>JAMPIV010019132.1:0-432851 GCA_024509875.1 Oreohelix idahoensis
AGTTTATGTACATTGTTGGTCCCTAGACCCTGACTTGGGCGGGGGGTCTAGAGCAAATCCCTACTTTTTTGTAAGGCTAGATTTCGATATGGCAGTATCAAATCACTCGAACATGAAACAATATTCAAAATATACAAAGAAATAATTTCAATCTTACCAGATTATGAATAAATAACACAGAATTGCTAGCAAAACTCAGCTGAGCTGCTGGCTATAGTATGGCGTCCCTAAATTTATTTCACTTTCTTTCATATGGAAATCACCACACTTTAAAATCTGTGTCTATCACTGAACAACTATTGAAGAATGGCCCCACTTTCGCGTCTGAGCGCTAATGATATGATTGTCTGTGGCCAATCACTGCCTAGGTTTATTTTAAATTCAAATTTCCTACCATAAAGTCATTTCAGTCATGCTTCAGTCAAGTATGGATGTTTATCTGTTAGTCTGTCCGTCTCTACTTGTGTTTCTACAAAATGTACTTGATTTTTGAACCAACCTTTCTCTCCCCTCCAAAATTTTGTCGTTAAAAGTTATATTTAGACACAGCTACCACCCAAAAACCCTCTCCTCCATACTAAGTAAATTTGAACACCTGCGACTCGAGGTCGTGTTTTTTTGTGCAATTAGCGACACTTTTAGATTCAATACAGTCTGTCGATGATGTGAACAACACTGTCTTTTGTCATTATCTTCAATATTATCTATCCGTCTGTAAAATTAAGAACATATTAGTTCACTGCTCAGAATAGGCCATCCGGCCAGCTAATTTTTATATTCCTAACATTAATATTAAGAAAAAAGTACTTTTTAATTTTTGTAATATTCCTAACATCTGCGTTTAGCCGCTGAATTCAAATCAAGGGCTTGGTATCGCGCAAAAGCGTCCAATAAATGACTGGGGGGTAAAATTTCTTTGGTCCCTTCTGTCGGGTTGCTTTCTTTTTTTTTCAACTTGGGAAACGGGACTTTTCTCCGTTTCCCCCCCCCCCCCCCCCAATTGCGTCTCCTTAGCCTTTCTAGTCTCACGCAATCTTTCCAGTCATATTTTTTCCTTTTTGATCCGCCGTTCCCCTCCTGCCTAGCAAGTCAATTTTTATGGAGGATGATGACCCGCGGTCTGGGCGATCATGTACATCAGCAGCCTACGCATTATGTTTTTATCCTTAAATGTTATCTTTGGAGGTATTTTACCGTTGTATCTCTGTCAATTTCACTACACATCTCCCCACTTGAAAACATGCCTATGGCAAGTTCCAAAACCAGCGATACACATAGGTAAAATTACTCCTCACGTCTGCCACTACTCTAATTTTGATCACAGGGGTGCCGACTGAGGAAATCTGCACCGACATTCAATTTGCCTGGGATATATTGGATACTAAACTGATAAGGTTGAAGCAATAAAGACCACCTCAGCAATCTTGCGTTTTCATGCTTAGCCTGAGACAAGAACACGAGAGGCTGATGGTCCGTCTCCACCACAAAAGTCCTACCATACAGATAGATTTGAAACTTCTTTATTGCCCAGATTAATGCTAAACATTCTTTTTCGCTTGTGGAGTATCCTTGTTCCGCCTTATTCAATTTGCGGCTTGCATAAGCGACTGGTTTCAGTTCCCCATCAGGTGAAGATGATCTTTGCAACAAAGCCCCTCCGAGTCCTACATTACTTGCATCGGTTCTTAAGACAAAGTCCTGTGTCAAATCAGGCAGTTTGAGAATAGGCTTGCTAGTGAGTTTTTCCTTTAACTCTTGGAACGCTAGTTCACATTGTGCAGTCCAAATAATTTTATCTGGAAGTCCCTTGCGAGTCAGATCAGTCAGAGGAGCACAAATAGCGTTAAAATTTTTGATGTATTTCTGATAAAATCCGCATAACGACACGAATGATCGCACGTCCTTTTTTGTTTGCGGCCTAGGTGCTCTCTGCAGTTTTTCCAAGTTCTTAGGATCAGGGGTCATATTACCCTGATATACAGTGTGTCCCAAGAATTCCAACTCTTTGCATCCAATACAACATTTTGTTGGCCTAGCAGTTAAGTTCGCCTCCCGAAGTCTATCAAACAACATCTCCAGAGCTTCAATGTGTTCTTCAAATGTCTCTGTGGCGACGAGAATATCATCCATGAAATTCGTGATACATGGGTTATTCAGGGGATCCAACAATTTTCGCATCATCCTTGAAAACACACTCGGAGCATTTTTCAGTCCGAATGGTAGCATATTGAATTCATAATGTCCATCCGAAGTGCTAAAAGCCAAATAAGGTCTCACTTCAGGCTTCACTGGGATCTGGTAATAGCCTTTACTAAGATCCACCTTTGAAAAGTATTTTGCCTTGTTCAGTCTGGCAAATAACTGTTTTGTGTCTGGTAATGGATCCACTTGTCCTTCTGTGACAGCATTCAGTTTCCTGTAATCTATGCACAGTCTGTGTTCCCCAGACGGTTTTCTCAACAAAACGACACTAGAACTAAAAGATGATTCACTGTGCGAAATAATCCCCTCCTTCAACAAATACTCTATTTCTTCCTTCAATGCCTTCTCCTTCGCGAACGGAATAGAATAGGCTCTCATACAGATTGGGTTTGAGTCTACCAGTTTCATGTCATACTGTAGCAAATTTGTATGGCCTGGTTTATCTGTTAATACATCTGTATGTTCCTCCAGAACCTGTTGAACTCTCTCCCTCTGGTTTTTAGTCAGGTGCTTACTGACTTTTACCTGTGCTGCTGTTTCACAAGGATGTAATGGGTATTCATGTGAGGTGAGTGGTTCTTTTTGCATCTGGGTTGCAATAGCCAAGGTCAATAAGGGGGTGCTTTCCTGGAGTGGTCTGTCCAGATACTTCTTTAACAGGTTTACATGATAAACTTTTTCCTTCCCCTTTTTGTCAATTTTATAGTTTGTTCTAGACACCTTCTCTAGAACCGTATATGGACCTTGCCAACCAATTTGTAATTTATTCTGGCTTCCGGGTAGTAGAAGCAGCACCTTCTCTCCGACTGCCAGTTCCCTGTCCTTTGCCTTCCTATTAAAATATGCTGCATGTTTCTTCCTGGCTTGTTTCAAATTATCATTTGCCAGTTTCCATCCAGCTTTCAAACGAGTGGTCAGTTCGTTCACATATTGATACGATGAGGTAACAGTCTCTTCCGCCTTCTCATCTGTCCAGGTCCTTAATAGAGTTACATCTGGATCTTTAATTTATCATACTTATTTTTCATGGAACCCGTCGGGTCCCGTCCATTAGAAGCTTTATAATGAGGACTTTTCTTCCTAGAATCATCACTCACAAATCGACCACTACCAATTTTTTTCTGGGGTTTGTCTCCCCACTTTAGATTGCTTATGAGAGATCTTCGCTCTCTTGTCTGTTCTTCCAGTTTATATAAGTCTGACCGAGGGATTGTCATCTTATCCTGGGTAAAATTTCTTCTTTGTACTCTTCGCATAGTGGCCATGTTAATCCATTCAAGTGAAGACTGGGTGTGAAAAGGGGGCTCCCATTCCACTTTGTCTACCCGAGTATAATTAGTTTTCCTTTCAGGCCTAAAGTTGCCCCGTGGCGTTTCTAGGTCCTGCACATATTTTCCCTTTGTGGGTGTTCCCTCATGAAATACGCCACATGCTTCTACAAAGTTTTCAACATCGACATTTACGTCGGGCCAATAGTATTTTCGAGCAATCTTTTGGCAGATGGTACCGACTTTCTCATGGTCACCATCTTTTCCAACATGTAAGCTCCTTATTAAGTTTGCCCTATATATCTTGGGAAGAACTAACTGTCCGTGACCAGTGGATCTAGTTCCTGTCTTCCTGTATAAGAGTTTGTTCTTCATGAAATATTCCCCCTTGCTCGGAGGTGTGTGGCATTTGGGCAATTTTTTAAAACAGGGCTTGAGTGTCCTATCCTCAGCCTGCGCCTTCCTCATCTCCTCTGGATGAGCATTTATAGGTTCACCTTCTTCCTCCTTCTTCTGTGACCTGGTCTGCACTGTCGCCATGATCACAGGTTTCTCGGGATTCCCCAAGAAGACGTATCTACACCCCAATATCAGAGGGTAGATTGGTTCATCTATCACTGCTGCTCTGATTTCTCCTTCCACATAGCGAGTTTTCACCGTTATCCTTGCGATGGGAAGTGTCATGAGTGGTATGTCCTTAGTCGCCCCTTGTATTTCCACTGTTTCTGTGGTATACTGACTTGGGTCCACTAGGCTAGACTTCACAACTGAATCATAATCCAAACCTGTATCATAAAGGCACCTTATGGTGACCCCATTACAAATAACATCCTCACAAACTGGGGGGTGATAAGGTTCCTGTTGTCCCTTAGGATTAACCTTTAATCTTTGCGTCCCCGACTTCATTGCAGCAATGTTTGAAGGTTTCCTTCTACAAAATTCGGTGTTATGGTTATCCTTCTTGCACCATTTACACCATCTTTTTCCTTGGTTCAACGGTTTTCTTTCATTGAACTTTTGGTCATTGAACTGTGAGTTTCTGTCGCGATAGTCATTTCTTGGCCGCTCAAAGTTTGTCCTACCTTTATTTCCCTGCTCTCTATTATCAAATTTATTAAATTGCTGTGGAGCTTTAAAATTGTCTATGTGCTTCTTTTTAGCACCACTTACCTCTGCCTGGGCAGCCTGATATCTCTCAGCAACATTTAAAATTTCCCCCAACTTCTCTGCACCTTGTTCCATGAGAAATTTTCTCATGTCTGGAGCCATGGACTCTCTCAATTGCTCAATCATGATCATTTCTTTAAGATCTTGGGTCTTCCCCAGAGCCGTCCATTTCTCCAAATAGGTTTCTAGTCTAGCAGAGAATTGGTGGTATGTCTCCCCAGACAACAGTTTGGCATTTCTAAATTTCTTACGATAAAATTCACCATTCTTCTCGTACCTTAATAACAAAGCCTGCTTTAACATGTCATAATTGTCTTGGTCTTCCCTGTTCATTTTGGCAAATACTTCATAAGAAGTACCTCTCAATCCCTGTGATAGCTTTAAGCTCCACCTCTCTCTCTCTAACCCATATGTAGTAGCTAATAACTCAAAACGTCCTAGGTACCCCTCTATGTCATCGTCTTTTTCAACAAAATGGTCTAAATGAAACCCCATAGCTGAGTTTGAGGCTCCCAGACTGGGCGTAGCATCTGAGGCAAAAGGGCTGGCACCATTTTCAGGAGCCGGGCCTTGTAATTCCAGCTCCCTTAGTCGTAATTCGTGCTCCCTTTGCAACCTTCTATCTTCTGCCTCCCTTTCGGCAGTCAACCTTTTTTCTTCTGCCTCCCTTTGCTGTCGTTTTTCTTCTGCCTCCCTTTGCTGTCGTTTTTCTTCTGCCTCAATCTGCAGCCTCTTAATTTCTCTATCAGCCTCTAACCTCTTCTCTTCAGCTAACCTCCTTTCTTCCCGTTCAATATATTTATCACATTCAGCCGTTACGTATTGAATTAAAATTTGACCATCCATTCCCATCTCCTTCGCGGTGAGCACAGCAGCTGATCTAAATTTTGCCAGCTCCGCCATACTTTTTAGACAATATAATAATATACAAGCTAAATCTCTAACCAGTAAATACACTAAGTACTTCTTATGACTATAGTCTAACTAATTCTAACTAACCAGTTAACTAATTAATTATTACTGGCTGTGAAGATTCACCAACTTTTATCTGCAGGGACACTTTTAATTTTAAAGGGAATTTTACAATTTATTTCCCTACTTTTATTTCTCCCACCAGGAGATCCTAATATTACTGTTGGGCTAATTATCCCTGGACAAGACCCCAATTTATGTAGTGGTGTTGATGGTATTGTATGATGGTGATATTACTAAATGTAATTGTATGAGGCCAGCTGTGAAGGCTCCTGAGATAAAATGTAGTTGTGAATTGTCAGAAGGCCTTTCTTGCTACCACTACGACCTCACACTTAATTTTTTTTTATGAATGTGGCTACGTAAAGTGTCTAGGGTTATGATATGTAGTGTGGTGTAATAGGTTATAGATATACCCACAGATATTTAACAAGACTAATAATATTAATAAATGTTAAAATACACTGAACTAACTCACGTGTGTAAAATTTTTTGATAGAATTATATTACATTTATTTTGTTCTGGATCAATTTTTTAGGTTGACCAGAACTTAAAAGGATTTAGAGATTATGAAAGAAATGCATGGAATATTATATCATAAATGCAATAGTGTACATATATATGTACTATACTAGTTAGTTTTATTAAAATGTTCTAGTAGTCATCTACTTGGGAGGATAGTTAATGTTTGTGCTGTTGGGGTGGCCTCATCACACCTGTCTATATTGACTACACAGTGTCCAGAAAATGGTGGGAATTTTTATGGGGTATTAGTAACTAAACAGCGTTGGTGAATGTCCAGCAGACCAGAGGCTCACTCATCTTGTAGTTGTAGCTCTGGTGCTGAAATCAGGTGGTCCCACCTCTCCGTGCTGGCGGGCAATAATGGTGGTCTCTGTCACAAGTACTGCACAGATACACTCGAGTAAAGTCACCAACTGAATAGACACTGCTTTGTTGACAACAGAAACTCACAGCTCTGCAATCAAAGTATGGGCCATGTGTCAAAATCTATTCTCTACCCACGTCTGGACACAACACTGACACAACAACCACATCATACAGACAGGTCAGATCTCTCTGACCAAACAGCACATTTACCATGGTGGTTTTACATCAGATAGATCCTCCCAGACTATAGATTCTGAAAAATATTTATTAGTTTTCTGCCCTAAAAGAGGATAGGTAATATGTTTCATTATTCTCAACACTTGATCTGTCTTGCATAATCCTTGCTGGAGTTTATGTACATTGTTGGTCCCTAGACCCTGACTAGGGCGGGGGGTCTAGAGCAAATCCCTACTTGTTTGTAAGGCTAGATTTCGATATGGCAGTATCAAATCACTCGAACATGAAACAATATTCAAAATATATAAGGAAATAATTTCAATCTTACCAGATTATGAATAAATAACACAGAATTGCTAGCAAAACTCAGCTGAGCTGCTGGCTATAGTATGGCGTCCCTAAATTTATTTCACTTTCTTTCATATGGAAATCACCACACTTTAAAATCTGTGTCTATCACTGAACAACTATTGAAGAATGGCCCCACTTTCGCGTCTGAGCGCTAATGATATGATTGTCTGTGGCCAATCACTGCCTAGGTTTATTTTAAATTCAAATTTCCTACCATAAAGTCATTTCAGTCATGCTTCAGTCAAGTATGGATGGTTATCTGTTAGTCTGTCCGTCTCTACTTGTGTTTCTACAAAATGTACTTGATTTTTGAACCAACCTTTCTCTCCCCTCCAAAATTTTGTCGTTAAAAGTTATATTTAGACACAGCTACCACCAAAAACCCTCTCTTCCATACTAAGTAGATTTGAACACCTGCGTCTCGAGGTCGTGTTTTTTTGTGCAATTAGCGACACTTTTAGATTCAATACAGTCTGTCGATGATGTGAACAACACTGTCTTTTGTCATTATCTTCAATATTATCTATCCGTCTGTAAAATTAAGAACATATTAGTTCACTGCTCAGAATAGGCCATCCGGCCAGCTAATTTTTATATTCCTAACATTAATATTAAGAAAAAAGTACTTTTTAATTTTTGTAATATTCCTAACATCTGCGTTTAGCCGCTGAATTCAAATCAAGGGCTTGGTATCGCGCAAAAGCGTCCAATAAATGACTGTGGCGTAACATATCTATGGTCCCTTCTGTCGAGTTGCTTACTTTTTATGTCAACTTGGGAAACGTGACTTTTCTCCGTTCCCCCCCCCCCCCCAAATTGCGTCTCCTTAGCCTTTCTAGTCTCACGCAATCTTTCCAGTCATATTTTTTTCCTTTTTGATCCGCCGTTCCCCTCCTGTCTAGCAAGTCAATTATTATGGAGGATGATGACCCGCGGTCTAGGCGATCATGTACTATTCGCAGCCTACGCATTATGTTTTTATCCTTAAATGTTATCTTTGGAGATATTTTACCGTTGTATCTCTGTCCATTTCACTACAAAGTCCATAAGTGCTTCATAAGTCTTTTCTGTTTGGATAGCTCAATCCAACGATCAAATGTAAGACGTGTCCTTGCAATGAATTCTGAGAATTCTACACCTGCCTCAGGCACCATTGTCTTAAACAACTTCCGATAACCCTCTTCAGACAACTGATACTTCTTTAATAAGGCTGCCCTAATAACATCATAGTTATCTTTGTCAGCCTCTTCAACCAAACTTAAACTAGTCAGAGAATCACCTTTCAGATTTTCTGATAACTGGTTAGCATATTGTGATTTGTCCACATTATGGGCTCGACACGAGCGTTCAAATCTATTTAGCCAGAATGTTATGTCATCACTGGAAGGGTTGAACGCTGGTACCTTGACCTTGTAAGTAAAGGGTTTACCATTACCACCAGATGCTTGATTACCATCACTTATGTTTGTTAACTTTAACTTTTCTAACTCAAATGCTAAAAGTTCTTTTTGGTGTTCATGTTCTCTTATTGCTTTTTTCTCTTGAGCTTCAGCTTCTCTTTGTAATCTTTTCTCTTCTGCAGCAGCTTGTAATTTTTTTCTCTTCAGCAGCAGCCTCATCTTTTCTTTTCTCTTTTT
Organism: Oreohelix idahoensis; assembly: GCA_024509875.1. Taxonomy (NCBI): domain Eukaryota; kingdom Metazoa; phylum Mollusca; class Gastropoda; order Stylommatophora; family Oreohelicidae; genus Oreohelix; species Oreohelix idahoensis. Next base: position 8,667 of record JAMPIV010019132.1, read on the forward strand.
CCATTTCCATCTGGAATCTTTTTTCATCAGTCTGTATCTGCAATTTCTTTTGTTCATCCTCTCTTTGTAATTTTTTTTCCTCAGCTGCTAATTTCTTTTCTTCAATCAATGCTTTTCTTTCTTCAGCAGCAGCAGCAACTTTTCTCTCTTCTGCAGCTAATGCTTTGTCATATTGAGCAACTGCCCATTCTTCTAATTGCTGACCAGTCTTATCAAGAGCCTTGCCTTGTGTGATAAAATAATCTAATGTAGACATCTTGTCTAATAAGATCAGTAATTTGCAAAAGTAAATAAATTCACTTTCTTAGTCTTAATCAAAGACCTTGTATGATAACTTTTTAACCTGTGGAAAATAGTACTTAACTATCCCAATCACTGTGGGAAACAAGCCTTACAAAGGTCTTGTATAAATCCTTATATAATAACAGCTATAAGTTGCTGGTTCACTCTATAATATAAGTGCAGTGCACCAGAAATAGTGTTTTATATCATCAACTGTGTACCTTTAGTAATAGCAATTAACTATCAGTTGATTCTTGTACATCAATTTATATGATCAACTATATTTTAAATAGTGTATGTCGATCAGGCACAAAACAAAACAGTTATACAGAAGAACATGAAAACATTTGCGGAAATGAAATAAATCAAATGGGAAAAACAATAAAAGATAAACCGCAAGAGGATAACAAATACAAATAACGCCACAGTATATAAATATAAATTGAGAATAGAACTGAAAGATAGAATAGGGTAGACCAACAAATTACAAACAAATCAAAACAAACTAAAGAACAGAGGAATATTACAAAAACAACAATGAGTACAGTCTTCACAGCTAACACTAATAGCAACAGCTGTCGCAGCAAATTTTCAATCAAGAAAATTGCACCTATAGAAACGCACACATCAGACCCTCTATTACGTGGGATACTCTGTTGTGTGACACCGCCCAACCAAAACAACAACCCGCTGGATACAAACAAATATCACATATAAATATTTAAACATAAATACATAAATGCATAAATAGTATGGCAATATGATGTAAATAGAGTGTTGCAGAAAGAATGTGTTGTAAAGAAGGCTCAGTTACACTGCCTAATAGTACAGTACTGTGGTACTTTATTAAACAAATACTTCTGGTCTAATTATTTTAAATTCAACACAGAAATAGAAGCTCCATCGTTGATGTGAATGATAACAATCGATGTAGGACTTCTCAGTTCAATAACATTTCCTTTCGCAAACACTGTCAAATATTCTCCAGTCCTGATGTGTAATGTTCTATGTTTCAACCAAGCTTGCTGTGTAACACTGTCAGTTGTATGGCAAATGTCCAACGAACCAAATGTCAACAAACGCTGACCTAGTTACTGCATACTCTCGACAGGACAGGTCACGCTGACATCACTGTAGAGTTGTACTGTTGATGTATTTGTGTGTCGTAACAGACCCCAAGGAACGTCTGGTCTCAGTAGTTTACTTCTCAATATGGTCACTGTGCAGGTTGACCCAGGAAGCTGGCACACCAGTTGTTAAACTCTGGCCAGTAGTTGTTAATCACGTTTATTTGTTAAATGCCGTGAATGTCCACCAGTTGATAAATGTAGATGTTGGGACTGGTGTAGTAAAGTGTAACGATTGTCAACTCATTAAACCCAGCACAGTTTTGGTCATACAGGTCATCTTGTCCTGGAACGTGATGAGGCTCCGACAAGAATGTGAGTGTAGACAATGAGTGTGTATATGAATGTCAGAACGCGAATGGTAGAATGATTCGATAGAGTTGACAGGTTGGTAGTACATCACTCATACTCACACTGTTCGAATTCAAGAAGTACTGGAACTACGGTGGTCTTTTTATAACATTTAATGGGACGCACACTTGGACAGTACGTGTATGGTTACAGGAACAAATGTCGACATAGACAGCATAATGTTGATCACAGGAATATCATCTTAAGTTAGCATTCATGCTTGGCAAATATCATAATGGAGCATTCGTAAATAAGCATTCAGAGTTCCATCATGTAAATCATCTGGCTTTACTGACTGGGCACGTCAGACCATAACCAATATATAGGAAGGCTCCTAGACCTAACCTCGTCTAGCGAATATCCCTTCACGTAAAGTTCAATATATATATTTTCCATAAAGATATAGGAATCCCAGACATGGGTTCTCACATGTAGCAGTGATCTCTTGGTTCATCGAGCGATAGTACAGGCATCCCTTTTTCTCACTCGATAAATACAAAGTATATGGATTTCAACATGGCTGTGCTTCTCTCGTGAGCTTCACTCACTATTGGATACAGACCAAAATTGGTCATTCGTTAAATGTCCTCATTTCTTCATAGCTTCTATCATAGAGGTAATTGAATAATATCATATAATCTAGTGCTGATACATAGGAATGTCATCTTCCTTTGAATAAATATTCTTTTCAAAAGTACCACTGTGCATCTGCTTATCGACAACGATGGCGAAGCCCAAGTTCATAATAAATTGTGGTTTTACCTTTCTATGCGAAATATAACTTTGCCATTCCTTGGCAAAAGAGAATAAACACTGGGGTAAAGTACATACAACATGTCTAAATGACTATCACTTTTCCCCATTTACTTATAGATCACTTTTTCGGCGATAAGCCGGCTACAACAAAATTCGACATCCCGACAGGATGACAGCCATGAATCACACCCCTGCTAGCGATACTTCCGCTGCATAGCCTTTGACCTTTTCTAGCGACAACCAACATAGTTCGACTTAGAAATGTAAAGATATCCATATATAAGACAGACTCGTCCTACTCATACAAACACTACGTATAAATTCAGGCCATAGATATACTGAAGCAAGAACAATCTATTCCTACCCAGGCAAAGAATAAATCGCAGTAGGCCTAGATTCGTCCGCGGAATCCGATCGAAGATGACGGAACTCCTTTCAAGGGAAGTAACTCAAAAATGACTTCTCCTTAAGCACTTAAAAAAGGAAATACTTTGTTTACAAAATATTTGCGAACATAATAAGTATATAAATGTATTATATTGCAAGATAGTAAAGATTGCACTTTACACGCGCACTTACCTAATTATCGCATGCCGTTAAAAGCTATTAAATTGTCGGCGACTGTTGGTCATTGTGTGGTATTAAATAATAGTCACTTACTATAAATACACAAATGAAATATAACGTGAATTCTATTTTGCCCCTATCAGTCGCGCCTATATAAATAAATAAATAAATAAATAATATATATATATATATTATATATATATATATATATATATATATATATATATATATATATATATATATATATATATATATATATATATATATATATATATATATATATATATATATATATATCAGTCAACTAAAACCGTCTATTCTTGTGTGAGAAGCGGGTAATGAAAATTAGCATTTTAATAACAACTGGTATAAAATAGGTCCTCGTTATTTTATTTCACTGGTTTTAACAGCTAGAACTCTAAGTGAACTATAATGGTAAAAGCTTTAAACTTTAACACGTAAGCACTAATTTCTATTACCAGAACATCAGAATGAAATGATCCCCACGAATGCTATTAACACATTTAGCGAAAATGGTTCTAGTCACTGCGTGCTTAGACTATCCAAAATTCTGAGTGACAACAGATAGCAGGTTTAGGAGACCACAGTTTATATATCATCATGGTTCTCTGATCTATAATTGATGCTACTTTTCACACTATTGTGCATAGCAGAGATTCAGAAACCTGAGTTCCCCAGATAAAAGTTTTACGGTCGCTCTGTCTCAGGCGTTAGACCGCCATCAAAGACTTAAATCCGTCTAACAGGGTTCTCGGAGATTTTGCCCGTATCTGAAGATCAAAGCTCGGGGTTTCCCTCTGTGTACGAACATCAAAGGGTACTCGGGGAAAGCTTTTTACCCGTGCCTCTATTTCAAAAGATCCGGTGTTATTCACGTGCGGTCTGTCAGGTATCCGATGATTGACTGATCAGCTTGCGTGAGAAACTAGGGTAAACAAACCTGATTCGCTCCCTGTTATGACTGACAGGTTACGAAGCGTGAAACCTTGTGTTAGCTCGTGTTTAGCACAGAAAAAGAGGTAGGACTAAAAGTGAGTAAACACAGACTGTAAATGCATGGTTTTGCTAGCAAATCATAGGACGCTAACGGGATTACAAAGACTGTCCGATTACTGTAGGTTATATTTCCATTATACGTCACATTACGTCCGGGCTTGAAGATGTGAAACCCATTCATATCTCATTTATGGAAATAGAGCTACTGTCATCTGTAGCTACCGAGTGATTGCTATCCTCAGTTGCATCATTCTCCTCCATGCTCCAATTTCGACTCATAAAATCTGCTCCTACATTCTCTTTCCCTGGTATGTATTGTACTTTAAACGAGTACACGCTTAATAATTGAGCCCAACGCATAATTTTTTGCGTTAAAATCCTTATTGGCTCCTAGGAATGCCAATGGAGCATGGTCAGTTTGTACTGTGAATGAAACTTCATATAAATATTCATGGTGTCTCCTGATTCCGTTCACGAGTGCCAAACATTCTCTCTCCACGGTCGAATAGTTCCTTTCTGCTGTATTCAGTTTGCGGCTGCCGTAAACAACTGGAAACAACAGTTTAGGATGTTGGTCATCTGCCCGAAGCAGTGTTGATCCGATTCCTTTTCCACTGGCGTTCCTTCATAATTGTTGGCAGATTATTATTCCCACAGAAAAACTTCCAGATTATTATTTCCCCAGAAAGTATGTCAGAATATAATTCCCACAGAAATGGTATCAGATTATTATTCCCACAGAAAGGATGTCAGATTATTATTCCCACAGAAAGGCTGTCAGATTATTATTCCCCAGTAAGGTTTCTTTTAACAACGGTCCAGGCTTGATCTTCATAATATCATCGACTTTTCCCCAAGCCAGTTCACTGTAAGGATACACTTCTGATTTTAAGCATTGACGGTATTACGAGTATTTGCCTAAAGCGAACAGGTTCTGAATTTGTAACGTTTCAGTGTCCCCAGCAACATTTAAGAGTTAGATCAGAGGTTTTCAAACTGTGCGTCGCGGCTCCCAGGGGCGTCGCGGCCCTCGGCTAAGGGCGTCGCGGTGGCTTGGGAAAAGCGTTGGGCTGGATATTATGAGCCAAGGTCCATCAATAAATATAAATCTTCGTAGGACGACATGTTTGCGCCGAGATATTATTACATGTACCAATACGTGTCATTAGGTACTAGAAGTTATTGATAAATGCACCATAAAACTCCAGAGCTGGTCTATGTTACGAACATCTGATCACTAACTCTGATGTCATCATGGCGGATGCTGGTGTTAAGAGATGAGATGACCCAACAGCGATCGTCCAAGCCGACTCTGTTTATGAGCTGTGCGCTAGTGACCTCTAGCGGGTTGGCTTGTTATTACTACTGTTTTGGTAGATGGCAGTCGAGTCGTACCACGTGTCACAATAATTAAAATCAGTCTGGTCTTGCTGTTTCGTAGTTTGGACGTAGTTTGGTCGAATGCAGTTTGTTTTAAATTGTGTTGTATAATTGTCTCTGTTTTTCAGACAGTATGGATACATTATTAATTAAGTGTGCAAAACGAGATATTTCTAAGGCGTCGTGCAGTTCTAAAGACGAACGGAGACGAAAACATCGGAAGTATGACGACAGTTACCTGCATTACGGGTTTACGTGCACTACTGTGGGAAATGAAGAACGCCCACAGTGTGTCATTTGTTTTAAAGTTCTGGCCAGTGAAAGTATGCTTCCCAATAAAATGAGACGACATTTGGAATCAGGTCATGGCAGTTTGGTGAACCGACCACTTGAGTACTTTTCTCGCAAGTTAAAAGAAATGACAGAACAAAAGGCAACGTACAGTGAACAAACTACGATTCCTTCAAAGGCTCTTTTTTCATCTTACAAAGTTGCTTACCATGTAGCAAAGAGCAAGAAACCCCACACCATTGAGGAAGTCCTTATCTTACCTGCTGCTGTGGACATGGTGTCTACTATGATAGGTGAGTCTGCCGCCAAGCAATTGCTGAGTGTGCCTTTGTCTGATAGCACTATTAGTCGTCGAATAATTGAGATGGCTGACGATGTTAATGACCAGTTGATTGAAAAACTCAAATGTGATTTCGCTATTCAGCTAGATGAAGCTGCAGATATGCACAATGAGGCGTATCTAATCTGTTATGTGCGATTTATAGATGACAATAAGTTCTTTGAGGATCTTCTTTTCTGCAAAAGCATCAAATCTGGAACAAAAGCAGCAGACCTCTTTGAAATACTGGATTCTTTTAAGGAAGAAAACAACATTAACTGGGAGAAATGTGTAGGTGTGTGCACTGATGGAGGTCGTTCAATGGCTGGCTGCTATGGCGGACTGCAAGCCTTGATTAGTGTCGTGAGAAATTCTAATCCACATATTTAAATTAAAAAGTAAATGTAAAGCCTAACGAATTAATTCAATAAAAGGAAAGAAGACTAGTAAAGAACAGTGCCGTCACTATAGCGTACGCCTGTGTATAGAACATCATGCTAGTTAAACAAGAAATCCCCCTTTTCTACTTCGTCTGCATAATTGTAGCGCTTTCACGTTGATAGTAAAGCCTACTGCATCATACACGCGTTTCTAAAAATAAAACTGGTACTGTGTTTCTTAGAAAACCTTGAGATATGCAAGATGCTTAATGACCCAGATATAATACTAGCATTAATTAAATTATACACACTACGTTAACCTAAAAGGACAGACGGGCTTAGGATAGAGAGAGAGAGATGTACGGAGGAACGCATGCAACACTAACACGCCGTCTCGCGATATAAAATTAATGCCACCCCCACGCGTAAGGCATGAAGCACTAACTTTTTTTCAAATAAACAGTGACAAAAAAACACTACCAATACACGGTCAGGTTTTGGAAACATGTTTAATGCTTATTAGGAAACATGACACAATACTGTTTTACGTCTGAAATCCTGACATTATACTGACAGAACAGTCGAAAAGGCAGGACAGGTGGCGGTTCTAAATCGATTAAAAAAAAAAAAATACACGACTATCCTAGAATACATATTTTGAACGGAGCCACTTAGCCCCATTAAATTTATATATTTGGGTGCCTTAGGACTTGCTGACAAAGAATATGTTAAGTGTTATGCACATAGTCTAGTAATTAACAAATTATAGCCAAAATATTATAGGGGTGTTGTCTGACAGCACCAGATCATATTTGCTCATGTTTGGATACTGCTTTAAGGGAATGAGGCCACTACGTTAAATCCGATTTGATTGGTTAGAATTATATGTAAGGCGAAACATGATTAGTCGACTGCAAATACTATTTTTGGTTGTTAAGGGAAACGTAGGAAGGGTAAATTTTTTCAAAAGCTTTTGTAAACATGGTCTCATTGGCTAGACCAGTTGATACAGTCAATTAGGAGCGTCAGTTCAGTGCCACTTTTTGAAATTAAACTGTGTAAAAGCAAGTGCGTTGAGATCCAGCTCATATTTTTCTAAATAAAAGCCTGGGACAGAGGCAGATCGGAATTGTGCCATAACTCATCGCCAGTCAACGTATTTGTTTAATATGTCCATGAATTGTGGTAAGCTAGACCTATTTGATATCTTGTTGATGAAAATTGAATGTGAATTGATAATTTATGTCTATATGTGTGTGGTTCAGTAACAATAAACAGAGACAAAACCTCGATATGGCTCCACCATGAATAAAACTTGTCGGAGAGGAGTATAACTGCATAGGCATATATGGGATTGCCAAATAGTACTATGACACCTATCTTATTGTATAGAAGGAATTACAGCTGAAATTGCAGAGGCGTTGTAACCATTAGGGAGAGGAATACTGGTGTAAATTGTTTCATGAGAAGCTAGCAGTTGGACTACAGCGCTGAACTCGGTGTTTGTTATGTATTGTGCTTCAGTGTGGAAATAGATTATAAATTAGTTCTGAAGTAGGAGGTACAACCTTCTTGTTTCAGGGACCGAGGTACTAAACTATTAAAGCAGCACCTGGTCTGAGTTTTGCTGAATCCAGAGGCTGATAGCATACTCCTTGGTCAAGATAGCGACCAGTGTTGTTTCTCAAGAATACGGTGAAGCAAGCGAGCAGAGGAGACTGTTTCCTGCCGCCCACACAGAAGTTAAGATTCGTTGGCCAGAGCAGCTCAATCTTGTGTACCCCCCCCTCCCCCCTCTAAAAGTGACTGTATATTAAATAAAGAGGGACAATTATTTGTTTCAAATGACAGGAACTGTGAACTTTTCCAATACTATTTCCACCAGAAACAAACACTTGAAGTCATGATGACAAACAACCACCGAGCTTGAAAAAGCCAGTATTACCTCATAGTACTACATCACAACTTACACACATATTTTAATAATAATAATATATGTCAATACAAAGATCATATCTATAAATTGTGTACATACAACTTGTAATTACATTTGATTGTGATTCCTGGTTCACTTTGTAGTTGAATCAGGATATCTATTATTGAAAGGAATTAATACATATTTTAAAAGTTACACTTGACTCCTTAAGATAGTCTTATAGAGTGTTCTATGTATGTGAGTGTCACAGTGTTGTAAAGTATTGTGGATTAAATTAAATTGTTTATCTGTCTGTTGGTTGTTGTGAACATACACTTCATCATTATCATAACCCTAGACATTCAACGTAGTCATCACAATATTCCAGAATAATTCTGACTGAGGTCTAAATGTGGTAGCAAAGTAAGGTCATCTGTAATACACCACACTTATTAGATACAGATACCTTCACAGCTGATCTCAGCCAGTACACTAAGTCCCCTATAAATATTTATATCATCCCACTTTACCACAATTAGGAAGAAAGCTCCTTTCTGTGTCTGGACTCATTGCATCTTTCACAGGGAAGCACTGGCATCCAAAAACATCAGCCCTGCCCTTAAAGTCCTTCAATTGGTAATCGAAGTAGTAAATTTCATTAAAACGCGGCCACTAAAGTGCAGGTGTTTCGAGCAAATGTGCATCTACACGGGAGCTGAACACACTTCGCTATTTTTTTATTGCAACTCTCGCTGGCTTTCACGCGGAAATGTCATCAAAAGGGTGTATGAACTCAGGAATGAGCTTTATTGTTATCTTGTCGAAGAAAAACATTCTAGTTCTGAAAGTTCGTGAACAACGACTTTGTTTTGAAGCTAGCATATCTTTGTGATGTCTTCGAAAAACTGAATACTTTAAATGTGTCCCTTCAAGGTACTGAGACCCATATTCTGCAGCTGTCAGATAGAATTTCGGCCTTCAGAAAAAAATTGCTATTGTGGAAGGAAAAGTTAGACAAGAAAGACGTAAATTACCGCTTTCCTTCTCTGCACACCTGTTTAGAAGACAATGACTTGGAGCTGAGTGAAGAACCGAAGGCTGTGTTTGTTGACCTCTTAACACAGTTCAGAGTTTACTTTGGCAAGTACTTTTCAGAAGAGACTGACCAACACACCTGGAGCAAAAATCCCTTCAGTACAGAACTCCCATCTACACTCACTACCAGAGAGCAAGAGCAGCTTATTGATATTTCATCGGACTCCACACTGAAATCGAAGTTCGACTCTTCATCACTACCAGAGTTTTGGAGCTTGGTGAACCAGGAATATACAGAAGTAGGCAGCAAGGCCCTACGAGTTTTGATTCCATTTGCAACATCCTATTTGTGTGAGACAGGGTTTTCTTCATTGGCCGCCATCAAAACAAAATACAGATCGCGATTGAACGTCGAGAAGGAGATTCGAATCGCAATTTCCAAATTTGTGCCCAGATTTGAAGAACTGATGATGAAGAAGCAAGCTCATCTTTCTCATTGACTTTGTGACTAGTATAAGGTGTCATAAAACTATAAGTTGATTAAATTAATTTAGTTTTTCATTTACAAAATAAATACAGTCTTATTTATTTTGTGTCCGAAACTTAACTTATGTACTCCCCGCGATTGGTATCAGATGTAAAATATGCACATTCAGAAGTCATTAATATCTTTTTGGGTACAATTGCTTATATATAATATATAGAATAGAGAGGAGCCGCGGTGATTTATGCACAAGTCAAGGGAGCCGCGGACCAAAAACAAAAAAGTTTGAAAACCTCTGAGTTAGATGTTAAGAATAGTATATATACATATTTTTTTTAATATGGGGGGGGGGGGGGGGGGGGGGTAGGGGGGGGGGGGGGGGAGAAACAAAATTCGTGCCGCGTGACATAATTAACATATACAGTACTTGGAAAAATTGGTATCGATCTAGTCATGTCAATGCTTGGCTCTAACGATTACTTTGGCTGTTTTGAAAGTCTCTCACATTCTCTTTTCTCTTAAGACAGGCGTACAATGACATTTGATCCCAGAGTTGGAGATAAAACGTTAACCGATCTTCCTCCTTTGTTCAGATTTCTCACTCTGTCTTTCTCTCACTGTCGCACTGATACATGAATGAACGCTAAAAAATGGCGGACCACCTGAAACAAGAAGGGAAACACTGGACGACCTGTCCGGTTAATGTTGTTAACCCTTTTAAAATAAAGCTCGTTTTATCTTTAGGGTCTTGAAAAGCCTACTTATTTTATTCTACTTTTCTATTTTTTGGTCATCTCTGCATTTGTTTTATTTTACAAACCATATGTCTCCCCTTGTCCCTCTCCTTGTTGACCAGCAGTAATTCGACCGGCTGTCGTCCCAAAACAGAAATTGAATCCGTGGAACTTAACACTTAGAGAAAGTGTATGTCTCTCGAGTAAGTGTCTGAGGAATGCACGCGACTGTAAAACTTCAAGACAGTAATCCACTTCGCGTGTTTGGTTTTCGTTGCTGCAAGTAAACGTATGGATTTAAAGAGGTCCCTTATTGTGGAGTAGGCTTTTGCATGCCACATGTTAGTGAGAATGATGATGTTTGGAGTGCCTATAAGTGCGGCACTAGTTTATGTCACTTTGCGTAGTTCGCATATGACGTGTTAATGTTTGATCGAGTAACGTGAGCATTTTGTGGACAGTCTTTCAGACTGATGAGCTGTGTTTATATGCGTTCCCAGTGGAACTTATTTGAGATAGTGTCTAGGCCTGGAGTGGCCATCGCTAGTGTGCTATAAGCATTGTATCATTAGGAGTCTTGGAAAATGTGGATTGAAAATATCGTATTAATGATGCAACAATGTTCGTATGAATAAATGTGGCTGTGTTTACTGAGGCGTTAGACTCAACGTACTTACAGTTGGTTCGTTTGAAAAACCATTTTACAAGTTATTGTTCAAGCTCCATAGGCTCGGGATTCTCTAGACAAATGAGTCATACTTACAGAAACCAGAACATGTTCAATTCATACTCGCCACACTTATATACCCCAACAGTTTCTCAATTATTATCTGAAGTCGAGCAGGTGGCCAGAATAGCGGCAACATTTGCCCGTGACAATGTCGCTGCAACTGTTGCTTCTTCCTCAATGCGATAGGCTAAAAGAATTCCTGTCTCACCTTTGACAGGGAGATTTCTACGGAGCTGCCGGGTATGAAAAGATTACTATTAGACAAACATAAAGGTATGTTTTCAGGCACTCGTAAGAAATAAAGAAGTAGAACACTTAGACAACAGAAAAACAACAGACGTGAGTGGCTTACCCAGGGTTCGAACCCCGTACCTTCCGTACGACAACACCGCCTAGCTATACAAGCGAATCACACTAACCTCACGGCCAGCTAGGCATCCCCCGTGAGGTTAGTGTGATTCGCTTGTATAGCTAGGCGGTGTTGTCGTACGGAAGGTACGGAGTTCGAACCCTGGGTAAGCCACTCACGTCTGTTGTCTAAGTGTTCTACTTCTTTATTTCTTACGAGTGCCTGAAAACATACCTTTATGTTTGTCTAATATTAATTTACTGTTTACAGGCCTCGGGTTTCCCTTCCTTATGTGTTATTAATGAAAAGATTACCCCGCTTGAGCCAGCGGAAAAGAAAAGCGTTTCGCGACCAGTGGTCTTATTTCGTTCGTCGATTTCAAACAGACCTAGTGACTGCTGTCTGACCGACATCACATAATCTTTTATCGGCTAGTGAAGAAGAAACGAGAGCACACGTGTGGGGCGTCCTTTAATGTCGTCAGAACGAGGACTGACATGCAGAAAAATGCGCGACAATGGCGCCAAAGTGGCAAGAAAATTAAAAATAGGACGCGGACAGAAACAGAGGTAGGGAAATCGCGTAAATTGACAGGCCGGTTGACTGAAAAATTCAAATCAACTCATCTTTACCTAATATCAGTCACCTCCTAGACTCAGTCCCCTCCTAGACTCAGTCACCGCCTAGTATCTACCATCTCTGCCTCTGTCTCACGCGCCAACAAGCAACATAAGCAGCTCTAAGAAACCAAGAAATAAAGTCAACACCGCGCCATAAAACAACTCATCAAATCTCTCACTGCCAATGGAGTCATCTAATGTTTCTACATGTAGAGAAGTATTTCAATTCTCTCAAGCTAAACAGTTCATCAAATTCTCTCAAGCTAAACAGTTCATCAAATTCTCTCGCAGCTAAAGGAGCCACGAGATCGAAAAGGGAATTAATTTTCGCACAAATTGAGAAGTCATTACATTCTCGCAAAACTAGATAAATGACAACATTCGTGCACGATGGGAAAAGTCAGCAAAATGATGATGAACTAGTAAATTCATTCACTTGTTGCAAAACTCGAGGAATCATCTAGTTCTTGCACTACTAGAAAAGTTGTCCAGTTCTTATAGAACTAAAGAAATCATGAAATTCTTGTATGTTAGAGAAGTTATCACATTAATTCACAACTAGTTAACTCATTAAGAATCATTATCACAGAAAAAAGTCAAAAGCATCACGTGGCCGTGGTCTCACATTCATGCAAAGCCTCGAATTTAGGCTGACAGATCTTGGGCATTTTCCTCACATAGTTCCAGGGGGATCTCTAAAAAGACAAAGAAAGAATGCGGCTACTGTATCCTCATGCATGTCGTACAAGGCGACTAACGCGTGGTTGAGCATTGGGTTAGCAACCAAATCATGTAATACAAGTTGCTATGGAAACCACCACTACGAAAGTACGTGGTTGAGTTGTGCAGAGAAAGCGCGTGTGACTGACACCCAGTATCATTCGTGGAAAAGTTCTATGGAGATTCAAATAGCCTCAAACTGACTACTGCTTTCTTTGAAAACATTCAAGTGGACGTCTGAGAGTGTAGGAAGAAGAAGAAAAAGAAGAGTGGTGCAGTATTCCTGTGAGGAAGACAGCTACAGTCGTGGCTCCTTGCTCCATACGCAGCGACAAGAAAGATGATCTCAGTCATTTCGTCATTAAAACGCTAAGCTAGCCCCACAGTACAACCTGCCGTAGAGGAGTGAAGTGTTAGAGACCTGGAAATACTAGTTCCAGCTTTTTATAACGTCAGGTGACCTGTTCCCTTCCTCGCTGCCTTTCCCTTCCTTAACTCACCAGCAGAGTCATGTATCCATTTACAGCTGGGTAGACTGGAGCGTGACGCCACCTGGTTCCGGGTAACAGTGCCATGAAAGAACATCGGTTTAACTCCTTAGCCAATCTTTAACTCCTTAGCCACTCTTTAACTCCTCAGCCAATCTTCAACCTCTGAGCCAGTCTTTACTCCTTCGCCAATCGGACTCTCTAGTAAAACGTATGATGTATTAAAAACTAGTGTATGGCAGTAACGCCGCCTTTCTAGCGTGACCTCTGAAATGGCGTGCCCTTTACATGAGAACTTTCAAAACATTAAGAAGGACTGATCGTATTTCAGTAAGGCACACGTTTTGGTGGTATCGATCTTTCCATATATTTGATATTATTTGTGATGTCGCAATACAAATGTTTCCTCACTTCCCCCATGTATTCGACTGCGCATAGAAGTAACGGCATCTATTGAGCGTTGGCTCTGGACCAGTCATCCATCGATCACACGGCAAGAAGAGATAACACTGGCAAAACAGGCTTTGTGAGTTCTGAGCAAGTCCTGACGTTCTTCAGAACCAGGAACCAGCCTGTAGAAATGTCGATTTTTCGAAATGCTGGCACAGAAAGGGTGGAGGAACAAATAAGTTTGCTAACTCCCTGGGTTTTATTACATTTTATTTTGATAGCTTCATAATTCACCTTCCGCATTTATTCTTTCCCTTTAACTTTATTGAAATCTGCTGTGAATTGAAGAATTAATCTGTAATGGCACATCTATGAACGTTACATAACTAATATGTTTTTATTTTGTTTATTTATTTTCTTTGTGAAACTAGAAAATTGTGTATTAGTTGAATTTCGTCTATACTGCAACGTCATCCTCTTTCTATTCAATGTTGTTCTTTGCACAATACAGTTATAGAACCTGCCTACATACCTACCTAACTATCTACCAATTTTCCTACTTACCTACATACCTACCTAGCTACCTACGTACCCACATACCCAATTTCACACTTACTTACCTACTTACATATGTACCTGCTCACTTACTACCTTGGCGTCTAGCGTAGACTACTGGCAACTTGAACCACAGACTTGTACCACAAACATGTACCACAAACTGAGACAAAACAAATGGCTCTTCTAAGCATAGGGTCTCCTGACTTGAGAATCAGGCGCCGTCCGCTCCCCCACTTCATCATCCTCAGAAACTTTACCCTCCCGGAGCATTAATGTTAAACCCAATGAGTCGGATGAAAATACGTTTGGACAGAGGAAAAAACGACAATAGCATTATTTAAATATATTTGAAAATGCACACACTTATTAAAAGTTAATATAACAAAAACACCATGATGTCATTATCATCCACTCCCTGTTCCACGTGGAACCTGGGGCTATCTCTGCTTTTGGGTTACGTGTGGGGAAACCCGTACGAAGCAGTCACCAGTTCTTGCGCTGGTGCTGGTGGTTCATGAATCCAATCATTTTATATGCTGAGGTTGTCAGCCTCGTATGAACCTGTACATACACAAACAATTTACAGATGTGTTTCTTGCACAGTGACACTTCTAAATAGTGCCAGGCCACTGGTTTTAAGAGGCCGTCTTAAAGGTGGTCGGACTATTACTTTAATTATAATCCCAATGTTATTCTGTATGTAGGTTCATAGGACTCATGGTTTCCAGTACTATAGTCGAGTTTTCTTTCTGTCTAATTTCAGAAGATCCTCTAATATTTGGTCCTGTCATTGTGGTGGAACCCAGTTTCTATTCGTTATCCTGACTGTATGAAATGTCTTTTTGACGAGACGGAAATACTGCGATGAAGTTTAAAAAAGTTGCAGATTATAAGAGACGTTTTCTCCCACACAAGCATGTGGTTTCGTTGGAAAAAGCTCCAATCAGAAGTGGTTTATTTTAGCACTTCCATGCCAGTCCAACCATGGATTAGTGTCTGATATCGGTAGGGGTCTTTTTTCTCACTACCCTCGTGTAGAACATTCTATATGACATCATAACATGTTTTCTTTACATGTCATTGACCAATTTCAACTTTCTGTCTTTCATGACCATTTAAGGATTCACTTCTTCCGTTTTGCCTGTCCTATTTAAAAACTCACTACTTCACAGACCTAACATTATAATCTCTGTCGCGAGAGGTTCAGATGTTATTAAAATGAAGGCTAGCCTGGACACAAAGGTGTATCAGATGATACCAGGATAGTGCCAGATAAGAGACTGGTCTTATAAGAAATACCCCCTTCTCTGGAAAGAGTAAGGGTGTATCGACATGAAAAGTGGGGTCAAGCTATGTAAACCTTCAAGTATGATGATAGTGTTGGTTACTGAAGATCTATCTGCTACCTCTCCAGATCCCACCTTGAATAATGGTTGGGACCCAAAGATGCAGCAATAGTGAATGCAGTCAGCGACCCATAGCTTGACTGCTTGCATTAGGATCAGCGAACCAGAGCTGGTCAAGACCGTACTCCACCTCCACGTGGTGGTCCTGGAAACAGTCTGCAGCAGTGCAGTCTGGCTGAGCTAGTACGGATCGCAATGGGAAGGCAAACCCGGTCCCTAAAAAATGCCGTGCAGAAGTCGGATGTGTCGACCGAAAGGTGCAGATATCACAGCTACGGCGTAAACAGACACAACGCAACCACCGTCCTTTTCAGGGCGAACGAGGAAGGAAGAAGAAGGAAGAAGAAGAATAATGGTTATATAGTTGTTTTAATGGCTAATTGTCTAGGGATAAATTGATTTATTAATATGTAATATCTATCAAACAGAACATTAACTCAATTAGAATAATTAAGTAAGTCTGAGTGAAAGTATTTACAATTTATTGATCCTATACCGTTTCTCTTTTCGGTTATGAAAATTAAAATGAATTTAAAGGTTATATACACAATCAAATAAATAAATATGGAATATTTTTCTCCATAATAGTACTATGATAAATTTGTAGTTATAATGTCAATTTCTTTCTTTCACATAAGTAGTATCACTTTCACTGGCTTGTAAAGTAATATTAATTGAATATAGTCCTTAGTTAGTCATCATTATAATGTTTTTAATATGTGTGGTTTCTTTATTTTAATATGTGGCTTCTTTGTTTAAAATTTGTGGCTGGATAGTCTGATCAGTGGAACTAAGCGTCCACTTAGCTTTTGAAATATTGAGCAGCATCCATCTATAGCCAGGATTACACAATCTGTAACTCCAGGCTGGGAAACTTTGGTCGAGTTCTAAGTATATGAAGAACTGTATGCACCAACACTGCCAAGCATGTCGTAGAAAGCGACTAAGGAGGGTTGGGCATGGGGCCGGTTACCCCATCCTGTAAAAAATTTAAACCACAAAAAACTTCAACAAATATGGACAAGTCAAATAAAGAAAATAAAACACAGCCATCCAAGACAGGGGAAGGTTCTCGCCCCCCCCCCCCCCCCCCCCCCCCCCCCCCCCCACCCCCCCCCCACCGGGGGGTGGGGAGGCGTATGATGCAACACAGAGAAAGCCGAAAGGAGTCTGTGTTGCTGACTAACCTTCTTTCTTCTAGGAGAACTTCCAGATTTGGCACCTGGAATGTTCGGACATTAAACGAACAAGGGAAAGTGGCGCAAGTGGCAGCAGAAATGAGGGAATACAAAATCGAGGTTTTGGGAATGTGTGAAACAAAGTGGAAGGGGGTAGACAGGAAGAAACTCATCACAGGTGAATTGGTGCTGTCCTCAGGACATGAAGACGAAAGTTCATACCACAGTGAAGGGGTAGCTCTTATGTTATCTAAAGAAGCACAGAAAGCACTCATTGAATGGGAAGCTGTTGGACCCAGAATAATAACAGCTACTTTCAAAACAGCTAAAAAGAAAATTCATGTAAATGTCATCCAATGTTATGCACCAACTAATGACAAAGAAGAGTCTGTGAAAGAAGCATTTTATACTAAACTACAGGAAATTATGGATAAAGTAAAAAGAAGAGACATCACAATTTTGATGGGTGACATGAATGCAAAGATAGGTACAGTCAACACCGGATTTGAAGAAGTCATGGGAAAACATGGGCTAGGAGTAATGAATGAAAATGGAGAACTATTCGCAAACTTCTGTGCTTCAAATCAACTGGCTATAGGAGGAAGCATGTTTCCACATAAGAGAATACACAAGGCAACATGGATATCACCAGATCATAGAACAGAAAATCAGATTGATCATATATGCATAAACAAGAAGTTTAGATCATCATTGCAGGATGTAAAGGTATACAGAGGAGCAGATGTGGCATCAGATCACCATCTTCTGATAGCCAAAATAAAAATGAAACTCAAGAGATATGCAACAATGCAAAATTATAGACAACAATATAATGTAGGACAGCTAAGAAATCAAGAAACAAGAGACAAATTTGCGGTCACAGTATCCAACAAATTCCAAGTGCTCCAACAGCTGGAAGATGTAGAGAATACAGAAGACTATTGGCAGCAGGTCAAAAACTGTATGGAAGGAGACATGTGAAGAAATACTGGGGAAAAGGGAAAGACAACAAAAAGCATGGATAACAACAGAAACCATCAATAAGATAAAAGACAGAAAAAACAAGAAAGCAGAGTTAAACACAAGCAAAACCAGAAGTTCCAAAGCCAAGGCTCAAGAAGTGTACACAGAAGCAAAAAAAGAAGTAAAAAGAAGTATCAAAAGAGACAAGAGGAAGTATATTGAGGAGTTGGCAAGAGAGGCAGAAGATGCTGCAGCCAAAGGAAATATGAAGAACTGTATAGCAGCACAAAGAAGCTAACAGGGAAATACAAGCAAACAAGTTGCCTCATAAAAGACAAGAATGGGAAACTGCTCAGCAATATACAAGAGCAAATGAAGAGGTGGACAGAATATTTTGGGGACCTTCTCAATAGACCAGCTCCACAAAACCCGCCGGACATCCAGCCAGCAGAAGAAGAGCTACAAATTAACGGTGAAAGACCAACGAAGGAAGAAATAAAGAAAGCCATAAAGCTTCTAAGAGATGGAAAAGCGTCTGGACCTGATGGCATTCCAGCAGAGGCCATCAAAGCAGATATCGACACGGCTACAGATATGTTATATAAACTATCTGGTAAAGTCTGGGAAAAGGAAGAGATACCAGCAAATGGAAGGAAGGATATCTGGCTAAGTTGCCTAAGAATGAAAATTTACAAGAGTGCACAAATTATGGAGGAATAATGTTACTATCAGTGCCAGGAAAGTATTAAATAGGATTATCCTCGCGAGATTAAAAGAGTCCAAAGACAAGAAACTGAGAGATGATCAAGCAGGTTTTCGACAAAACAGATCCTGTACAGACCAGATAGCCACTTTGAGAATAATAGTTGAACAAAGTCTGGAATGGAATTCACCACTATACATCGGATTTGTGGACTACGAAAAGGCATTTGACAGTGTAGACAGAGAATCACTTTGGAAATTGTTGAGGGATTATGGAGTTCCCCTGAAGATCATTAATTTAATAAAGAAAACATATGAAGACATGACATGCAGAGTTCTTCACGAAGGACAGCTTACAGAACCGTTTGGGATAAGAACAGGAGTGCGACAGGGATGCCTCTTGTCTCCATTTCTTTTCTTGCTGGCAATAGATTGGGTTATGAGATCATCGGCAACACACAACAGAAATGGAATCCAGTGGACTCTGACTAAGCAGTTGGATGATCTGGATTTTGCTGATGACTTGGCTCTTCTGTCCCATAGCCGTAATCAGATGCAGGACAAATTGAAAACCCTCGATGAGAGGTCACAGCAATTGGGTCTGAAAATACACAGGGAAAAGACAAAAATAATGAGAATAAATGCAGGTAATGATAACAGGGGTGAACTTGAAGAAACACCAATACAAGATGTAGAATCGTACACATATCTTGGCAGCAATATATACAAAGTTGCAGGGACAGACAGATATCAAAATAAGAATACAAAAAGCAAAAGAAGCTTAGATCAAGAGACATCGGACCCAACACGAAAATAAGAATCTTCAACTCAGATTTGAAGTCAGTCCTATTGTATGGCTCAGAGACATGGAGAACAACAAAGACAACAACCAAAAAGCTACAGACTTTCATAAATGGGTGCTTGCGTAGAATAGAGGGATTAAAATGGTATGACAAGGTTACCAACGTGGAACAGACATTGCCAGTCTCAAGTAGACACACACTGTCTCGCATTAAAGGCTTTGTGGTAATTACCAGGACAAAACCATCAGGTAGAAGGCCTATGCAAGTAGGGTAATGAACAACAGGCTGCAAACTGGGTATCTAGGTAGAATACAATGCTACATAGATACAGCTGCACAATATTTGACAGCAAGCGTTTGCCGCTTTCTTCTGTTAGTACTGTATTTTTAAAATGTTGTGGCCTCAATTCAGCCCAAGTTTAGGTCTTATATAGGGTCTCAGCGTACCTCGCGGATGATTGGGGGGAAAACGGAGTAAAGAATTTCAAACCAATGCGTCCTTTTGCCTTCTCGTTCAATGTGGAGAATTTTTAATATTATGTATCTATCTTATTTCTGAACCGATTTTAATCATTTAAAGTTAGTATTATACTGGTAATTTATCTCTATCAGTCTAGCTAAATTTTGATTAGTTAGCAAAATGCATTTAAATCTATGCAGCCTTTAACTAACTATATTGGGGACGACCCTGATGTATAAATGTCAATTAAAAGTTTTTTCTCTTAGAATAACATATTATTTGAGGACGTCTTTACACATACCTCTTAAGTAATATCCCCGTTGTTTAAACCAGCTATAACTTTCGTTTAAATATCTTTAGTCTTTGAGAAATTAAATATCTTCGTATTTTCAGTTGCACAAAATAGGCCTCTATGTTAAGCATAAAAGGTTTCCTTATATATACCAGAACAAGGAGCGTTCTCATTGGCTGTTATATATCGGTCCGTTTTATCCTATTATTTGCGAGCGGTAAATATGACCGTGGTGTATCGTATCTTGTACAGTTATTCGAATGCATGATGTGAAACAGACGTCATCTCACGACAATCTCCTTCAAGATGTTATATGTTATTTCCTTGTAATTGTTTATCCCAGCAAAGTCCATCTGCCGGAAGTATTACATCACATTCGGTGTCTTAATCTCCAGCAAGATGTTCATTTCCTACATCCAGTGAGATCTGCAGTGTTTTTTATCATGTAATGTTTGCGAGCTCGCGCCTTATCATGCAGCAGCCTGTTAGCGTGTATCTTCCCAGACAAAAAGTAGGAGTTAGCGATAGGAGTGTCGCTTAGTGTAGACTCTTATTCCATTTGTAGCTAGCGATAAGTGAAAAATCACTAGCGATAAGTGAAAACTCTATGTGGCAAGTACACTCCTTCACTTAAGAGTCTCCGATAAAAAAGGAGAAAATAACCAGAAGAGACAGAGAGAGTGGAGGGGGGGGGGGGGGGTGAGAGGGAGAGGTACAACAAGATGTGGTAAGAAAACATTGAACGATGAAAGCGAAACAACGATAAGGAGCGGGTGAGAAAAAAAAACAAAAGGAAGGGCACAGGAGAGAACATGAAGGAGGTCACAGAAAAATGTAACAACGAAGATTTGACTTGTCACAATGAGCGGGAAAAAAACGACAAGAAACTATAACAGCTTGGACATCATTTCATCTTCATCATCATTATCATCCCTTCCAATGTTTATCCCTATGGAATACGGAGCCGTCACTGCAGCTGACCCCCAGGAAGGATACACCAAAGTATTCCTGTGCTCTTACAGAGGTAGTTACTGTAGCAACTAGTTGTACTTACTGATGTTCTTGTTCATCGTTGTTTCTCGATAATTGTATAGTTAGGAAACCCACGTAAAACAAACATTAAAATAGATTTATTAAAATTAGCGAGGGAAAGAAGGTACTCAAAATAACGCGCAGAGTAAACTACGGCGCATACGTTTTAAAATTAAAATAATTAATATTAAAATTAAGCAAAGTTACCAAAACAGTGCCAGTACATTACACCAAGAAAGTGATACAATTCTGCTGCTGTGTATTGTTACTCACCTGCAGGTCACATCAAATTGTACATACAAGAAGAGTAATTCTGACCACTGACACAGTTGGAATTCTGTTCTACCCTAACGTTTGTATCAACCACTCAGAGTACAACATGTCCAGAAATTAAAATCCTGAAAATGTGTCTGCGTTGTCGTTTAAAAAGACTGTCACAACAGATGATGGCGGTGAAGCAGCAAAAATAAGTTATAGGTGACAACAATCGCCAGGCTAGTACTATTCCACTGTTCAAGACAGCTTCCACCTGTTCCAGACAAGGCACCAGTCCACTCTCACCCCCTCTCTCCATTCATGCCCTCTCTGGAAATATCTCTCGGAATCGATCTGCGTAGTTATAGATTTGTTTTGGCTGTGGAGGCACTGAACTGAAGGATAGTAATTCATGAAATGCTTCGTTCGGTGAAGTGTTGAAGCCGCGAGAAATGACAGTTTCAAATTTCCCCTTGCTTCAGTTTACCTGACGCTTCTGCCAGTGAACAGTGCATTTGTTTAGATTTTAGGAATATACTAGCAATAACCCGTCAAACTTGACGGGTTTTCTTCTTCTTCTTCTTTCCTTCGCTTGAAATATATTGTCTATATCTGCAATGTTGTTTCTTGTATAAACTTCACTGTCTTTTGTAGTTCATACAGAGGTCCGTATAGTTTTGCTTCCAGTGTTGTTTCTCTGTGCCAGTGAGTTTGCCTCAATATATCATATTCGGGGCAATCTTGAAGTACGTGCTCCGCAGTCTGGGGTGCCTATCCACATGTACACATGGCTGAATTGCCAATCTTGAATTTTGTACACATGTGACTGCGGAGCCGGTTGTGTCCTGTTCTGAGGCGCAGAATGACAATTTGTTCTGATCTTGACGGGTTTTTAATTATATTGTGCTGTTTCCGTTCCCGAATGAGCAGATAGAAGTACATTCTTAGAGTGTTTTTGGCTTCTTTCCATTATACAGTGTAATCAAACTGTTCATGAACACCGTCATTTGAACGCTTTTCTTTGTTGATTGTAACTATTTTTGGGAGATTATATATAATGGAAACTTTACAATTTTTCAACACGGTTGCATTCCTCATCTGTGACCAACGTACACACGGCGAGAATACTGTTATTTTAGATTCAATTTAAAAGTTCTTTAATGACAACATTTCGTGTGAAAGTGCGTGGATTGTTTTCAAAGAGTGTTCCCTGATAATAAGTGGTTTTAACAAAAACTTTCAAGTTTTCATGATTTGTACATCGGGTGAGGGCTCATGCACACCAATTTTTACGCACTTTTTCTTTGTCGAGCGCTACTAATTTCGCGAAAGAATAAACCCCCCCCCCCCCTCCCCCCCCAAAAAAAAAACCAAAGTATGTGTTTTATATAACACCCACGCCGAGCAAGTTGCACACCGTGGGTTGCGCACTTTTTTTTCTAGCGCGAATTACTATTTTGAGTGAGACCGACCGACGCAACATACAGTACTTTGCAAAAAAAATGGCAGTCATATTTTCGCAACGCAGCACACCCATAGAAGCAAATAATAATAAAAACTGTATGTCCAGAGGAAGATTGGTATCTCCCCTATCTATTCTTAGTCGTTTCAGTACAATATAATGTTGCCTTCTCCAGCAAGGCAAGCCTGGATGCGGCGAGGCATACTTCCCACAAGTGTTTGTACGTAATTGTGAGTCAGACTGTCCCAGTATTTTTCAGCTACCTTCTTCAATTGTTCAACGTCTCTAAGTCCACTCTTTTTTAAATGATTCTTGAGTAGTGCCCAAACGTTTTCAATTGGGTTTAGGTCGGGACTGTTGCT
This sequence comes from Oreohelix idahoensis, assembly GCA_024509875.1. Classification (NCBI taxonomy): domain Eukaryota; kingdom Metazoa; phylum Mollusca; class Gastropoda; order Stylommatophora; family Oreohelicidae; genus Oreohelix; species Oreohelix idahoensis. The sequence goes on from JAMPIV010019132.1 coordinate 32,074, forward strand.
GGGCCACTTCAGCACTATCACATTCTTCTCTTGCAGCCATGCTTTGGTGGTATGAGCTGTATGCTTTGGGTCATTGTCATGTTGAAATGTGCACCCATCGGGGTACATGACCTGCATAAATGGCAGAAGGTGTCCCTCTAGTATATCGATGTACCTTTCTTTCGTGAGAATTCCTGTGAAAACACACAGTGGGGTGGCACCTCTTGCTGACACCCCTCCCCAAAGATGGAATTTCTGGGTATGTTTCGGTCGCTGGTACACAGGCGTTACAGAGTCTTTCGTCCAAATATTTATTTGAGCAGGATAAGACCAAACAGAACATTCATCTGAAAAAATCATATTGTCCCATAACAAATTTTTGTGTTCGTGGCACCAGTTCAAGCGCATCTGTTTGTGAGTCTCTTTGAGCAATGGTGACAAAATTACCCGCTTTTTTGTGTAATTCACCCTGCGTAGCTTCTGGTTGACAGTAGCATTAGATACCTCTGGGCTTCCCAACTCGATCATGCGCTGCCGTATGTTTTCTATACTCTTCATTGGCCCAGCCCGAACGATTTGGGCGAGACGCCGATGGTCCTTTGTGTCCAAAATTCTTGGCCTCCCACTACCTTCTTTTTGCTCGATTCCATTACCTGCTTTTAATGTACTCACAACTCTGTAGACAGTCCGCTCAGGAATGTTCAAGGTTTTAGAAATGTTGGAACATGTTTGATTTCCTTCATTCCAAAGCTGTGAAATTAACATACACTTTGACTTTGTATCCATTTTCTGCCACAAGCATTAGAAATTGTCGTCTGCTCTATTATCAAGGGACTTTACTCTACGCAAATTTTTTTTTTACTTTTGGTAGTGTTTGCTCACTTCAGTGGAGTGCAAATTTGGGGCAGCACATGCATATTTAATTAGATTTCAGCTTATTTAGCTGAGCAATATGACTGCCATTTTTTTTGCAAAGTACTGTACATCGGTAATTATGTTATTTGGGATGGGATAATAGCTGTCCAGATCTGCTATGTAACAATATATATATATATATATATATATATATGTGTGCGTGTGTGTGTGTGTGTGTGTTTGTGTTGTGTAATTGACATTCAATTTGTTGTTTATGTAATTTTATTATCAAAGTAATATTATATATTTATATATTATATTCCTGTAAAAAATCCACAAAAGCCAACTCCAAGCCTCAGAAATGAAGCATCTGAGGAAGGTGGTTGAAGTAACAAGAAGAGGCATGGTCCGCAACCAGACGATACGTCATGGTCTCAAAATCCAGCCCCTGCAGACCTAAGTAGAACAGTTTCAACAACGATGGTTTGGGCACACCTGCTGAATTGGAGAAAATCGGCGACCACGACAAATATGGGAAACTAACAGCCAGAAATCCAGGACGACCCAGAGGTCGCCAGGAGAACAATATTAGACAATCTCTGAAGGACCGATGACTAGAATTGAACCAGGCTAGGAGCAAGACAGCCGATATAATAGCATGGCGCTCTCTATAGCAAAACTCTACACCCCAGGGTAGAAGAGGAGCGACTAAGTGTCACATGATGATGATGATGTCAATGTAATACAGACATCGAGCAAATGTTGTAATGATGATGATGATATCAGTGTAATACAATTATCAAGCGTATATTGTACTGATGATTATGATGATTACGCTGATGATGATGATTATGGTCAGTGTGTGTGTGTGTGTGTGTAAGCAAATGATAAAGTAAGAGGGGTTGTTTGCGTGAACAGTAAATTGTGTAGGCCTGTGCTTGTGTTAAGTGCGGATGAAAACTGGTCAGTCTGGTTTTACGTGAGTTTGCGAGACTGTGGGTCAAAACACGGGAGAATAGTTTCATGACATTTCCGTAACACAGTGTTCAGTTTGGGACTAAATTTCGGTGTTGATTAGTTTACTCAGGAATGGATGTGTCAATTATGGTGTAAAAAGATAGTAAGCATCTTTGAGGATTAATTAATGTGACAGCATCCATCACCCAGCATGTGTCACTAAGTAAGTACGTTTATTATCATAACAAGTAAGGACATTTCTGTTTTGGATAATTATATTACTCTTTTCATTATCCCGTACACTATTGGTTTGGTTTGGTTTTAAGGACTATCTTCAATGCACACGGACTACTCCATCAGTGCTCCGATCTCCTCCCTTAGATCACACAAGGAGGATCTCAGCACAATGCACAAACTCCGTAGCACTGGCGAGAATCTCAATGTATGTATATATGAATCACACATTCTATAAATATTGTTGTGGTAAGTAGGTTTCTAATTATTAAATTTTGCCAGGGCAGCGGTCTGATGGGCCTACTCTTTACGATTTCCAACTGCCGTGGGATTTTTAACGTGCGCAACTTGCACACGGGACCTATTATTTTTTCGCCCTTATCTGAGAAGGCTAGGCATCCGATCTCACTACCCAGTAGACCAGGGGAGAGTATGACATTATTAGGACTAAGTAATGCTTAGCTGGCAGAGTGGATAGTGGCGGTTCGCTCCCGTGGCTAGGCGGTTGGTGCCGTTCGGAAGGTCCTGGTTCGATTCCCGGTAAGCCTATCACTTCTGTTGCTTTTCTGTTGTCTGGTCTTCTACTTCTTTATTTCTCACTGAGTGCTTGATAACACGTGACCTTTGTGTGTTGTTTGTTTATTTATTTACCATTATTAGGACCACTGGTTCTGAAAATTTTTTTTCCATAAAATACATTCCCCTCAATAGGGAATGGAACCTGGTACTTCTAGAATTCGAGGCGGACGCCTTACCTCTTAGCCACTTCGACCCCCGTACACTATTGTGGTATAATAAGTAACTTTTTTAAAAATTGATTACACTCTTTAGAAATGCCTAAGACCATATCTAACACGACAATTAATGAAACATATGTCTAAAATAGCGAACCTTCTAAAAATGTAGAGTAAGCAAAATGGCGGTGTAAAACGTTGCTTCACTTTGCCCAACGCTCCAGTCACTAAACGACGCACTCCAGTTATGTACTTTCAGTTCAGTGCCGTGGAGCCAGCCGATGAGTGTTTTGCTTTGGAAAATGGAAAACAAAATGGAAGCTACAAATAATTTCTTTCCTAGGGTATTTTGTCTCTTTTTTTGTGTGGCAAGGCTCGTCTCGTTCGTTCTAGACACGATGTGTCTCTGTTATTTTACGGCACACGTCCCAATTTAAAGGCTCTGAGGTCTGATAGTGTAACTGGTATGACAAGATCACCAAAGTAGAACTGATGGAAAGAAACCAGACAAATATCACTGCAACAAGATGTGAGAAGAAGACGCTGACTTTGTGGAGTCCCCGAGTAAGAGAAATAGAGGAAAAACAAATGGAAAAACAACAGGTGGAGAAAGGAATTATATATAGTCATGATAGGGATATAGAGTATAAGGAAAGATCTTTAACGGGTGGCACATGATAGGAAGGCTTGATATATTTCTATTGAAGGTCTTTGCTCCGCGGATTATTACATATTCGGAGTTACGTGGGGAGATCGTACTAATGACCCTTGTATACGAAGCACTATTTTTGCGGTGCCTAGTTGACAGGGAGAATAGTCGCGACTCACTCCTGTAGCTAGACAGTGGTGCCATTCAGAAGGTTCTGTGTTCGAGCCTCCGGTAAGCCTCTCACTTTTGTAGTTTTTCTGTTGTCTAATTTTTTACTTCTTTATTGCACACGAGTGCCTGCAACATACCTTTATGTGTGTAATATTTATTTATTTATTTATGTATTGCTCCGCGGAAAGTAATATATGAATGACAAAACAAAGAGCAAAACATAGTGATGGCAGTCTAGAAATACGGTTACTTACTACACCTACTACTTACTTTTACGATCCACCTTTGCAGTGAAGCGTCGACGGAAGCCGAAGTTTTTGTTTTGTAGCCAAGTATGTCATACTGTCTGATGTAAGCCCGTGTCTTGTTGTAATATCATCCATCCATCTACTTTAGTTTTCCTAGTGCACTAAAACCAGATCTTTACCACTTGTAGGCGTGTAGTGGTAACTGACCGGACTCCTTCCCACGAGATGGCTAAACAATGGTATTCTTTCTCCCTATGTATTTTATGAAGTACGTAGTTCTTACAATTTTACTGATGTCATCATTTCTCATTCTATCTTTCCTAGTAACATTAATAACTCTTCTTAAGCATTTCCGCTCACACGATACGATTTTCCTCTCACATGATACTATTTTCCCCTCACACGATACGATTTTCATCTCACACGGTACGATTTTCCTCTCACATGATACTATTTTCCTCTAAGACTGTAAAGTGCAATCTTTACTATCTTGCAATATAATACATTTATATACTTATTATGTTCGCAAATATTTTGTAAACAAAGTATTTCCTTTTTTAAGTGCTTAAGGAGAAGTCATTTTTGAGTTACTTCCCTTGAAAGGAGTTCCGTCATCTTCGATCGGACTCCGCGGACGAATCTAGGCCTACTGCGATTTATTCTTTGCCTGGGTAGGAATAGATTGTTCTTGCTTCAGTATATCTATGGCCTGAATTTATACGTAGTGTTTGTATGAGTAGGACGAGTCTGTCTTATATATGTATATCTTTACCTTTCTAAGTCGAACTATGTTGGTTGTCGCTAGAAAAGGTCAAAGGCTATGCAGCGGAAGTATCGCTAGCAGGGGGTGTGATTCATGGCTGTCATCCTGTCGGGATGTCGAATTTTGTTGTAGCCGGCTTATCGCCGAAAAAGTGATCTATAAGTAGATGGGGAAAAGTGATAGTCATTTAGACATGTTGTATGTACTTTACCCCAGTGTTTATTCTCTTTTGCCAAGGAATGGCGAAGTTATATTTCGCATAGAAAGGTAAAACCACAATTTATTATGAACTTGGGCTTCGCCATCGTTGTCGATAAGCAGATGCACAGTGGTACTTTTGGAAAGAATATTTATTCAAAGGAAGATGACATTCCTATGTATCAGCACTAGATTATATGATATTATTCAATTACCTCTATGATAGAAGCTATGAAGAAATGAGGACATTTAACGAATGACCAATTTTGGTCTGTATCCAATAGTGAGTGAAGCTCACGAGAGAAGAACAGCCATGTTGAAATCCGTATACTTTGTATTTATCGAGTGAGAAAAAGGGATGCCTGTACTATCGCTCGATGAACCAAGAGATCACTGCTACATGTGAGAACCCATGTCTGGGATTCCTATATCTTTATGAAAAATATATATACAGTAGAACTCCATTTATCCGAACCCCAATTATCCGAACATCCAATTATCCGAACACTTTTTCCAGAAAAAAAAAAAAAAACCAGGCGCCACAAGTCACGTTAGACTACAGTTCTGAATCTTTTGATGCGGCAAGCTTCACATGTGTGCGAACAATTTGTAGACAATGACATGGGCTAATGGACGGTCGCTTACGTACAGGAAGTCAGTTAGATCATAAAGTCAGTTAATATCTGGTTTACCAATCCAGTGTACGTGTGCGTTCTAGGCAGAACACTGGCTAAACAGACAGTTCAACTTAAAATAATTGTGTCTGCTACTACAGCAGAATAATTTTGGTGTACACGTATTTCTCTGTGCGATCTGGCATCTTCCAGTAGGCCTAAAGCATATAAAAGGAACCGCAATGTTTTGTCAATTGAAACGAAAACAGAAATAATCAAGAGACTAGGAAAAGGTGAAACTGTGTCTTCATTTGCGAGGATTTTCAATGTTGGGAAAGCTACCGTCTCTGACATCAAAAGTAACAAGGATAAAATTATGAGTTTTGCATCGAAATTGGATAGTGAAAATGGGTCGAAGAAACATAAAACCATGAGAAATGCGAAAGATTTGAAATTGGAAGAGGCTTTGTATATATAGTTTGTGCGAAGAAGAAGCAAATGGGAACCTATCTCTGGCTCTCTATTGTGTGAAAAGGCACTTCAGTTCAACAATCAACTTGACGGTCCTCCTTACTTTAAGGCTAGCCAGGGATGGTTAAGAAACTTTAAATCTCGTCATGGCATACGAGAATTGGAGATTCAAGGGGAATCTTTATCTAGCGATGGAACTGCCGCTGAAAATTTTAAAGAAACATTCTTGGCTTTTTTTGGAAGAAGAAGGTTATTTACTCTATGATGTGTATAATGCCGATGAGACTGGCTTATACTGGAAATCATTGCCTCAAAAATCACTTGCATCTCAGCGCGAAGCAGCTGCCCCTGGGTTTAAAAAGTGCAAAGAGAGAGTAACAATTTTGGTAGCCGCGAATGCCAGTAGAAGTCATCGTTTACCGGTGCTAATGATCGGCAAAGACAAAAAAACACGTTGTTTAAAGAATGTGACATGTCTCCCATTGTGCTACAAAGCACAGAAGAGTGCTTGGATGAATAGTGAAATATTTCTTGATTGGTATACAAAATCAGTTCATCCCAAATGTGAAGAGGTTGAAAGAACAAGAAAAGAAAACTGGAAAAGTAATTTTTCTACTGGACAATGCACCATCTCACCCAGAGACGGATACATTGAATGCAGTTGATGCAAATTTTAAAGTAATTTTTCTGCCTCCCAATGTAACAGCACTGATTCAACCAATGGATCAGGGTGTTATAGCAAAGCTTAAAAAGATGTACAAGAAGGAAGTCCTGCGTCGTTTATTGTTGGCTGAAGATGAAGAAAGTGTGGTGGCGTTTTCCAAAAAGCTTAATCTCAAAGACTGCTGCTATATGTTAGCTGATGCTTGGACCACCCTGTCACAAGATAATCTCAACAAGGCTTGGAATAGATTGCTTGGGAAAAAAGGAGGAAATGAAACTACTGCAGTGGACACAAATGATGATTGTATAAATGAAGTTGTGGAACTGTTTCAAGCAATGCCCGGATTTTCGGACTGTGACAAAGATGATGCACACATGTGGCTAGAAGATGATAATGATTCCGGTTTTCAGTTTTTGAATGACGAAGAAATTTTGTCTTTTGTCCAAGAAGAAAACCAAATACATGTAGTGACCGATAATGAAGACTCCTCAGAAGTACATGATGTACTTGTAGATTATGAAGAAAACCCAAAACGTCGACCAAGTCCTGAAGAGGCCTTTATAGCACTAGAAACAGCGATGGCTTGGTACGAGCAAGAAGATGACAGCTGTCCTACACAGCTTCTGCTGTTGAAGAGAATGCGGGACTTAGGAGCCAAAAGGAGACTATCCAGTTTGGTGCAAAAGAGGATTCCTCATTATTTTAAATAGTGGGCTACAACTGTGCAAGTACATGTATACGTAAGTTGCGCCTAGTTTTGAATCGTTTGTAATGTTATTTTGAAAACATTTCTCTTTCTTAACAAAAATAATTAATACAAGTAGTACATGCACTGCCGTGTAATAAAAGATTTTGGTGATACAGTGATCTAATACAGTGTGGGTATTATTATTACAGTACAAGTAAATATGTTTTATGGTGTATTTTCCTTGTGATTGTTAATTATTTTTAGAAATATGTGTACATGTACTCGATACATCATGTAATCCAATTATCCGAACATTTGATTATCCGAACGATGCTCGGTCCCATGGGGTTCGGATAAATGGAGTTCTACTGTATTGAACTTTACGTGAAGGGATATTCGCTAGACGAGGTTAAGTCTAGGAGCCTTCCTATATATTGGTTATGGACTGACGTGCCCAGTCAGTAAAGCCAGATGATTTACATGATGGAACTCTGAATGCTTATTTACGAATGCTCCATTATGATATTTGCCAAGCATGAATGCTAACTTAAGATGATATTCCTGTGACCAACATTATGCTGTCTATGTCGACATTTGTTCCTGTAACCATACACGTACTGTCCAAGTGTGCGTCTCATTAAATGTTATAAAAAGACCACCGTAGTTCCAGTACTTCTTGAATTCGAACAGTGTGAGTATGAGTGAGGTACCACCAACCTGTCAACTCTATCGAATCATTCTACCATTCGCGTTCTGACACTCATATACCCACTCATTGTCTACACTCACATTCTTGTCAGAGCCTCATCACGTTCCAGGACAAGATGACCTGTATGACCAAAACTGTGCTGGGTTTAATGAGTTGACAATCGTTACACTTTACCACCCCAGTCCCAACATCTACATTTATCAACTGGTGGACATTCACGGCATTTAACAAATAACGTGAGTTAACACACACGATACGATTTTCCTCTCACATGATAATATTTTCCTCTCACACGATACGATTTTCCTCTCACACGATACGGTTTTCTTCTCACACGAAAGTATTTTCCCCTCACACGATACGAATTTCCTCTCAAACTATACGATTTTCCTATCACACGATACCATTTTCCTCTCCTGTGTTCTCGTCAGGGATCATGTTTGCCACTGGTAGAAAGAGTTGGTAATAATATACTGCACTATTTATCAATTGTCATTACTTTCTACACTGAGATTTGGATGTTTGAGTAGTAGTTGCAGTTTATGTCACTGCACAAAAAAATATTGGTAACCGAATAAGCCTGGTAACTATTTCAATATGCAGTTTTTGTTGTTAACAGCGGAAGAATAGCATTGAACGGTTCTACATCAGGGGCGGACTAATAGGTCGGGCAATCAGGCAGTGTCAGAGGATCTACAGCAGTGGGGCCCACTCTCTCATGGCCTTCACCTAGCTTAATAAACTGTATAAGTGGTTAGGGGGCAATGACACGTATTTCCCGATGCCCAAATCGCGTGCCACCAGTTCAAGGTCTTTCCATATTTTCTTATCCCTTTTATTTCTACACCCAGTTCTCTTCTTCATGTGTGCTTTGGTCTCCCTTTATCTATTACCATAAGGATTCTAGAACGATGACTGCATTGTAATGCTACCAGTAAGTTTCCTCAGCCTATCCAACGCCAGGGACTTCTTCTCATCTCATGTTCCACTGGCACTTGTCTGGTTCTTGTCATCAGGTCCACGCTGGTTACCTTATTATATCATTTTAATCCTTCTGTTCTACCCAAGCACCCAGTGATGAAAGTCTGTAGCTTTTTGGTTGTTGTTCTCCATGTTTGGGGCCCAATTCGGACGATAATTACTCTGGACCTTATAAATATATTCATGGATTTGTACGTCCAACAGATTGTTTCACGAAGAATAGGGTAAGAAGCGAGATTGTGTGGCCACGTATGACAGAGAGAGAGAGAGTGAAATCTTTTTCTTTGGTGCAGGAAACCCTGTATTATATGAATTCTATTTGAATATTGTTTAATTTTATTGGATAACGTTTAGTGGGAACTGTGTTCTGTCTTTTCTGTCTATACTGTAACCTAGTGCTAACCTTTAACCTTTTGGGGTTATTAACTGGTTGGGTTCTTATCTTCTCAACGAGGGGAGGGCATAGGCATTCTTTTATTTTTCTATGCATGTAATTCTGATGTATTTGATCTTTCTCTTTTAGATACTGGATGTTGTAAAGTTTAGTGATAATAAACAACAAAATAACTAACTTTGTGTGTGTTGGTCAGACCCATACCCAATTTACCATAGTTTTTCACGTTTGGGTGTCGTGTTGTCACATAGCTGTGTGTGTGTGTATGTGTTTAGTAAACTTATATTTCTCAATAGAAGGGGGGTGCAAGATTGTCTTACACTAAATTATAGTCATATAAATATGATGGACTAGAGAAACTACTCAATCCAGAGACAGATCTTCTTCTTAACTATTCACTCGTGAAAACTCTATTTCTTACACCTTTACTTCTCACATACTATCGCCATCTCCTATACTCAGGCGGGACCTTACATAACTTTAAAACCTATCTAAGCACGACACTGATGTAATTATGTCGTCGCGCTATTTAATGTTTGGTTTTTCGGATTTTTCTAGGGCCTCATAACTTAAGACCTATCAGCATGCCAAATTTTATACTTCTAGGTAGCCTAGAAGTGGTCAAACAATTTCATGTGGACAGATGGACGGAAAATACGCTTCTATTAAATATAATAAGATTATTTAATTGTTTTCTAAAGTTACTCATTTCCAACTTTATCATTGTTCAACTATATTTTATATATAAATATATGGAAGGACGGGGACACTTGAGACGCAAGTGAAATATAACATAGTGATTATTCACAAGTGATCCTATAACAATATTTTATAATGCAAAAGTAGGTGCCAATGGCATGATTTATTTTACAATCCGTTATTATTTGTAGCATCCTACTACCTGCCACCCTGGTGCTGTTAAAATTGTTTTATAGGTTTTCATACAACAACATCCATCCTTTTATGATAAAAAAAATTTGTTATTTTATGTTTGATGAGTAATTTAAATAACAACTGTGACACTATGCTATCATGTTAGATAAGTCAAATGTGACTAAATTCATTGGTTTCTTTATCACACTTAAATATTTAGGATATGTGTGTATGTGTGTGTGTGCGCGTGTAGGGGTCAGTAGAAATTGGACAAACTGTCCCATGTATCTCCAGTACTTTAGGTGCATTGTTACCGAAAGTGATAGTTCCGAATACACTGGAATTTTAAAAGTACCTACAAGGGTTTGATTAACAAAGCGCATGTCGTACAAGGCGACTAATACGAGTTTATGCAAGAGGCTAGCAACCTTATCCTATAAAACATTTTGTTACACAAATCACCGTGTGACATAATTTTGCGTCCATCTCTGCTTCACTATGGCAGTAATCAGTTACATTTGTTGTACTGACTAATTACATGCTTTTAAATAGTTGGCTCCTCTTTCTTTCTCTGCTATGTAGCAGATATTTTGTATTTTCAAACATTCTTTCACTCCTTTCAGTAATAATTCGTCTTGTATGTTTACCTGACCATTCCTGCTGAGAGTAGACAGGTGATGTAATATTAACCGACAACCATGTTGGTTAATCTCGGGTGTGGCCGACATCAGACTACAGATTTCAGCGCATTTGTTTAATAGCTGATAAGGCCAGTGTGCGTTCTTCGCCAAGATGATAATCGCTGAACGTTTGATAGCCACTACGGGGAGATAACTTATTTGTCAGCGCACAGGAATGACATAATCGTTTCCTGCACACCTTGAGGAAAGTAAGATGTAATTGTAGGCATTTGCAGAGAAGGCAATCGGATCTTTTATTGCAATTTATGGGAGAGGCGACCTTTTGCATCACGCACGTTATTTCAGGAGGAAATATTTTGAAATTACCCCACAAGATACGCATGTTTGAAACGATTCTAGCTGTGCTTAGCATCGTAACAAAACAATGCGGGGGAAGACTTGCAATATAAGCTGACATTTTTGCAAGCCTAGTTCACTGTGAAAATCGCTTGCCAAGACGACAACCAGACCTTGCCAGAGTTAGAATTAAGATTCTTATATCGGACCGGACCATTGTTTGAGTAATTTTGAGGACTTCAGGGCCCAGAATAAACTCTATCAATTTAACAAGGACAACCGAAATCTGAGGAATCTAAAACACGGAGTCACAGTGAGAGTTTATTGTTAAAGTAACGACCACCGAGAACACGTGTAGAGGGCCCATTCAAGTGCCTTTATTCCTCTGAGCAAACAGCCTGTGAGCCAAGATTGGCATAAATTGTGCATTTTACATTTTATATTTTTCATTACTAACATCTGAATTAATATGTATATATTGCCAAGTGAATATTAATATGTGAAAATTGCTAGTGGATTTCCAAGTCATTTGAGGCTTGCAACCTCAGCATATAGAAAGATGATTTCATGAAACACCACTGCAAGGGCTGGTGACTGCTTTATTGCTACTGTCCTAAAGAGAACTAAAAGCATAGGTAGTCCCAAGTTCCATATGGAGCAGGCAGGGAAAGATGAAAGAGACGATGTACATTCTAATTAAAATATTTCATTTTCAACCAGTGTAAATGTCTATGTAAACATATTCACTTTAAAAATAATGAAAGTTTTCAAGCTTTTCAACCAGTGTAGATGTAAATGAAAACATATTCTATCTATACTATTAACCTTGTCATTTGAATGTAAAGTAAATATAAAGCTTTTCAATTTAAATTTAAAGAAAGTTATCTCTCGAGGATTAAGCTTAATTCTGATCGAGGGTATAGTCTGAGGTAGATGGGATGGTGGAATAGGAAGATGAGGACACATGCGTATGTTTCGGGAAACTCAATACTCAGAGCGTATTGGTGTCTCTTCTTTTACCATGCTACTTGGTGGTACCAGTGAAGGTACTAATCTCTGGAACAAAGTGAGGACAGAGGTGGCCTGACGTCGAGCTTGACACCATCATCAGAGGTCTTAGAGACGCGGGACCAGCTTTGCAGTTACTCTTTGATCTTACTTGGAACGTGCTTCAACGTAATCTTGACCAGAGACGCGAGAACTCCAGTGACCTATCTGCACAGAATCCAAAAACCCAGCGGGAACAGAAACTACCATTTGCAGCTAAGTCAAACCTAAAAGCTGCCCAGTGACTTCTTACATAAAACACCATTCCATCACACGATGTTGAGTATTGTCTTGACTTCTGAAATATCTCATGAATACTCCCTTGAGAGGCAACGGGCTGATCACCCGTTTGCCAGTCACTTCGATTACGGAAACAACAGCAAATGGGTTGATTTGCCGTTGCCCTAAAGACGCCACTAGGCGTGATGGGAAACAATGGCAAAGAAAACCTATCTGCTGTTGCCCTAAGACGCCACTAGGCGTAATGGCCACTGACTGCTTTGACGGTCGGTTGCTAAGGACGGAAGAAGAAGAAGAATACTCCCTTGAGATAGAAGCATCATTATCCTTCTATCTACAACTCTGCTAAGAGTAATCTTGTGCGAAGGTAGACACCTTTGAAGACCCATATTATGTACTCTTGAGTTTTGGCCACTGTTGGACCACTACTGCAAAGCAGGGGAGGCAATTCCGTGACACGCTGCTGCAAAAGCATGTGAGTACTTGATACAAGAGGACCGGCTGCAGTGGTGGTTCTATGCCCCACAAGGAGCGGAAAGGAAATTGAAGATTTGAAAAAAAATATAAGCAGATTTTGGTACTTAAATGTGAGCACCGTGAGTCATTAATTAAAATACAGCGTCAATTAAATAGTTATTTAAAGTAAATGATTTGTTCGCCCTTAGATTTCCACATTAACGACTCTAATAAAGGCAGTAGTCAGCTCAAGGTTTCTGACATCTCGTTCGCCCTCAGAATTCTATATTTACGACTCTAATAAAGGCAATAGTCAGCTCAAGGTTCCTGACAGTTTTCAATGAGAGATGTGGGTTGTTGTCATATGCCACTCCGTTCACTTTTGTAAGTTGGGCAAGGCTGGAGCAGATGTTCAGCTGTCATGGGACTGGTGCCACAGGACCAGAGATCAGTTGGACCAATCCTGTTCTTGTGATATAGGTGGTACCTCAACCTATTGCGACCAGTGAGTAAGCGGAAAATGATGACCTGGTCTCGCCTAGATAGCTGGTGATAGGCATAATATTTTATGTGACCAGGGTGTTCTCTGTTGGACTTGAATATGGCTTTAATAGTTGTTTTAGCCATTTCATAAGTTGTCTCTAAATCGTTTTGTTGCAGCACTCCCCCTTCTTCAGCAAGTTTATCTGCCTCTTCATTGCCTGGAATATTGCAATGAGCTGGTATCCACTGGACTGTGCACTTGTTAAAGCATTTGACCAGGTTTTCAAGTGAGTTTATCAGATCTTTCAATCCTTAGGCATGGTGGGTCGTCAAGGCTATTATTACTGAGAGGGCATATGTAAAGATCACTATCTATTTTTCTGCACGTGCTTGTACTCAATAAGAGTTTCAGCTGCCTGTTTCAGGGCCTCTGCTTAAGCATTCAAGATATTGCAGTATTTGCCAGTGGCGATTGCCATAGAGCGAATTCTATTCTTTAATTTAATGAGGATGCTAGCTCCCCCTTTTCCAATTGCAGTTTTGACCGAACCATCAGAACATGCATGTGTCCAAAACGTTGTTGGACATTTTTGATCAATATACTTGGTTGCTATACGCTTTCTTTGAGTTTATGTCTGAATTCCTTTACTTTCAATGCCCCCGATATTAGATGTTAGATCAGGAAAGAATTTTCCTTTCCATAGTGGGATAATTATGCTTGGTGGTATTTTCTTTGCGATTGAGTTTGCTAGCATTGTATTCTGGTATTTTTTTTTCTTTTGCCTGTGCAACAAAATTAGTTCGCTTGAGCCTGCCTCTTCCAAACATGTTTATTCTCTTGCACATGGGATGCCCATTGAGTCTCATTTTTAAACTCAACCTAATTCAGGAATTAATATTTAGGATTTTTGACTCCAGGAATAAAATTTTACTTTTGTCAAATTGGTGTCCCATTACTCCCCTCTACCCTACTGTTTATAATGTGATAGGTGGTGCGAACTGGGATGAGATATGTGATCTGTGTTATCGGCTTGCGGCCAATTCACACACTCATTAGACCTGTACACTAATAAAACAGTTGAGTAATAAGGCAGGGGTGGGGGTATTTATTTAAAGCTGACCACCCGGTAAGTTTCATTAAGTGTACGAGCAAATAAACAAACAATCAAACGAACACCCAGTCAGTGCTCATGTGCTAACTAGTGCCCCTAGATCTATAGAGAGTTACGCCAACTATGTCAGAATCGAAAACGAGGCTGAACGACGTAGACGCCATTTTCGGCTAGACAATACCAGGGTTAGTAGCGAGAATAAGCATCGAGTAAGACTTTTTTTAAAAAATTAATGAAAATAAATATCCCGTTCAACTTCTGATGGGTTATAATTAGGATATATATTGTTTTCAATTCAAAATAATATGAACAACTGCCGGTAAGAGAAAGTGGCATCACATTTGTCAAATCATTGTAAATAGGGACAATCACAATTATGCTTTTACGTTAAATAAATGAACAAACAAACAAAAAATGAAAAAAAAAATAAAGAAGAAACTCTGAACAAGAATAATATTAAAATGGAGGGGTGTAAAGACCTGGTGGTTTCAGTTATATAAATGACTTTAACAGATATTTAATTGACTTTCGTCTATTAAAAGTCATATGTATTGTAAGAACAGCATTAGACCTTCAAATTCCCAGCCACTATATATTAACATTTGTTCGTATTAAATATTGTTTGACTATATTATGCAGTTCCTTAGGACTGTCTATTCTTAACACCTCTTCTATATTTATAAGATTATATTTATATATATTTAGATTTATAAATATATTATAAATATAAGATATAATTATAAATTTATATATATACTGGTATATATATATATATATATATATATATATATATATATATATATATATATATATATATATATATATATATTTTATATATAATATATATATATATATATATATATATATATATATATATAATAAAAAAATAAAATAAAATTGTAATTAATTAATTTTTATTATTTTTATTATATTATTTTATAAGGTAGTATGTTTTGCTAAGTGTTGCAATTCGTACGGAATATTTGTTGCTAAATAGTGAAATTCTAACGGAATTTAAAATTCAACGGAGTATGCGTTAAAAATTCACGCTGTTGATTCTTCTATTCAATAAAACGGTAAGTAAACTAGTTTTCTTCTTTTTGTTTTGTTAGTTGAAATACAAAAAATAGTACAAATATGTGCTACTGTATTTGCATCTAATTTTATTTCAAATTATTAGTTAACCTAAACGAAAATGCATATTAGGTCTGAAACTCGCGATTGGGTCCATTTTCCTGCTATTCGGGTACAGCCGAAAATGGCGGCCAAATTTTAGTTGGCGTAACTCTTATATGATACCAGTGCTAACGTGTCGCCATGTCTATGCAAGCCCTTCTGTCAACTCGTTTCACGTCTTCTACAGGCAAGCAATCAACAGAATGTCTTTCCCTCATACGCCGGTTTTTAATTTGGTTCGGTTTTTGCCTTCTTGTGGCGAGGCGCGTTCTTTTCAACCTATTTGGTTATATCAGAGCGCATTTACCATCCAAAAATAAGTGAACTCCGTTCACTGCTAACCCGATCAGCGTTGATAGATACGAAGTCCTGAAAAGGATTAACATTATCTATCTGCTAGCCTAAAGCCCTAAAAAGGACTCGCCAGCTACGCCAACGCTGCCGAGGTAAGGTTAAAAAAACCAAAAAAAAAAAAAAACAAAAACAAAACGTGATGACCAAATCACTCAGGGCGTAGGAATATGAGGCGCCTTGTGGCTTCGTGACTAATGACGTGGTCTCACGTAGGAATACTTGAGTGTTTTTGTATGTAGTGACGATCGCAAGACATGGAGACTGGTGCTTTTCTGACCCATCGCATATCTCCCTCTTGGACATTGTGTGGTCTCCACAACCTACTCTTCGTTGGCTCTACGCATGATTCTTTCCGAACGGCGAAGCTTGAGGCTCAGCTCATGCAGGATGTACCAGCCCGGCTGGAGGGGAGGGGGGGGGGGGGCGCGCTTGGTTGGTTTCTCGCTAGGATTTTTTGAGCTGGCAGGTGCTGTGGGAAGACCCAAAAATGGATTTCCTTCGCCGGGATCTGCATCTGCCTCCTGATATCTCCTTACTTCGTGGGATACCACTTTCATCCTCGGCTCTTGTTTGCCTGCTGTCCTTATTACACCAAGGTCACGGCCAGTGTCAGGGATGGAGGTACATTGATCTTGCTTCTTCGCCTTTTCTGAGTATGGTCCCCTTTTCTGCACTCTTTCACGCTCACCTAGGGTTATGGGCCTTGACGACTGTTTACAATTGCGCCTTATCTCTGCTGCTACGTTCTGTGAGTGCTGGACCTTCGTACCGATTCTCTCTGCATGGCAGTGGAACTGACTGCCTCCTTGTCTTCGCTCACAGGAGGGTAGGTGCCAAGAATCAGAGTCAATCAGTGGGCAGCTTGAAATGACATGTTGCGTGGATTTACATTCGAAGCATCTCCTTGGTAGAGAGCTGTGTGGGCACTGGGCAGCTATGTGGGCACTGGGCAGCTATGTGAGCACTGGGCAGCTAAGTGATCACAAAAGTCAGCACAGTTGTAGGATCTGACTCCCTTGGACCCCTTCTGTGCCCCGGGCCTTCTCTTCTTGACACTTTCTGTGTAACTGCTTACTTCACAAAAAGAGGTGACTTTCCAATCTCCCTGCACAGAAAACAACGAGCAGTCCTTGCTGGTCTTCCAAACAATTCGGCAATTTGAGCCTTTAGCTGTGCCATTTGTTTCCTCAGACGATGTACTTCAGTGTCCCCTTCTGCAGACATGGATCCCATTACTGCTGTTGGCTCGGCATCCATGTGCTCCCATCTACTCGTAGCACGTGTTACCTTTTGGGCCATTTTGCTGCAAGACCGCACTGCTGTGTGTTCTACTCTTTGCTGTTGAACTTAACTGTTAACTGTCTGCCTATCCTGCCGACGACGCCAGTTGTGATAGGGTGATGAGAAATATGTTGAGATATGTGATCTGTGTTATCGACTTGTGACCAGTTCACACACGCGCCAGACATTTACACTAGTAAAACTCTTGAGTGTTAAGGCAGGAGTGGTATTTATTTAAAGCCGACCGCTAGCTCAGGTTCATTAAGTGTATCAAAGAGCAAATAAGCAAACTAACAAATGAACACCCAGCCAGTGCTTATGTGCTAAAGTGTCCCCATGTCTATGCAGGCTATTCTGCCAACTCGCTTCACGTCTTCTACAGGCAAGCCGTCAACAGAATACCTTTCCACGTTGCTCGCGTTGGACTACATAGATGTTTTTATATGTAGTGACGATCCCAAGACATATCGACAGCGGCTGTTTTGACCCATCATATATATATATATATATATATATATATATATATATATATATTATATATATATATATATATATATATATATATATATATATATATTATATATATATAATATTATATATATATATATGTTAAGTACTTTTAACAGGGGGAGTAAAATGTTTGAGACCCTCACATTGAGCCTACTATTTTATAGGCGCACAGTGAGCGCATCTATGTTAATTGTATGTTTAAGTATTTGCGCACGACCGTACACTATTATTGAACGTTGATGACGCGATTTGTCGCGGTGATTGGTTGCTCTTCAACATACGTACTTGAGGCAAACTATTATATCCGTCGTCACGAATAGACGTTATTTTGGCCAGGATCTTATCCCAAGTCTAGGGAGGACATGGCCTAGATTTATTTTATGATCATTTGTGACATGATAATATTGTTCCTTGTGCCCCACGTGCCAAGAAGATTATACTATAAATTTTCAGCCACAATCGGCTCCTAACTATATCACGCCTCAGATATAGTACCCTCCAGCACAGTGTCATTGCAGAGCTTCAATCGACCAGTAGTGTCGAATGTTAGTGCGTCAATACAACGCTTGGAGAGGTCGTTAGATCGTCATTGAATATATTTATACTCATGCTTTTTAACATGGTTGTTTCGTAAATCCATGCATTATGCAACTTGGTGGCCAAAGAACTTCCGCTGACTTTCGTGTGATAACGACCGTTGAAGTCAATCAAAGTCCGAGTTGATTATGAGATAGGCCAACATATTTGATGTCAAAACTATATTTACGAACTGTTCCTGTCAATGATGTCAACGTCGTATTATAATAAATCGACTCGTCATGCATATCCAACCAAGGGTCCAGGATGTATTATTTACCAGTTGGTCAGCTTTACGACCCAGTCGTTACCGTTGCGTTTTGTCCTGTCTTCATGTTCATAACGAAGCGACGGTCCATAAGAAAACATTCGCATACGTCACCCCTACTAGAAACTACAGCGGTAACAATCTGGCATCCAGAGTACGGGAAAATTTCGTTTTGAAGATCCATCCACTGATGTGTGAAATTCGTATGTCAAGTTCCAAGAGACGTCAATTTTCAAGAGATGCCATCAACAAGCGTTTTCCTTACAGTCTACTGTTTAACGGTTGACCTTTCTGACCTCTAGTGATCCAGACACGTCCCTAAAGTGAGGGTCAACGTTGGACTGCTGCACATTTTGTGGCTCACCATGCAACGCCCGAGACCCATCGACTTACAATGGCGTGGAGAGGGATTTTTTTTAAGATAAGTGGTATTATTTGTATGTGCACCTTGTAACTGTTGCATGTTTTTTGTCGAGCTTTCCTTACTATGTCCAATTTTAATCTAATTGTTCTATGTTCCATATGCCATGCGGGAAGGTTGGATGGAGACCTACGTGGGGTACATCCCTGTTTCATACCAGGGCCCACGTTAGGCATTCTTTAGGGACTTTTGCAGATTTCCCGCAGTGGAAATTCCGGCATATATTTGCCGAAGGATTTCGGTCCACTGTGCTTGGTTGTCAGTGACACCTTATTGTTTAGACGTCACGTGCTGTTTCTTATTGTTGTTATTGTAGTATTTTTCTTCTGTGCCTTAGTTTCATGACTGACTTTGTTTGTAATTGTCATTCTCCATCTTGCTATCCCTGATTTAAATACAAATTTTCTATTTATATACTGTACGGTTGCTTCACAAGCAGCTGTCAGAGTAGCGGGGGAAACATCAGGATGGTTTGAGGTGAAAAGGGGAGGAAGACAGGGTTGCATCTTCTCTCCATAATTGTTTAACATCTGTGCAGAAAATATAATGAGAAATGTTCGGAGTGACCAAGAATGTGAACATTGCGATCCGTTCACGATTGGTGGAAATGCGATCCCAGAACTCAAGTACGCAGATGACACAGTTATTCTTTCAAACAGTGGCAACGGACTAAAACAGTTGATCCTGTCTGTCAAAAGACACAGTGAGGATCAGTACCTTTTTCTGAATACAAAAAAAGAAAGATAATGTCCACAGACAAAACAAGATGCCAACTAAAAATTACCATCAATGATGAGGAAATTGAAAATGTCACAAATTTTGAATATCTTGGCTCCATAATTAACAACAATGGAGACTGCTCAAAAGAGGTCAGAAGAAGACTGGCCATAGCAATGCAGAGGTTAAATAAAATGAAGAACCTATGGCATAACACCAGCAAATTAATAAAAGTAAAACTTCTGAGAACGTGCATCTTTCCGGTAGCAACGTATGAATGTGAATCATGGACCATTACACAAACATTAAAGAAAAAAAATCGAATCTTTCGAAGCAAAGTGTTACAGAAAAATTCTCAGAATATCTTGAACCAAGAAGAAGAAAAATATAGACATCCTACACGACCTGAACATCGAGGAAAACTGGCTCATAAACAATATCATTGTTAAAGTTTGTTTGCTTTTACACCTTCTTCAGTAGGCCACACAGGCCACCACTTTATGTTGAGGATACGTAAGTGGGGTAGGAGGAAACTGTTAATGTAATCGCTGGACCCTCACACCACAGCAAAACATAGGAGTCAGGGAATGTCGAAACGAGTGGTAACGTAATACAGTTTATTACGACAGACTCACGTAGACATCATGGGACGACATTTCATAACAAATCATGGAGCATCAATGGTTCACAGCATAATCATACAGCATCAGGTACAAAATATCCGTCACATCGGTTGCATAAACCACAGGCCTCAGCACAGTACACTGTTACAATAAATATCCCTCAGGAACAAACTTCCAACATCTTAAATATCTAGCAAGTAAATCCAATGGGGAAAAAAATAGGCTGCATAACAAAGCAGCTCACAGTATCTCTTATTTCATAATGGACCATGGTAAACATCCATTAGGAACAAAGGTTTGTATGAATATCTTCATCAATAATAATACTCGCGGGCGGCATACTCTATGGCCTCGAAAAGATATCTTCAATATCACAAAATTCTCCCCTTTACAAAAGAGACACCCTGGAACGCACTAGCGAGATGGGACCGCCATCCCGAAGCCCTGCCAGCAACACTGTCTCGAGATTTCCCTCTCTCAGTACAACTCAGTAAAAATTACACAATTGCGCGGACCAACCGCATGAGACTACAGTTCAGCTCAACCGTCTCTTCCCCAAACTAACACTAAGAATATTCGAAGACTTTCTTTATCTTATTTTTAAAAACCAACTAACAACTACTCAGTTTAGCTATGTTCAAATATTACAGAGCACAAAGCCCCCAACTAAAAAACCATCTCATCACTAACAGCGTGCTAACTAGCGTGTGTACAAAAATCCGACCCATACATATGAGTCTTTAACACCTAACTCCCATTAACAAATTATGACTTAACAGATTATCATGTCCCGGAAACTGAAATATTTTGGTCACATTAAACGTCATAGTGGCTTGGAGAGAGCAGTGATGGAGGGTATGGTACATGGAAGGCGAGGCAGGGGCCGACCAAGACGACGGTGGACACAGGACATTGAAGGCACCTTGAACATGACAATGAAAGAGGCAGGAGGGCTGACTAGAGATCGAGAGTCTTCCAGGCGGGCTGTGATGAGAGCGACGTTCTGCAAAGGACATGCTACATGATGATGACTGTTGCTTGTCTCGTTTCTTTTTTTCGCAGTGTCATTGCATTTTTTTGCAATATTTTTTCTTTATTTCTACTTTATTTCTTCTTTGATTCTGCGAACGTTTTAATTTGTACTTTAGTATGTCGTCTTTGTATCAGTTCTTCTCTGTATCGTCTTCGTATATTGACTATCTTATATGCTCTATTGTTTTTCTCTCATGCATGATTATTGCTTCATTATTAATTATATAGTAATATTAGCATTCCCATAATTAAGAGGAATTTAATCATAGGTTCATTGGACAAGGACCTATCACACATTAATTGGGTAATACTTGTAATTTCTTAAAGAAATATTTAACTAGGTGAGTTGGTAACTCATATAATTCGACAAGATGTATACATTGGACTATTTTATCAAGCAAGTTAAGGCGCTTGGTATGGACTCTGATGAGTTAAAGCAATTCACAACCACTGAATATGCAAAAGCTCAGGAACAGGAATTAAAGAAATTTCAGACTGAGGAAAGAAAACGTCAGATGGACGCAGAAGACAAGAAATTTCAGATGGAGGAAAGAAAACGTCATATGGACGCAGAAGACAAGAAACATCAGATGGACGTTGAAACACATAAAATGCAAATTGATGCTACTGAAAATGAAAACCGTCGACTTCACGAGCAAAAATTATTGTCTTTAGAACTTGAGAGGATTAAATTAATGAATGGTAATAATGTACACAATGCCCCTGATACTCAAGCATCTACACATAAGAACCATTCTGGTTCTTACAAAATCAGATTACCTCCATTTAGACCTACTTCCGACGATATCCTGTTCTATCTGAATAGATTCGAGGCCATATGTGAATCTCATAACATAGATAAATCAGAATATTGTTCATGACTTATGGAACTTCTCACTGGAGAAGCTTTGACAGCAGTTTGTATGGTGGAAGGACCTAACAAAAATGACTCTAATACTGTCAGAGGTATTCTGCTAAAAAATATCAACTTGATGAAGAGGGTTATCTGCTGTGTTTTAAAACCATATTACCAGAGAATGGAAAAGACTTCTTTGATTTCATCACAAATATACGTCTTACTTTTTCTCGCTGGGTTGAACTTTCAAAAATGGAGCACACATTTGAAGCCCTTATGGACTTAATGCTCCGTGATAATGTTATGTCGTCAGTCAACCCATTATTTCTCTCCTTCCTACATGAGCGAAGGCCGGCTAACAAGACAATTACTGAAGAAATCGGTCGTCAATATTTAACCGCACATCCACACATGTCTGTAGCAACTATAATGTCAGAGAAGCTTTACCTGTGGCATCAGCAATGCCTTACAATAATAACTTGCGACATAGGTCACAAAGTACTGATCGTAACTTTGGTAGGGGAGAGTACCGGAATTTCAGATCTCACCAAGAGAATCAATTCCGTATCTACTCTCCTGCTCCGAGGAACTGGAGACAATCTAATGGACCTCAACATTTTAATGAAAATAATTCAGGAAATTATAGACGTGATAATCACAATAATAACTGGCAACCTTACGGCAATTCTTATGGAAGCCAAAATAATTCAGGTAATGGACATTTCAATCAAAGGGAAAATAGATCTCGTAACCTTTCTAATTGGGGTTCTAATCGTAACAAAGGTTCCGATAGAGAAAATAGTAATGATCGATCGCGATATAGAGGTAGATCTCCAAATAATGATAGATCTATTCGACGTGCTAACTCAGCTCAACATGAGCCTCAGGTGATTTTAAATCAGGGTGCCGATAATACTGTTACTAATGTTGCTGCCTTTTCTCTTGATTTTAATCGTGCATCTCAATGCCCTGAGTGCACGACTCTATTTCAGCCTGCAGCAGTTACTACCTTGAGTTGCGGTCATCCTCTACCGACTGTTCCAGCCTTGTTTGCTCACGATGGGGCGGGTACTCTTACTTTACACAAGCGGTTTGTTAACAATATACCGGTTTCTGTACTCCAAGATTCTGGATGCACGACGGTTGGTATTAGGCAGTCCCTGATTCACCCGTCTTGTGCTACAGGTAAAGTCGTTAAATGTGTGACGTTTGGTGGCACAGTTGAGACTTTTCCAACTGCCATCGTCCACATTGCCACTCCATTTTTACGGGGTATATAAAAGTATGCATGCTCCCGAATCCGATCGCCGACCTTGTTGTCGGACAGATACACGGGATAAAAGTATGTACTCCGGTACAAATTGTTGCTTGGGAACAGCAACATCACCTTACTGCTGCTACATGTACTACTATGGCGCAATCTTATCCTCAGTTACATTCTGCTAATGTGGTGGGATGTTATAGTACTAATAATACTATTGTTCATAATACCAATGTTGGTGCTTCTTTGCTCCCACGACGACATACTTCAATTCGTCGTTGCTTAAACTCTAGTTCTTCTTTGAGTACAATTAAGGAGGAAGATCCTTCTGTTTTGTCTGACACACACGCCAATTATATTATCCCGGCTGATTCTACATCCAGTCACGTTGGGTGCAACTGCTCTTGTGCAATGACTAGTGGTTTCTATGCCATATGTACGGTCTTAGTTCTTCGTGCATTTATATTTCTTGTAGGTATCTTTACCTTTCTTATTGGGCCAGCTAGCTCATTATCTTCTTGGTATACGACTTTTTGTTGTCCTCACTGCTTTACTTTTAAACTTCGACGCGTGTCCAAGTTCATTCATGTCTGTTTTTGCGTCTGTACTGCATATCACATGTTTCTTTCATTGCACAGTACACATGCTATGACTGCTATTCAGCCTCTGAGGGATGTGCCTTTGTCAACACAGTTTCCTTTGTCATACACGTTGACTGAGATAGTCAGTCATCATTGCATTCTTCTTGATTCTCCTTTTGACGTCGGTATCATTTGTACAAGGTATGTTCATGATTTTTCTTTCCGTCGAAACACCTTCAGCTGATTATTTCAGTCTGTTTCTTGTGCCTGTGTTTTATACACCGCTTTGTTCACAACGCGAGTTACTTATCACTCTGTTACCTTAGACCAGTGTTTCCCAAACTTTTTTGGGTCACCGCCCCCTTGGCTCCCAGGGCATGTCCCCAGCGCCCCCCCCCCCCCCCCTGCATTTTCCCACATTACATAAAAAAATGTAAAGAGTGAAAAATAAGAGCAACTGTTAATACAGTAACAACTAATTGCTCAGTTTATCGCATTGTAATATAAAGCTACAGATACGCTTATTTATTAACTTAATTTTAAAAGAAAAACTTAATTACTTAATGCTGTAAAACAAACAGCAGTATGCGAAAGTAAATTAGTAACAAACTTACTTCATTTTTAACTTCAGTGAGATGGATATGCCTGGTGTAGTGATATCAGCTTCTCAACATCAGGCTGAAAGTTACTTAGAAGGAGTGTCAGATCCCCACGTTCAGTAATCTACAGTCTGTTTCTCTGCTTCGAAAGAAGTTGTACAACCGCGCTGAAACCACGCTCTACTAAATACGATGTTGGAAAGGCAATACAGAACATCTTAACTTTTCCCCACACTGCAGGGTAGCATTCAGAGATTTCTTTCTGCAACCAAAAGTCTTGATATGATTTCTTGAACATTGGCTTAAGCTCAACGTCATTTTGTAGCGATATCAGTTCCTCTTCCACCCTTCCTAGTTCCTCACTGCATGTGTCCAGGAATGGATTTATTATCCAGTCTGGAATCAGTCTGGGATCAAAAGAAGACCCTGAAACCTCTGAGACATGTCTTTATGCAGAATATCTTGATGTGCACAATATACTTGAAGATTATCCTCTGGTATTTTGTCTTTCTCTTCCAACTCTAAGAGGCTGGGAAATTAGATTAACTCGTGACGGCCAATATTACGTTTGAATAGCGTTAATTTGGCCAGAAACGTGGAGACGACAGATTTGACTTTTATAAGATCAATATCATTTCCTTGCAGTTGTAGATTTATTTCGTTAAACTTTGTGAATAAATCTGACAAATATGCAATGTCTTACCTGATATTCGTTAGGTCTGTACTGAGAGAAGCATGCGAGTCTTTGAAGAATTCTACCACAGTTTCAAAAAGAGCATAAAAGCGTCTCAGACAATTTCTTTTTGAGAGCCACCTTAACTTTTGTGTGCATCAGCAAACGTTCAAACTGTTCATCATTCTCAGTACAAAGCTCTCGAAATAGTAGAGAATTGAGAGCATGAGACTTAATTTTGTTAATGGCTGTGATACCAGTATTTAATGATTTGTGAATCCGATCACTTAGATTTTTTGCGACAAGATGTTGTCTGTGAATTACACAGTGTATTGTAAATATACCAGGTACAGCTTCTTTTAAGAAAGCGATAAACCCGCGGTAACAACCTATCATTGATGGTGCCCTATCTGTTGCAATGGATGGGTGCCCTATCTGTTGCACTAGCAAGAATGTTAGTAAGCGGGATGTCCTTCTATTTGAAAAATTTCTCTACTACACGAAATATTGACTCTCCTTTTGTATCAGTTACTAGTTGCTTAGCAAATACCAACTCTTGAACCAAGCTTTCATCTTTTACGAGAGAACATAGGCAAGAAGCAAAGATTCGTTGCTAGGCAAAGTTGACTCATCCAACTGCAATGCAAATTCTGTTGTCCTAAGTATGTTGCACAATGTATTTTCAACTTTCTCAGCCATTTCTTCTATTCTTCTTTGAACAGAGGTATTGCTGAGCGGAATTGCTATAATTATTTGTTCAGGTGACTTTTGCATAACTGTACCAACAAACTCCCTTATAGCTGGCAAAATCAAATTTTCTGCGATTGTATGAGACTTTCCAGATTTAGCTATCAGCAATGAAATTTTGTATGAAGCTCGCAAACCATCACAGCTTTGTTGTGAAGTGTTGACAAACATGTCACGGACTGTTTTACGTTTCTGAAAGTTTTCACGAAGTGACTGAAAATATACTACTGGACAAAAGTTAAGGGCCACCAAGAAAAACTCTTCTGAAACAAGAAAAACACATTTCTGTGTGCACTAGGTTAATTGTTTTTAAATTTCCAAAAACTGGGTCACTTTAACACGCACGTGAAAATTGCCATCGTTTCTGCAAAAAAAAAAAACTCGTGGTTTTTGCAACATGCACTTACTAGTTCAAAAGGTGAAAAAGTGAGTTGAATTTCTTTTTGTTAGTAAGTCACACATTATTAAAAAAACACCTTGACTGATCTTTTCCACGGATGAATCAACTTTATTTTGTAATAAATTGTTTACACCTTGTTGCATTTAATTGGTCCATAGAGGAGTTTTTCTTGGTGGCTCTTAACTTTTGTCCAGTAGTATATGTCAAACTTTTATCTGTTTTATCTGGGTGAATTTTTTTCAAATGTTCAAGTAGTCTGCAAGGTTTCATCGCCTCATTTGAAAAGGCCCTCTCACATAATAGACACATTGGCAGTTGTTGGTTATTTAGTGCTGGAATAAATTCATATTTCAGATATTCCACGCTGTATTGTCTGCACTTCTTTTTGGTTTGTTCTGCTTTTGCCATATTTGTTCTGAATTCTAGAGCAAAGAATTGATTTTACAATTTTGCAGATAGAAAAATGTTCGTCGAGTAAACTACAAAAGCTGATTTAAAAGTGGCTTTACAAAAATGTTGACACAGATGGTGTTACCAGTTTACTCTTCTATTTTATAAAGTTTCTTAACCATAGCCATAAATAAATGAGAAAAATACAACAATCAGAAAAAAAAAAACACAATTAGCTACAGCCACACCAACACTGAAGTTACCCAATAATCATTTCATAAAGTATAATAATAGTTATATAATATGAACAAAATGTAAAATAACGCACTATATTGACAGGTCTTCAGATTTAAAAATTGAGAGACAGTAACCTAACTACAAAGTGTGGAGATCCCGGTAACAAATTAAAAGGATGTAATATAATGGATTGAACAGAAATATTCAATATACGGCAAATCTGTATTAAAATGTATCTGCTTAATTAATAATTAATGTTAGTAAAACTGGTGCTAGCTCTGTGCAAACAAACAAAAAATTTAAGTAAGAAAACTTACCTTATCGACTGGATGAAATTGTTTGATACCCGGTACACTCTTATTTGAAACCACTGTTTACAAAAGAAAAGCTGAGAAAGTTTGTTGGTTTTGCTCATAGCCAGCGCAAAGTTGAAATAGACGGGAAACGTACATCGCGCCAGTCGATTTATGAAAAGTCCGCATGTAATGTAGGAAAGCCGGTTCAGAGGATCAAAGACTGATTTATAATGCCAAGTACCTTTAAAATAAATTCCGCAACAAAGCAAAGTTGGTACTTTCTGAATCACCAGCAGGTATCTAATTTCGTCCATGCCATCGGCACGGATCATTTCTCTTCCTTCAGGAGTGAACGAATGGACAATAGGTGTTTGGTTAACCCCCTTTCCTAGCAGTTCCCGATTACCGTTTATGGTCAGCGATGGTTACCTGAGCTCAGAATGACACGCATGGACGAAACTATGCCTTGCTTAATGATCCTAGTAATACAACCATCCACATCGTCCCCGCTTCACTGATGCTGTCTCTCAAATCCACAATTCCTTTCTCTCCCGCACGTACTGAATTTAGCTTGTCAAATCCTGAACCCCCCTTACTACTAAACGCCCACTGTTTACTACTGAACGCCCCCCTCTGGCCCATTTTTTCCGTATCGCCCCCTTGGACCCTTCCAAAGCCCCCAGGGGGGCGGTACCGCCCACTTTGGGAACCACTGCCTTAGACGGACAATTCTGTTGTCCCACATAGTTAATCGTTTTATCTATATCTTGGCTACTATCATTGCTACCCTGTCTCGTTTGTTAAAGAAGGGTTCGCCTAACATGATGCAACGGTCACAAGTTTGCCAGGCCACCTTAGGTAGGATAATGTTAATATTTTCATCAGCTCCCATCTTACGGTTACCAAACATAACTTTTCTTTTAATAATTCGCAGGGACGCCTCATCGATGGGAATCGGGGCTTCTCTGCTGTATGACTCTTCAGGAACTCTCCACCCAGTACTCCACGTCTCTCGACAATTGACTGTAGCTGAACAACGCTACTCGGTGATAGACCTGAGCTGCATGCCATGGTCTGGTCAATACTGAAGCTGCAAAGGTACTTGCTTGGCGCCACATTTATCGTTGAGACTGAGTAACGGGCACTTACTGCTCTTAAAAGTAAGAACTTGAATAATTCAAAATCTGCACGTTATACTATCGCCTTGCAACCATTTAACTTCACCATTCAAGCCATCAGAGGTTCCGACAACGTAATGGCAGACCTCCTGTCTCGATGTCCACAAGAATCTCCCGAGCCGCTGAACAACTACACTCAGTGACTCGTGTACCACCATTATGAAGCTACTTTACTTGGTTCTACCAGAAGTGTTTGATGTCACATATTACAACATTTCGCTTGATGAACTCGCTTATTAATTTTGACATTTCTATTCTCCTCGGAATGCCTTTATTTCAGTAACATTCACTAACGGGTTTTTTGTGACAAGATTTTCGTCTTTCCTTGTGATATTTTCAGCTAATTGCTGACTCATTAGCAGTGATTGCCTTATTAGCAGTGATTGTCTTATTAGCACATTATTATGTCAAGTGATCGAGTAATGACATTGTTTGCTTCCGTGAACATTAGGACAATTTTTACTTGATTATTTATCACAGTTTTCAATGATTCCCATGACATGTTTACATTGCTTAGTCAACACATTTCGCTGCACATTTACCACGCCTTTTTTGTGTGTAAGCGCAACATTAGCGCCTGATTTGTGTGCGTAGTTATTTAGTGATCCCATAATTAGCATTTGTTAGTTTAAAGTCTACTTAGGATTTATTTCATCACTCTCCTCTCTTAGGATGTGTTGCTTTCTTCTCGTGTTTTCTTTTGTGAATTGATTTTTGTTTTCCACACTCGCCTTTTATACTCGAACGTTACACATCTCATTTTTTTGTTTGTTGACATGTTTTATCATCTTGGTTGATTTATTTCAATTATTTCACCCATTATAATCATTCTCCATTTCATGTCATTTCATTTGTTCATTTCACTTACCATTTATTGTTTAATATTTCGTACATAGTTGATCTATGTCTCATTTCTTTTCAACTTTTGTTTGAATTTGGTCTTTGATTCTCCTTCCACTTTTATGTCCTTCTATTGTTACTTTCTATTGTAATTACACTTAATATTTAATAATAATTGTCCATTGTTTAGCTGGATGGAACTTGATTGACCTCACTGTTTTTAATCGAAAAAATCTTTGATTTTTTTTCTCGGGGAGGGGGAGGGGGGCGATGTAAACTGTTAAGTACTTTTAACAGGGGGAGTAAAATGTTTGAGATCCTAACATGTGAGCCTAGTATTTTATAGACGCACATATGAGCGCATCTATGTTAATTGTACGCGTATGTTTAAGTATTTGCGCACGACCATACACTATTATTGAACGGTGATGACGCGATTTGTCGCGGTGATTGGCTGCTATTCAACATACGTACTTGAGGAAAATTATTATATCCGTCGTCACGAATAGATGTTATTTTGGCCAGGATCTTATCCCAAGTCTAGGGAGGACATGGCCTTGATTTATTTTATGATCATTTGTGAGATGATAATATTGTTCCTTGTGCCCGACGTGCGAAGAAGATTATACTATGAATTTTCAGCCACAATCGGCTCCTAACTATATCACGCCTCAGATATAGTACCCTCCAGCACATTGTCATTGCAGAGCTTCAATCGACCAGTGGTGTCGAATGTTAGTGCGTCAATACAACGCTTGGAGAGGTCGTTAGATCGTCATTGAATATATTTATGCTCATGCTTTTTAACATGGTTGTTTCTTAAACCCATGCATCATACAACTTGGTGGCCAAAGAACTTCCGCTGACCTTCGTGTGATAACGACCGTTGAAGTCAATCAAAGTCCGAGTTGATTATGAGATAGGCCAACGTATTTGATGTCAAAACTATATTTACGAACTGTTCCTGTCAATGATGTCAACGTCTTCTTCTTCTTTGATCCTTAGCCGCCGACCGTCAAAGCAGTCAGTGGCCATTACGCCTGGTGGCGTCTTGTGGGGCAACAACAAATTGATTCCACTTTGCTCGGTCGGCGGCCATCCTTCGTACAGTGCCCCAACTCTGGTTCATTCTTTGCATCTCAGCCTCAAAGTTGTTTTTGGTCGGCCTCTCTTTCGTTTTCCTTCACGGGTCCATAGCATAGCTGTTCTTGTGATGGCATCGGGGTCTCTTCTGAGGACATGGCCAACCCAGCTCCGAGTAAGCAGATGTTGGTTAGTGATGGTATTCGGCCAAAAGATGTCAACGTCGTATTATAATAAATCGATTTGTCATGCATATTCAACCAAGTGTCCAGGATGTATTATTTACCAGTTGGTCAGCTTTACGACCCAGTCGTTACCGTTGAGTTTTGTCCTGTCTTCATGTTCATAACGAAGCGACGGCCCACAAGAAAACATTCGCATAAGTCACCCCTACCAGAAACTACAGTGGTAACAATATACACACACATATATATATATAATTGCTGAATCACCTTCAACTGGGGGGTAAAAAAAAAACACGAGCAAAATTTACTTCACAGAAGGGACGGGAAGATAAAAATGTCATTATAATTTCAGTTGTCATACTTGATTTCTTCACATTCCTGTGAGGCCCGTGAAATAGAAGCATCATCATTCTTCAATTTATATCTCTTCCAAGAGTTTTCTTTAGCGTAGGTTGATACCTGTGAATAACCTCATTTTTATACTCTAAGATTGGCCACTACTGTAGAGCAGTGGATACGAATATCGTTACACTCATAGCAGTAGGCAGAGGATACACATTTTACAAGAACCGAGAAAACAGTTCGTTTGTAATGCCATACTGAAAAACTATGTGAGACTCTCTCAAATAGGAGCGTAATCCTCCTATCTATATTACTGCCACGAATAATCTTGAGCACAGGTTGCTACCTATGAAATACACAATGACCATTCGTAGACCATTACTGTAGATCGAGGAAGACAACCCTCGACAAGTAGCCTGAATTTTACAAATGTACGAGGGGAATTCAGAAAGTAATGCACCACATCGTTTTTCTCAGGAGCTGTTTATTCAAAAAGCGTGAAATTTATACATAATATACATGGATTTTTCCGGTAAACATCGGTATTATTCAACATAATCCCCATCAACTTGTAGGGCTTTATGCCAGCGCGAAACAAGTGCATGAATTCCTAGTCCGTACCAGATTTTGTCTTGATCATGTAGCCATTTCTTCACTGCATGAGTCACTCCTTCATCATCTTCAAACCTTGTCCCACGGAGTGCATCTTTAAGTGGACCAAATATATGAAAATCAGAGGGTGCCAAATCGGGACTATGGGGTGGATGGGGTAGTACAGTCAAACCCAATTTGGTCATTGCTTCCCGTATTGCCAGACCTGTGTGAGGTCGCGCATTGTCGTGAAGGAGAAGCAGGTCTGCAGGATTCTTGTGCGGCCGAACTCTGCGAAAACGTTGATTGAGTTTTTTCAATGTCTTAATGTAAGCTTGCGAATTGATTGTCTCTCCTCTTGGCATAACGTCCACAAGAATCACACCTTCAATGTCCCAAAAGACAGTGATCATGACCTTTCCAGCTGAAGAAATTGTCTTGAATTTCTTTCTTCGTGGTGATTGCGGATGATGCCCCTCCATTGACTTTCTTTTTGTCTCAGGTTCAAAATGATGTGCCCAGGTTTCGTCACCTGTAACGATCTTAGCCAAAAAGTTCTCTCCATCAGCATTGAAACGCTCCAACAATTCAAAAGAAATTGCTTTCCTTTACAATCGGTGGTCATTTGTGAGACTTCGAAGAACCCATCGTGTGCAAACCTTAGAAAATCCGAGAGTTTTTTATAACTGCATTTGCACTACCAATGCTGACTGACTGCTGTAAGGCCAATTGTTGAGTAATTCCGCCTATCAGTAAGAATAATGCCCTCAGCGCATTTCAACATTTCTGCGTTGGTGGCTGTGGCAGGACGTCCACAGCGCGGCCGATCAAGCAGCTCCGTATCTCCACTTCCTGATTCTTTGATTCTCTGAACCCAGCGACTGACTGTACTCCTGTCGACTGCAAAACTTCCATACACATCACATAGACGCTTGTGAATGTTCACAACAGTTTCCTTCTCTGCAACGAGAAATTCTATCACAATTCGCTGTTTATAACGCAAGTAGCTAACACGCTCCATTTCAACGGTTTAGGGCAGCCGTATTATTTGGCCGGTTGCGATGTAATTTGGTGCACACAATTGGCACATGCCATATTTGAAGTGTGCAAAATTTCATGCTTCTATCTTCATTATTAGCTGAGAAAAACGATGTGGTGCATTACTTTCTGAACGCCTCTCGTATCATTGATAAGATTTGTATTTTTCAAATATTGTAAAGTTGATTCCGTTATATTGAAAAGGCAGTAAATATGAAACAAATAAGTGATGTACATAAAAAAAAAGGGGGGGGGGTGGATGGAAATTAGTGTCCTTCTTATAAGTACTACTTAACTGATTTAACTATTTTTTACCTCTTTTAATAAACGCTTGCACGAAGTACCTGACAGACTAACAAAATAATAGTGCCTTGAGAAGTAAACATATTAAACAATTAACTTACATTCTTTGACAGCTTACAGTCTTCACACAGCCATATCAAAAGCATCATGCACGTACGCATATATATTATTAGCTGACGGTAAATGCATACGTACACATCAGTAGCAATCTAATTTAAACAACGATTCAAAGCAAGGTACACTTTTTTATCTGAATTATACCTTTTTACGATTTACTTTTCAGTCCATCGACCGAGCTGTCAGGTTGTCACTAATACTAGAATTTTAATTACATGTAGCATTATGTTAGTTGTACAACAGAGCATGTTATTATCAGTTATCATTTATTATATCAGAGCCCAACTTGGTATTAGTACAAGTAAGATAATAGCTAAGTCCTTCGAATCGACTTCGTGGTTATGTTTTCTGTTTCCTTCACCTGTTAAAAGAGTAAGACTTTCGAAGTTATGAATACTGACATGCTGTTATGTTATTGTTGTTGTCTTGAATGGATACACATTTAAAACGTTCAAAGTTTTTTTTATAAATGCACTCAATACTGCGCACAAACATAGATAGGTATAGAGGTTCAAGCAGTAGAAGTTTTCAAAATGAATTTCTTATTACTGCATAATATTTTATAATACGTTGCATTTTAAAATAAGTTGTAACTTAAACATACATCTATATAAATAAAAGGCAAAATACAGCTGTTTGCATCTTTCTATGTTCTTAATACAAATCCGCATGCCTTATTATTTCTTAATGAATTTTGGCAGAGAACGGGTAACGTCATGTAGTTATTTCATAATTTAATATTGTAATTATGACATTATGAGTAATTAAAGTTTTCCGTAGAGAAATGTAAATAAATCAGGGGCTATAATCAATTTAAATAACAATTCAAGAGTAATCAAGGGAAGAAACATAAATATAAAAACCATTATTTTGTTTTTGTAACAACTGCCATACTTTTCCATATTTATAGTTGAAAACTATTATTTCTACACTTTTAATTTAAAGGAACATTTTTAAAAGCAGTGACTATACAATGTGGATCCATATCCGAATAAAAGTAAGCACTCACTACGTGGTTTGCTTTATTTGTCTGTGCGTAAAACAGGGGCCGTAATCAATATAAAATTTAACAAGTGTCTAGCTGAATCGAGGAAAGCAATCTAAATGGTAAAATTATGAATCAAGGGAAACAATCAAAATGATAAAATTATTATTAAATGATTGTAATTTACAACTCTACATTTCTTTATTTTACATTGCAATTTAAATTATTTAAACAGACACTAATGTTTTATGCAAAAATAAAAAAGTATTACTTTTATTTAGTATTTAAGTTATTATTACTGTTTATATACAGTTTAATTACATTTTACCAAGCAGTTTCTGTTTATTTAGCAAATATTACATAGTTTTTCGAAGACTGAGGACTGCATACCTGAAAAAGACTGCAACATCTTTTGTAAAAGAAAATAAAAATCAGTGTATTTTACACTGTACAACCCAATGCCTAGTATCCGGCCTTTGGCTAGGATCATGTGTCTAGACACAGGGACCGGTATAGTGACATTCATGTGTCATTAGGTCTCTTGTGTGAGAACACAGAGGTTCACTACAGTGACACAGTTTGTCATTGGGTCTTCTTGTGTTGGGACATGTGGTCTTGACCAGGGCCGGGTTTGGGCGGGTACTAATGCGACCTCATGCGAGGAAAAAAATATGCGACCTCAAGCGAGGAAAAAAAAAAAAAAAAGAATCCGGCTTTTGGCTGGGATCATGTGTCTAGACACGGGGACCGGTACAGTGACATTCATGTGTCATTAGGTCCCTTGTGTGAGAACACAGAGGATCACTACAGTGACACAGTTTGTCATTGGGTCTTCTTGTGTTGGGACATGTGGTCTTGACCAGAGCCGGGTTTGGGCGGGGACAATGCGACCTCATGCGAGGAAAAAAATATGCGACCTCAAGCGAGGAAAAAAAAAAAAAAAAAAAGACATTTATGTCATGAGGTCCTTTGTGTGAAAACACGGAAGACCACTACAATGACACATGGTGTCATTGGGTCTTCTTGTGTTGGGACATGTGGTCTTGACCAGAGCCGGGTATGGGCAGGGGCCAATGCAACCTCATGCGAGGAAAAAATATGCAACCTCGTGCGAGGAATATTATAAAAAAAAAGAAAAAAAAAAAAAGAAACCCAACGCCCTAATATCTGGCCGTTGGCTGGGATCATGTGTCTACACACAGGGACCGGTACAGTGACATTCATGTGTCATTAGGTCTCTTGTGTGAGAACACAGAAGATCACTACAGTGACACAGTTTGTCATTGGGTCTTCTTGTGTTGGGACATGTGGTCTTGACCAGGGCCGGGTTTGGGCGGGTACTAATGCGACCTCATGCGAGGAAAAAATATGCGACCTCAAGCGAGGGAAAAAAAAAAAAGTGTCTAGACACAGGGACCAATACAGTGACATCAATGTGTCATTAGGTCCTTTGTGTGAGAACACAGAAGATCACTAGGTGACACATTTTGTGTTGGGACATGTGGTCTTGACCAGAGCCGGGTTTGGGGCGGGGACAATGCGACCTCATGCGAGGAAAAAACCTCATGCGAGGAAAAAAAAATGGCTGGGATCATGTGTCTAGACACAGGGACCGGTACAGTGACATTCATGGGTCATTAGGTCCCTTGTGTGAGAACACAGAGGATCACTACAGTGACACAGTTTGTCATTGGGTCTTCTTGTGTTAGGACATGTGGTCTTGACCAGAGCCGGGTTTGGGGTGGGTGCCAATGCGACCTCATGCGAGGAAAAAATATGGACCTCATGCGAGGAAAAAAAAAAAAGTCTAGACACAGGGACCAATAGTGACATTCATGTCATTAGGTCCTTTGTGTGAGAACACAGAAGACAACTACAATGACACATGTTGTCATTGGGTCTTCTTGTGCTGGGACATGTGGTCTTGACCAGGGCCGGGTTTGGGGCGGGGCCAATGCAACCTTATGCGAGGAAAAAATATGCAACCTCATGCGAGGAAATTAAAAAAAAAAATAGTCTTCTATAATTTGACATGTGCCAGTCTTAAACGGGGTGCGCCTCGCCAAAATAAGGCAAAATTTAACTTTTTTTTTTTTTGGTCCTTAAAAAAAAACTAGCTCAAAGCTAAACAATACACCAAAACGAAACATCTTCTTTATTTAGATATGTGTCTTAATATAACAGGCGTTAACCGTATGTCTCGGTTGAACGGGTCGTGTCTCACCGAAAAGAGACACTTCTATTTAAATAATACAGCTCAACACAATCACTTTGTCTTTTATATTTGAAGTATGTATGACAGAAAATAATAATCATATATTTTTTTTAAAACAAGCAATAATGTATTTATGTTTGAAAAAAATGTGCTAAGCAAAACAATAGTAAGAACGTTAAAAAAGGATGAATTGGACTGTTCTTTCTTGGTGCGCCAGGTCAGAAAGGAAAAATGTGTATTATTAATTTACTTCTTGCTAAAACTCGGGAGCAGAATAAAATTGCATTTGCGATTCTATCATAAAAAATAAGAGCATTTTGGTAAAACTCAGAAGCAAAGTGAAAAGCAAAGGGAAATCATTCTTCCAGTGGAACCATAATGAATAACAGTATTTTGTGCGGCTTGCATTTGCAATTACTGTAAACAAGGCACGAGGATAGTCACTTAAAGCAGTAGTCATAAACTTAAACGAAAGTTCATTTTCAATCAAATATGAAAATACATTTTATTTTGATTTTGACATTTCATAGTATTCTAAACAGTTACTAAAAAAAGCAATTTGCAATTACTGTAAACCAGGCTCGAGGATAGTCACTTAAAGCAGTAGTCATTAATTTAAACGAAAACTAATTCATTTTCACTCGAATATTAAAATATTATAGTTTGATTTTTACATTTCCTAAGTTACCGGGCAACGCCGGGTACTTACAGCATATACGAGTCAAGATTTTAACAGAGTTGTTATAGCGCTTGCATCTCGTAGACAAATTACTGGGTTCCGGGTTCGATACCCGGTAGTGTCATGTCCCAGCGTACATAGCTGTATATTGGTAGCACACCATGCTCTTGAGTTAGGGAAGGCATAGGCAACGAGGACAGGGAGCTGGCCACCCCACCTCAGGACACTGAACCTGGTGTTGTGAAGTCTCTGTCATTTCAGTTCCCTGTGGCAGTATCTGTTATGGGACTATGTTTACCTTTATTTGTAAGGTCACATAACATTGTGGATCTGTCAGTCAGTTGACTATACTATCATGCAGAGTGTCTTTACCTGATAGATGGTTTTATATAGCTGATATTGTTATTGGTGATCAGAATCGACGTCACTGCACTCCGGGTTAACTCATGAGCGCTGACTTTCCCTTAGCAAATGTCAATTAGTGAATGCTAATTGCTTCTGTTGCGCGCTGGTTGTTTATATGCCGGATGTATCCTCTCATATGTCCATATCCTGCTGGTCTTACGTTTGATGCCGAATTCTAGCAATCTTTCGCTGTGATGATGCATAGATTACAGTGTCATTCTCTAATACGCGATCATTAATTGCGTTAAGTGTCTCTCTCTTACCCACGTCCTAAGCACTCCTATGGGTGCTCTTGAAGCAAGTGTGTGTGACAATAGGTTATCAATTTTGGGCAATAGGCAACCCCCTAAATTCTTTTTGATTTTTGGCCCGCTAATTCGTTTCTTTTAGGTGTCCTGTAGTTGTAAAGTGGAGTAACTATCCTGTCATTTTAAATCCGACAGGTTCACTAACCTTTTTATTTAATGGTGGCAGGAGAAATGTTTGACGTGTCCAGGACTCTCTCTTGCGGTAGGCGGTATATTTCTTAGTGTTACGAAATCAGTCGTGTAATTTTTATAATTCTCATTCACTCCGGCAGTATCTCCACATTTATTCATTTTTCTCACTCATCGTCCTATTATTTGACATATTTTATGCCCTACATTCTTTTAATGTGACCACTCCCCATACGTATTTCGTTCCGCCAGGTGAATTGTGGTATTATCGTAACAATACCCGGTCATTATCACCGGTCAGCGGTAATAAGTTTATGTCTTTGAGTCGTCGGCCACCTGAGAGAGCCGTCTGAGGTGTACGGAAACACAGGCGTTAATGAGATAATAGCTTTCGCTGAGCCATTCCTGTGATATTATTACAGATAATCTGACTAGGACGACGATATTGGCGGAAGGTAGCATCTGGACATCATAATAGTTCACAGATTTGTTTGTGAGTTGGTGGAAATATTACGTCTTATTATAAAAGGGTCGCGCATTGGAATATTAAATGTAATATTTTTAAGCACGCGGGGGAGATTGTGAAATAAAACACCCCAACCCAGAAAGTACTAAAATGCTAACCATTGGTTTGAGAGCCGGAATTTACGTTGATTCTCATTGGAAAATTCGGCGGAAGTACCATCCGAGATTTGAACTGGAAACAGAAGATAATATAGTGAAAGCGGAGTCACATATCAGACAGCTTCGCAACTTCTAGCTAGCAAC
Organism: Oreohelix idahoensis; assembly: GCA_024509875.1. Taxonomy (NCBI): domain Eukaryota; kingdom Metazoa; phylum Mollusca; class Gastropoda; order Stylommatophora; family Oreohelicidae; genus Oreohelix; species Oreohelix idahoensis. The sequence continues at coordinate 70,735 of JAMPIV010019132.1, forward strand.
TCCCAAAAGCCAGAAAGAGAAGGATAGGACAAAGGATTCCAAACTTGAAAGTCACAGATTGAAAGAATGTGGGCAATTTAAAACAAAAAAGTAAACGCGCATTTTAAATACGAAGCCCGAATACCTACGGAATCAGATCACCCGTCATGAGGAATTAGAAAGTTTCCCCGACCAAGGGATTCACAGAACATCCGTCATAAGAGGAACTACTAGAATTTTCAGGTCATGTGATTCGAGAGCATATAACGTAAATTGCTCGTGTCCATTCTAATCTGTGCGAGGAGATTGTAGATTCCCACATTTTTGGGGTTAGTGCAACATTTATTTTACAAATGTGAATTTGGCATGTTTTTCTTGCTTAATGGTTATTTATGAGGCTAGCAATCTCAACATATGAAAATAGTATATTCGTGAACAATTACATCAAGCGCTGATGATTGTTTCTTGCTAGTCGTGCGGAAAACCGACAGCAGAGGTGATCCCAAACTCCGACTGGAGCAGTGATGGAAAATGATTACATCACATGTGCCTGAGTGTATCATATCATTTTGTGAGATAAATGTAACTTGTTAATATTAGTTCAGGCACAAATCATTATTCGCGTTAAATCTATTATCTCTCAGACCTAAGGGTCTTTTATATTTGGACATGCGCCCTAATATAACCGACTAGGTTGAACGGGACGCGCCTCGCCAAAAACGAGGCAAAAGTTTTACATTAAAAAAAAAATTATTCGCCTTGTCCATACACATTTTCCCAGTTTAATACCCAGAAGAGTACTGGTGATTTTAATCATCTTCCTTGAGCTACACTGTGTACTGAAGAATTTAATTCTCCAGAGAGATTAGCATTGGTGGGTGGTCAATGAGAGGATGCGCCAGTTAAGCTTCCAACTCGTTGTACTTAGCAGAGGCATTTGTTCTTTCTGTTTTGTCTAAAAAGTTCATGGTTACAAGCTATCAGACAGTTTGAAGTACTAACGTTACAACGTGGCTAGTGTGAGAGAAGAGCATCAATACTGACCGCCTATATTGGACGAGTTATGTGGAGAAGTGTGCTTATCACCAAAAAGAAGTGACGGAAACCATGGCGACAGGACTCACCTAGATCAGTTAAGTCCTGATTAAAAGGCATCAGCAAAGCGGACTTTTATCACTCCCCTATTAAATCTCTAAGAAGACGCTTTCATTTAAAATTTCACCAAACTGTCCATATTTATTTTAACCTGTTAAAGACTAATTCACTATTAAATTTGTTGCATGTTATTTTAAAACTAAACACACATAGTTGATTCAGTTTTTATATGTGTTGAAAGCAAACGTATGAGCAATACATATAGATATATATTTACCTATAAACAGAGCTATACCATTATAAGAGGAAATTCGCTGAATTAACTTAGCTGTGGGCTTGAATGTGCTAAAAATCAGTGCTTAGATCCTTCACTAAAGGCGACGGATCAGATATAAATGTCGTAGATTATTGATAGGGGAATTAAGACATAGCTTGGTCCCTTCTGAATAGAGTAAAACAGGTGATAGCTCAGTGAGAGGTAATGTAAAGAAAATAGATTTTCAGGAGTGCGATGGTGGAAACTAGTTAGATTCTATCCCTGAAATCGAAAAACTTCTCTAATCCAGCCTATCTCTACAACAGATCTTAGTTTGTCAGATAGTCTACTAGAATATATATTAATATATATATCACCACTCACATACACACTCACATAAGTGACGACAGTTAGACGCACAGAAGTGAAGACTACAATAATGGAATATGGATCTTTTGGGACAAGCTGACCGACACACGTAATTAAAGTTTATGTAAGTTTTATTTATCATAAAGAAACTTTACAACAGCAATTTTGAATATAAAATCACATACAAATCATCATAGGTTTATGAAATTAATAAAGAGTTAGACTTATAGATGTAATCCTCCCTCCCTCTGTTGAGACAAAAGAATCCCGTTAGAAGAAAGTTATTAACCCTCAAAGCGTCAAAGATTTATACACTATGGTTTAGCATTTCCCTCCACAGGTAAGAACAGAGTTGATACATTAATCTATTCTAAGAGGAAATAGCATTAGCAAAACTTGCATAAAGAAATACAAAGTGGGTGTATGCGTTATACAATAAAAGAATCCTTCATTCCTGCTTTCATTCTATTCATACAGCAGTGGCCACTGACATTCGTTCTTACCTACAAACTTGATTTTCACCTTCTGGAACAATCTTTAGGACATACCCACACAACGCAAATTCAGTATTCTTTTGGCAAAGATTAACCCCAGCTCTACAGAGACCGGTTAATTCCAATTCTCCGGGAGCATTAACTTCACTGTTTATATTATAGGATTACTGTTTATGTCACTGGAAATCAGTTCTGGTAAGAGATGCCACAGGGCTCACAGTGTCAGAATCTCGAGGTTTCCAGTACTTTAGGAAATGTCAGGTCGGAAACTCATCTCAGTACAAAATTCGTGGTCACACCACAAATGATAAACGTCGGAAATGTTAATGTTTGTAATATTCCTGCCACATGGCTGCACATAAATGAGATTTTATTTAAAGAAAATATAATCTGGCTCGATAGGCAAAGTTACCGCATTTAGTTTTAATGTCCTTTAGGTCGGTACTTTGTCTCTTTCTGGATGCAAACACAAACGCCAAACAGGTTTACCTTGAAGAACCACGTATTTAAGTACAAAATGTTCTTTCTTTGGTTATTCTCAGATATACATTGAAGCCGCTGGTAAGTTTAAGGATATGACCCAAATACTGTATAGGAGAAAAATACAAATACTTAACATAATATATTATTATTCACAATCCTATCATTACCCCGCGTAACATAGAATATCATCCACTTCGGTTATCTAACTTTAAATTATAAACTACAAGCTTAGAGCTTGTCATTATAGTTTAAAACTTCCGTGAAATACATTCTCGTCATTTTAAAAAAATCCATCATCATGAATAAGAAATAAATACATATTTCATCAATACTCATGATGAATCCGTGCATTTACTTAGTTGGTTAAAATATTCTCTGACTGGTTACTAGCAGTTAATAAGATTTATTTTATAGCTGGGTGAGTTTAGCTAGAACTATTATTTATTCTGCTATCCACTGTAACACAATAAAACTCAGAGAACTCTCAATGACGGAATAAGTAGTAAATCACTCTGCACAAAATCTTAGAGAAATATAATAGCTGATATACCACTTAAATCACTCAACAATACTAGTGAATATTATTACCTCCAAACAGAACTATTAAGACTTCTCCAACAAAAACTAAGAAACTCTACTCAATACGAGTGATTCTAGGATTGCCGCTAGAAGTCATCTAAAGCTGTGGCAGTACTGGATAAATCTGAGGTAGATTTCTGTTATATATATATATATATATATATATATATATATATATATATATATATATATATATATATATATGTATATGTATATGTATATGTATATGTATACGTACACGTACACGTACACGTACACGTACACGTACACGTACACGTACACGTATATATATATATATATATATATATATATATATATATTAAAAAGGAAAGGGAATAGCTTACATTATTACCTAGAACCAGTCTCTGCCAGACTATCTGCCAAGTGTTGGCACCTACGGGAAAAATCTCTGCTCAACTACTAGACATGAAAGAAATCTACATATTGTTACCGCTGCAGACCCGAGCACCGAGCGAACAGTCTCTCTTAGATCCTGCGTAACATGATTGACCAGACCGTGCGAGATTTCTTCTATCGAAAAATCACACTATTTGCCATCTGCAGATGTGGTAATAAAAACGAAATATAGCGAGCCCGTCTTTGATCTGGCAATACGCCGTGATTAATTACCTGCTCTAGTGAGCGGGTTTCAAGGGAGGTAATAGAAATTGGTCTCACCTTGGTCTGCTCTGATCGCTGTCTAATCTTATCCAACGATTTTAAATCGCTGGTGTTAAGAATAATTATAGATCAACGTAGCTAATAGTCTGCTCGTGAACAACATTAAAGAAATAGCGAACCGCAATAAAATATGCATGCTAATGAGAAAAGAAAGACAGATATCTGAGCATATGGGGGTTTAAGTTAAAACGAGCATAGATGGAAGAAAAAGGTAAAAGAAAAGTGTAGATAATGAAAAAGATATATGAAGCTATTTTCATAATATGTCACAATAAGTAAACAATTTTTCACCCAATGCAACATTGCTCTTGACTTCTGAAAATATCTTGTGAAATCTTCCTTAAGGTAGAAGCGTAATTACCTTTCTATCTACATCTCTGCCAAGAGTAATCTTGTGCGAATATAGACACCTTTGACGACCCATTTAGATAATCTTGAGTTTTGGCCACTGTTGGACCACTACTGCAAAGTAAGGGAGGCAATCTGTGACACTTAGAGTTTTTTGACCACGAGTTAAAAGCTGGCACTCGAGTTCTGGGAGTAGAGCGGCAAACTTTACATGGCCTTTGACACCAGGGAAAACCACTGCCTTTTGTGTGTCCACAGGTAAACCCGATTACGCCAGAAATGGCGGTCTCTCTCTTTTAGCACGTTTTTTTTGTCCATGGAATACAGGAAACTAGATTTCGGAGTTCTGTAGCGATTGCGTCATGTTATGTTGCAAACCAGCCGAAAGAGTCACTCAAAATCGCAGGTGGCCGGAGATACTATAAAATCTGAACTTTTTAGTTGTCTGGCACTTAATGCTCCAGAAACTCTAGTAGAGTGGACGTGTCATAATTATTTGGCAGATTCGACCAATTACTGTTGGTGTAGTGGGTTTCTTGGCATCTCGGTAAGAGCGCTAATTTTATTTAGATAGTTTGTGTAAGTAGAATCTATCACTAATCAATTTTCATGGGGCGAACTCGTATAACAGTAAATTTTTCTATCTTATTTCATAGCGGGAAGTGGATTAATGTTAAGTTCGCTAAGTATCACTAAAACTACATATATGGGACCTTTAATAATTGTATTCAAGGGACAGTGAGTGTGTTTTTATATCAATTTTGTTAATACAACTGTAAAATCCATTTTTATTGCAATGAGTTCCTAGAGAGATGTATAAAAGTGTCCGTACCTGACGACTTATACAAATCATTTGTATAACGGGATGCTTATGAGTTCCTGGATAAGTTATGGTTTGGGATCATGCTTGTAAATATTGACTTTATTGATGTGTGTAACCCGAGATGGGTTTTTGGAGGATAGACGCCTCACGTCGCTGGTCTGTCAGACCCGCGAATTTTTTACAATTAAGCCCCAGACCGTTACGCAGTGTGCGAGCGCAGCGCTGACCCGACCCCCAGCGTGTTGCGTGGCCATCCATTGGCTGATACTAAGGCAATGAGGGACGGGGGTGAATGTGCTTAATCAGCCAGTATAAACCGGTTTCACGCTCTAAGATAACTTTGGATAAGGGGAGCGTGGGGTTGTCGATTGTTTATAAACAGTATTTGTCTCGATGTATATGTATTATTAGCTAGTGGACCCTAATTTAGGTGACTAGATTATATCTTGTGTTTATTGTATCTTCAAAGCAGAGAAGTCAAACTTCCACACGGCACCGATGTGGGAACCTGGAAACCAGCATTTCGTCAAAGATCTGGTACCATCTCCTTGACCGAGTTCTCGAGTTGAGATGGTTTTGGTTAAATCCTAAAACCCATTACCAGGAAGACAGAGTTGAGTACCCAGCTGCTGGTAGCTTATACTCCTGTAGCTGCTAAACCTCTGAAACCATCAACACTCAAGCTCACCAAACTTCAGAATAGAGCTCCCATCCTGTCTTCGTTGCAGACCGATGGGTCCTGTTCACGATACGCACAGTCACAATGGAACTGGCCGCGTTTCTCGGGTATGTTAATGCGCACTGCTTGCGCACACATGAGTTTTGACTCATTCAACCCAACTCCCCATTCACATTTGCTATTTCAGACTTTCCTCTATTTTATGCTCCTCATCCAAACTTTTGTCTTGTCTCAGGCAGACTCATTTTCTCCACTCGTGACAGTGTGTCAGCTCTTTCATTGCCGTGGAGCCTTTCGTGACTAGGACAGTAGATCCCCACCAGTTCCTGAAGATTCGAGGCATCTATGGAGATTCTCCATTCATGCCGGAACCATCCACTTTAGACTTCCCGAAGCATGGGTTATGAGTCTGATGCAATAACTGCCCTCGTTAATGACGTCTCAGACAGCCACCTTGAGGCTGCAGTAGCTTCTTCCACCTCTATTCTCATGGTGGAAGTTGTTATCATGTAAGCCCCTCTATGTTCAGTGACGATTCTGCCCTTTACTCTAGCAATGAAGCCCCACCGCGATTTTTCACCACGCACCCATCAGTGTACAGACATTTTGTCACTGACTGAACTAACTAGAGTTTTAGTACAAGCTGAATAACAAGATATATGACAAAGTACAGTTTGCATAAGAACAACGTTTCGAAGAATGACACCATTCACTAACATGTCTGATTCTAATGATTTTCAAATATTAAGGAACCATTCTCACCATCATGTGGAAACAGAAGACATTATCACTGGTGAAGTTAGAACAGTATTTGAAGTTGTCAACTTCGTTGTTATATGTAATTTGGTTGGCATGTTTGGAATTATAGCCAACATCATCAACATCGTCATATTTTACAAACAAGGTTTTACTAACACAGTCAACATTGCCTTCCTTGGGCTCGCCATCTCCGACTTGTGCTTGCTCATCAACCTGTTGTGTATATCCACTTTAATGAGCCCTTTCTTTGCCACATCTGGAGTCCCATGGGTTATTCCCGATGTTATGATTTTCTCAGTCGGATGGTCGCATATTTGTTTTAGCCGAATCACTAGCTTCATTACTGTTTACATTACATCGGAAAGATATCTCTGTATCGCATTACCACTGAAAGTAAAAGATATCATTACACCAAAAAGAACCACTCTACTTATCTGTCTAATCTATCTCATCAATCTAGTGACGCTTATTCCAGAATACACCACTTCTTATCTTGGTTGGAAGTTTATCCCAGAAAAGAACGTGACATTAGTCAGTTTAATCTTCAACAGCAAAAGAATTCACGTTGAGGGTTTAAGCTATGTCCTGCATTCGCTGTTCAGCACAACGTCATTTGTTGGTGTGGTCGTTTTTACAGTTATTTTAGTTGTCAAGTTAAGAAAATCTTCAGAATGGCGCAAAGAGGCAAGTTCATGCAGCAAGCAAAGTGGGCACATTTCTTTCAGAGATAAGAAGACTGTGAGGATGGTTGCATTGATAGCATGTGTTTTAATCGTCTGCTATACACCGGGTGCAGTTGCCTCCATGACGACCTTTTTGGTTGGACCAGAGTTCAGCATACAAGGAAGATATATTAACATCTGCGTTGCAATATGGTCTATTGCATGCGCCTCCCTGACTCTTAACTCCAGCGTTAACATTTTCCTGTACTACAGAATGAGTTCCAAATACAGACACACGTTTGATGAAATTTTCTGCAAATGTATCAAAATTTGCCGTGTACGGTAACTACCCGTTAGACTTTCTTAAAGCCTGTGAAAATGCTTCTAATGTTGTTTTTTTCTGCTCCATCAACAGTATTTTACGTACTTAGCCGACCCTTTAGCTATATGAAACTCTGACGTACCTGATGCGCCTTTAAAACGTAATGTTGGAATTTATCGTCCAACTGCAATATATGAGTGTCAAATCGTGTAAACAAAATGGACAATTCTGAATAAAGTATGAGATTGTATTTTTCAGTGCAGTTTTCATTCGTTGTGTGACCTCAAATTGCTTGTATTTAAAAAAAAAAAAAAAAATTAGACCGCACAGTTCAAGTGTGTTAAAAATCATGGAATTACTTTCCAAATTGATCAGTTATGTAAATTATCAACATTGAATAAGACAGCCGACTAAAAATGTCACATGTTGTTAATAACGTATACGTATCTAGGCAGTAATATAGACAAAGTTGGAGGGACAGACAGCGATATCAAAATAAGAATACAAAAGGCAAGAGGAGCTTTCATTGCATTGGGAAATATATGGAGATCAAGAGAAATCGGATCCAACACGAAAATAAGAATCTTCAATTCAAATGTGAAGTCAGTCCTATTGTATGGCTCGGAGACATGGAGAACAACAAAGACAACAACCAAAAAGCTACAGACTTTCATAAATGGGTGCTTGCGTAGAATAGAGGGATTAAAATGGTATGACAAGGTTACCAACGTGGAACTGATGACAAGAACTAGACAAGTGCCAGTGGAACAAGAGATGAGAAGAAGACGATGGCGATGGATAGGACACACACTGAGGAAACCTGTTGATAGCATTACAAGGCAGTCCTTGTTCTGGAACCCCCAGGGCAAGAGAGGCAGAGGAAGACCAAGAAGTACATGGAGAAGAGAGTTGGAAATAGAGGTGAAAATGATGAGGAGAACATGGAAAGAACTTGAGATGATGGCACGGGACAGGAGGACTTGGCATGTGTTTGTTGAAGGCCTATGCTCCTTTGGGAGTGGAGGGTTATGAATGAATGAATGAATGTTAATAACGATGATAATATGGTGATGCCTACGTTGCTGTAGTTGGTCAGCTTGTGTGAACATGCTCCAAAGCGCTTTATGCGCACTTACAGTACTGGTTTCTTTATCGATTTACTTTAACTAAAGGTGTTCCTGTCACCATACATAATCTCACACCCACCATCTCTTATTTACGACAGGCCTAGTTAACGAGTAAGTCACCCGCCCAAATATTCGGGAAATTATTATGTTGTGTCTGCTCTTCTGTGTGCCATGGTTACTGCACTAAATTCTCATGTGATCATTTTAATCATTTGCATTTTACTTCAGAAATACGGACACATAAAAACAGTGTGGCTGTGGTAGTTTATGAGTGAAGAGATAGTTTATGAACGAAGAGGTGGATCATGATCAAAGAGATGTAACCAGATTTATAGAGATTAGTAATAAGTGAATTACAAGTACAAAAAAGAGCAAAAGGTACTTGAATAATTAAGAGAGACACCATTGGTGGTCACATGGTACAGGTTCTAGATGGTTCGAGAAGCCTGTCTATAAATAGGGGCTAACCAGGCGCCTCTATCTCTCTTCCCTCTCTCTTTCTTTCTCTCTCTCTCTCTCTCTCTCTCTCTCTCTCTCTCTCTCTCTCTCTCTCTCTCTCTCTCTCTTTTCTCTCTCTCTTATGCACCATGTATTTCAGTGATACAATAGCACAGAAGTGCTCATCAAACTTTCTCGACTTTGTTATAGTCGGTGGTCTTCGGTTAGCAAGGCATACAAGTCGCTGAGTGAGACAGAAGATGAAAATGGGCATCAATCAGCGTTTGTGAACAGCACTCACGACAGGATTTTGGTACGTAGAGTGTAGTAGCAAAACGTGTAACCACGCAGAGAAGTGTAGCTTAAGTCGGGGGTAGATAAGGCCTCGTGCTGTAGATCAGTGACATTTGGTAATGAGACATTTTCTAAGTGTCGAGAGAGAGACAGCGTATTTAGGCCAAATAAACGCTACTTAGAAGTGTACAGCAGTAATGATTATAACGTGAGATAAATGGATGTATCCAGAGTATTCTAGAAAAGGTGAATAGCAGAGACAAGAAAGAAGAAGGGATACGAAGAAGCTTCCATGACCAACATAGAATCATTAAGTTATATAAGAATGATGTTTTTAGCAGGATGAGCTATGCCCTGCAGAAGTGTATGCTGTTACTTCTTCTTTTAACCCCTTGTACATAGTGTAATAAAAGTTGAGAACCATTGCACGCCTTGGGGTCAGTCGTCAAGCTATAGCTTGCTCATTATTGAATGTATTCACGTGTACCATCATCATGTCACGGACAAGAGTCTACATTATGGATCAGGTAAGCAAGTTATCTTAGTTATGGCCAGCCAGCCACATGGCCCGAAAGCATTGAAGCTTGGTCTATGGTGAGTCAAATATATCAATATAAGGTGGAGACACTCATTTATGCTTATCCGAACTGCTATTTATAAATGGGAAAATTCCAGAAATCTTGTCACCGAAATGCAAAAAAGGCATGAATATTTCTATTTTTTTAAAACATGCCGCGCAATGTAGTATACTGGGAATAAAGGCACATTGTTTTAGTTGGTAGGTTCCCTTACCGACACGCGCCATGAAAAAGATTGCAATGCTGGTGGGACGATAAAGAGATTAACGTGACGAATAAGAGAATTAATATCTTTAGTGCAGGCCTTGCAAAAGCAAACTATTAAAGGATTGATTAGACTGAGCATATGGATCACTGAACATTTTTTTTCCGATAACAATTTTTAGGTGCATTTTCTTCTTTTTTTCTGTCCTTTTTTTTACGTTCTGTCTCATTGACTGTCTGTCTCTCTTATTTTCTTTCCTTTTTTTCTCCTTCCTTTTTTCTTTCACGAAACAAGCACTAGTGGTGTAAATATAACTAACAGGTTTGCAACCCGTAACGATTGTTCTGTACAAAGTGAACAGACATTAACATCGCTGCCAGATCATGTACTGATGCCCCTGCAGCCCATTAAAAAACCTAGACTCATCACGACAATTCACAACAACAAAATCATCAATGACAGCAGCAACATTCAAAACGAAAACATAGTCAACAACCACGTAACGAAATGACTTATATGGTAAATGGCAACTCTTTCCTGAAGGGCATTTATAACGATCGTATGTCCACCACAGGGGATTAAACAGTCTCAGTTTTGGCGGTACATGGTGCTGGGTACTGACAGACTGATACAATTAGCAATTTCAACATAAACCATAACAAAAACAACAATGCACGTAGGAATAAATGGTATAATGAATGGACGAAATGCAAGCACCACGGGGATTTCCAGACTGTCGGAAACAGTAAACAAAAATTTCTAAACACGTCCATCTTTATATCTTCAGTAGGACCTAAGACGCGTCAAAAGTGAGAAATGCAGTTAGCGACCCATAGCTAGACTGCTTGCGTCAGGGTCAGCGAACCAGAGCTGACCAAGAACCTACTCCACTTCCAAGTGGTGGTCCTGGAAACAGGCTGCATCACTGCAGTCTGGCTGAGTGAGTAGGGATCGAAGAGGGAAGGCTAACCCGGTCCCAAAAGTGCCGTGCTAAAGTTGGATGTGTCGGCCGAAAGACGCAAATATCGCAGCTTCGATGTAAACGGACACAATGCAACCAACGTCCTTTTCAGGACGAACGAAGAAGAAAAAAAAAGAAGATATCTTCAGTAATACTGCCCTGCTATAGTTTCCAACGTCGCATAGCGGACATCAACAACAAGGCACTACAGAGTTATTACAATTTCAACAGCCTTGGTTTTATTAATCCCACACCATTCTTTGCAATCAACTTAGGAGCTCCAAAGAGACGACTCTACAGAGATAAAAAAAAACACATACATCCAAACTATGAAGCAGCATCTTTACGAAAAACACGTTTGCTTGTATTTTTTTTTTTTGGGGGGGGGGGGGGGGGGGGGGGGGTGAGACTTTTTTCTTTTACTCCTAACAAATTCAATTTATTGCAATTGTAAGCATTACCTGTGGCAAGTATTTCGTACTTTAATTAATACAAATAGTATTTCTATTTCCTTGATGACGTTTAATTAGTTTAAATCTTCATTCCTTTTGTGTTTAAAACTGTTTATTTGTTTTGTTTAATTTATATTTTTAAACCCCCTTCTAAACAATGCCTCGTAACTAAGGATGGCTAACTAATGGTGGTCTTCAGCTGGGCCATCTGAACATTTACCATCTTCTAGGAAAACTTCTCGAGCTTACACAATTTATGAATCAAAATGCTCATGTCTTCAGAAAGACGCTTAAATGACAAAACATCACCTGATGACATTGCCTTAAACGGCTTTTATAAACTGTTTGGCGAGACTCAAAACTTAGAGACAGGCATAGCTGGATATATTTTCTCTTCCCTTAATTTTCGTCGCATAAACGACATAGAGACAGCAGAAATAGAATTTGTAAGGTTGGAAATAAAGCTAAGACACCAGGGATCATTTCTAGTTGGGCATCTAGTCCTTTTGAAAGTTTATTAAATGAAACTACTCAAAAAAGTAATATCTATCAAGGTACATACATCAGGCAGATAATGAAAAACTTGTTATGGGTGCAAATCTTTATTCCAAACTGGTTTACAGCCCAGATTGATCTGCGGACATGCTCTACCCGCTATGTCATCTTGTGACAACGTGGGACGCCTCACGTTATAAACTGGGTTCCTGTATAACAGGCCTGTAAGTGTCTTTCGTGATTTCGGATGTACCACTGTCGTAGATCGTTAATTGATGAATTTGCCGTCACTGGTAAAACAGCAAAATGCATTACATTTGGAGGTAATATAGAGTGTTACCCAGTGGCAGAAATAGATATTGCCACACCTTTCTTTACGGGGAAGGTATGGGCATGTGTTCTTGACCAATCAGTATCAGACATTATCCTTGGTAACATACCAGGTATTAAGGATTGTTCTCCAGAGGAGATACATAAATGGGTTGAATCTCACCCAGTGTTGGCTAACGCTGTGGTCACTAGGGCCCAGCATGCCGCCGAATCCAAGGCAGTGAGAGAGCATTTAGTGAGAGAGCATCTCTTCGGAATGTTCATCATGGTTTCCCCCCAGTCGTTCGCGGCCAAACAGCGCGAAGATTTTGCTTTGCAACCATTATTTGCTCTTGCAGAGAGCAAAGATGTCAAGAAGGCAAAATCTTCACGGTACTGGTTCAAAATTAAGAACTGAGTACTGACTAGATGCTTTGACAACCAGTTTCAGTCAGGAGACAGGTAGTTATTCCAAAGAGTTTTAGGCTTATTGTATTGAATACTGCCCATGACTCGCTTTTAGTTGGCCATACGGGGATTAAGCGTACTCAGTTTCGTGTCACCTCGAATTTTTATTTGCCCGGTGTTAACAAAAACGTAAAGCTATACTGCGGGTCCTGCACAACTTGTCAAAAGGTAGCACGTAAGGGCAAGCACCATGCTGCACCCTTACAAGTTACTGATGTGCCATTACGGCCTTTTACAAAGCTTGCGGTTGACATAGTTGGTCCTATGTCGGTCATGTCTGACAGAGGATATCGGTAATGTGTATAGACTTATGTACCTGTTCGCCGAAGGCCATAACATTGAAGAATATCTCTTCAGCTGCTGTTGTCGGTGCTTTAATTGTTTGTTTTTGCCGCATAGGATTTCCTGGGGAAATCTTATCAGATCGCGGTACTCAATTTATGTCTCAGATGATGAAAGATATTGAGAACATGTTATCAATTAAGCATTCTTTCACTATCCATACCATCCATAAAGCAATGGCGTTTGCGAGCGTTTCAATGGCTCGTTGAAACAGTTGTTAGGCAAAGTCACTGAGACATGTCCTCGTGATTGGGACCGCATGTTGCCAGCGGTCTTGTTTGCTTACAGATAAGTACCTGTCACAGATGGAAATAGTGGAGCAGTGATCATCCACTTTTGCCCCTCCCCATCTAGTATTATTTTTTGCTACAGGAACGCCGGATTCACAAGTGCAATTAACACTTGACCTGTTTGGCAATTAAGCACGGTGGAACAGAGAGAGCGCGGAGCATGGCGTAATAGATTCTTTGATCAGGGGCGATGTTAAGTCTGAGACGGACCTTGGATTGTAAAACTTTTAGGGGAATTAATTGCGTAGCTGATATTCGGCAAGGCGGAGATGATGAAAGTCAAGCCAGAGAGGTTGTCGGCGGCAGAGGTGGTAAAATTACCTTTGATTCAAGAATCGAACGGCAAATGGGCTCGGGTCTGGCAGTGGGTGTGACTTTCGCATTTAAGAGCGATAGAACGGAATTTACGGATATATACCATGTCTCTCCGATAGCCATGATCAGTTTTTAAGAAATCTATCTGAAATTCCCTAGCTCGATATCTTAGATTTCTCGTACAGAGTGAAAAATATTAGATTTTCGTGGAGTGTTTCATTTTTCTGATTGCGATAATTTATATACAAGCCTTTAAGTGATTTAGTGTGTTTAACGTTTTCATTATATTTCACTGAGATTTTCTGTGCTAATTAAATAACTTATAGCTAAATCTTTTTCAGCCGTAAAGTGAATTTAATTACTCGCTATTTCCCAGTAAGAGATGTTTTAAATTGACTAGTACATACATTAAATAACTGTCTACTGACGGTATATATTATTTACTTCAATCCATTTTATGTAATTTTTTAAAATGACTAGTGTTCATATCACGCGTTAAAAACGATAGGATAAGCCTGACACGTGCGTTTTAAATCTAATTTATAACGGAGTGGTGAAGAGGTCCTATTTTAAACACATGTTAGATATGATATTGATAATTTGGTTAAATGTTTATATTTTCTTTCCTAAAATCTAGGCTGATCAACCTGAGTACTATCGGTTTTTTATGGCCATATGAACTTATGATCATACGAACTTATAATATTATAAGCATCCAGGGATATTTAATATTGATGAGCTTCTTGCTGTGACCTGTGTGGTCCAATTTTCCCCATTTTCATGAGAGAAACCAGAACAGAACCATTAAATTATAATATTAACTGGACCAGAACTATTACCAGATTTACTTATATCAATCTCACCAGCCAGCTGTGGCGAAATATATTGTCAGCAACATTTGTGTAACTTAACCTAGCGTCTCAGCCACCTGAGGCTAAACAACATAAGAACTATATATATATATATATATATATATATATATATATATATATATATATATATATATATATATATATATATATATATATATATATATATGTTCTATTCATCGTGCGTCGGCGATCATCACGCATGAACCTTACTCCAACCAACTGAAGGCATAGATAACTTATTGTATCCAGGACAAATTAAATCACCGACTCTAGCGATTCCCGTGAAATTTGCAGTCAGCAGCTACGGCGAGTCTATGGCTGGATTTGGCAAAACTTAAATTTGACACTAAATACTCTTATTACTTATTAGTGTATTTCCTTGGAATGCCTGCGACAACTACTGGGGTAAGCAAAAGTCTGAAAGTGGCCACTGAATGGGTGTGAATTGAATGAACGGAGAAAGAAACTTATGTCTTTTTTTTTTTTTTCTTAACCAGCGGCACTTGGGCTTTCAGCCCCTTCGGCCCAATGACATGTCATTGCGAGGCTGGGGAACCTGAGGACTTTCCTTCCAACCCGGTCAGGAGCTTTGCTCCTTCCCATCCACAGAGGGTTTATCACAGGAGCCGTTCAGGCTATTCAGTCAAATTTCCGGCCGTAAACATTTCTTCAAACGCCGACGCCCGGGTTTGAACCATGAACACCTGGTCGCCAGTACAACGCCGAAGCCATTACACCAGCGCGGCTCCGATGTATTTTGTTAACATCATATACTTATGTGGTTTCTTCTTTCTTTTTTTATCTCACTAACCTGAGTAGTCGCGGGATAGATTACATTAGGAACCTATTCTTTTCCCATACTGACTATTTCATAACTTATTTGTTAACTTTTGATCTTTAGTGATCGTCTTTTCTTTTCCTTTACAAGAGGGGGAGAACCTATTTGATTAATTTCTTCTTTTGCAATTTTGTCTGTAAACCTTGATCTAGTGATGTATATGCTTATTGTTATGATCTTCCATTGATAATAAACTTTATTAAACCTTTAGTTATCGTGTCGGTCAACCCCCTATCCATTATATGTTATTCATAGTTTGTTTTCACGTTCGTGCGTATTTGTCACAGAATTGTGTGCATTTGAGTGTAGTGTAACTTGTATTTCGTACAAGGAGAGAAAGTGCGTCTGATCTAAATTTAGTCGTCCAGATAGGCTGGATTAGATAAATTATTCTATCCAGAGACTGTCCTTTCTCTTACACGATCACCTCGTGATAAAACTATTTCTTACCCCTTACTTTCACATTGTCACCACTATCACCTCTGCTCAGACAGGACTATAAACACCTATTACCTATCTGATAAAATCTATGACAGTACCCCATGAGAGCACTGGCTTTTCACCATTTGAGTTGGTTTATGGTGCCAACCCTAGAGGTCCTATGCACATACTCAAGTATTTGTTGTTGGGATCAGTGGAGGATAAACTATCCACACCAGCTTTGAACTGGTCATTGATTTCAGACAGCGCTTTGTGGTTGCATGTACTTATGCATCATGTATGAAACGTAATGCTTCGCACAGGTCGAGACTGCGCTGCAACCAATCTCGAAAATTGCGTTCCTTCTTACCAGGAGAACAAGTATGGCTACTTCTTCCGACCAAGGAAAATAAAATGTTAATTTCCTGACAGGGTTCTTTTAAGGTGATAGAGAAGAAAACTGTAGATTATGCCATTGACATAAGGGGTAAAATCAAAACATTTTATATTAATATGTTAAAATTGTATGTGGAGCGCCCTGCTGAGTTAGAACCTATCTTGGACAGTATTTATGATGTACCTGTTCGACACACTTTGTCTGCTGTTGTGGAATATGATGATTCTACAGCGAGCAATATCTTTTAATTTCCCGCTGTTGCCTTTAAAATTTTTGGAATCTTCGAGAGATGTAACTGTATCAGGTGATTTAGATTCTGGTTATCGAGAACAGGCTCTTGCTGATTTAGAATCTTTCTCTGATGTGCTGACTGAAATTCCAGGTCGCACTGACGTTATCTCTCTTGATATTAATTGAGTGATCACCATCCTATCAAACTTAGACCGTACACTATCCATCTCCACTATAGATCTCAGGTAGATAGTGAACTTAAGTACATGCAACACATGGGAGTCATTTCGCCTTCTGAATCATCCTATGATTTTCCTATGGTTCTATTTAGAAAGAAGGATACATCTCTTCGCATCTGCATTGATTTTAGACGTCTTAACAGTGTCACTTTCACAGATGCTGAGCCTATGCCTGTTTTTGCAGGATCTCTTATTGCAACTATCCGAGGCTAAATACTTTAGCAAACTAGATCTATCCAAGGGATATTGCAAATCCTTTTAACTGATAAGGCCAAACCGGTAACCGAATTATTGATTCTTTATTGTTTAATCCAGTGGAATTATATGTTTTTTAGCCTTGTCAATGCTCCTCCGACTTTTGTGCACACGATGCAGAGACTCTTAGGTGATAGGTCTGATCTCATCACATACATAGACGACATCCGTTTATTCCATAGTTCTTGACAAGAACATATTACAGGACTAAAGTTCTTATAATGCTACGTAGAAAGCATGGTTTGAAGGTAAACCTTCATCAATAACGACCAACATCAAACTAGAATACATCAACAACGACCAACATCAAGCTAGGATACATTACAACGACCAACATCACACTAGGATACACCAACAACGACAAACAACCCCCTAGGATGCATCAACAACTACCAACATCACACTAGGATACATCAACAACGACCAACATCACGCTAGGATACATCAACAACGGTCAACATCACGCTAGGACACGCCAACAATGGTCAACATCACGCTAAGATACATCAACAACGACCAACATCACACTAGGATACATCAACAACAACCAACATCACACTAGGATACATCAACAACGGTCAACATCACACTAGGATACATCAACAACGACAAACATTACACTAGATACATCAACAAAGACCAACATCTCACTAGGATACATCAACAACAACCAACATCACACTAAGATACATCAACAACGCCAACGTTAGACTAGGATACATCTACACAACCAACAACACATTAGGATACATTAACAACGGTCAAAATCACACAAGGATACATCAACAACTTCCAACATCACAATACGATTCATCAACAACGACAGACATCACACTACGATACATCAACAATGACCAACATCACACTAGGATACATCAACAACAGCCAACTTTAAGCTAGGATAAATCAACAACGTCAAACATTACACTACGATACATCAACAACGACAAACATCACACTAGGGTACATCAACAACGATCAACATCACGCTAAGATACCCCAACAACGACCAACATCACACTAGGATACATCAACAACGACCAACATCACGCTAAGATACATCAACAACGACAAACATCACACTATGATACATCAAAAACGACAAACAGCTCACTAGGATACATCAACAACGACAAACATCACACTAGGATACATTAACAACGACAAACATCACACTAGGATACGTCAACAAAAACAAACATCACGCTAAGATACATAAACAACGACAAACATTACACTAACATACATCAACAACGGCCAACATCACGCTAAGATACATCAACAACGACAAACATCACGCTCAGATACATCAACAACGACCAACATCACGCTAAGATACATTAAGAATGACAAACATCACACTAGTCACACTAGGATATATCAACAACGACTATCATCACACTAGGATACATTAACAACGGTCAAAATCACACTAGGATACATCAACAAGGACCAACATCACGCTACGATACATCAACAACGACCAATATCACACTACGATACATCAACAACGACCAACATCACACTAGGATACATCAACAACGGCCAACATTACCCTAGGATACATCAACAACGACAAACATTACACTAGTATACATCAACAACGACAAACATCACACTAGGATACATCAACAACGAACAACATCGCACTAGGATACATCAACACCGGTCAATATCACACTAGGATACATCAACAACGACCAACATCACGCTACGGTACATCAACAACAACCAATATCACACTACAATACATCAACAACGACCAACATCACACTAGGATACATCAACAACGGCTAACATTACCCTATGATACATCAACAACGACCAACATCACGCTAGGATACATCAACAATGGCCAACATCACACTAGGATACATCAATAACGGTCAACATCACACTAGGATGGATTAACAACGGTCAACATCACGCTAGGATACATCAACAACGACCAACATCACGCTAGGATACATCAACAATGGCCAACATCACACTAGGATACATTAACAACGGTAAACATAGCACATGAATACATCAAGTACAGTAAACACAACTCTAGTATGCATCTATCTACGGTCAACATAACGCAAGAATACACCCACTGTCACTAACATAACACAAGAAATGCCAGTTCTGGTATTCAGTTTCCTGTTTGTGATCCTTATTGTCGTGCTATGTTTGCCTGCAACTGTGGTGCAATGTTCAGGTGTCTTAATACAACTTTCCATATTACTCTTATTATCGTCAACGTCATGGCAGTAAACGTTTTAGAAAAATCCTAAAAGTAGAATAGACATAATGATGGTAGTAATCACCATGACAACGATGGTAGTGATCACCATGACAATGATGAACGATAACGATGATGGCGAAGAACCAGTTGTTGGTGTTGTTGCAGCCTACATAAATTTGATGACCACCAGTTTCCGTAAACAGGATCAGTGAACATTTATGTACGGACAAGTAGCTACAGCCTGCCTGGTACGAGGAAAGCTCTATTGATTTGCTCTCTCAGTTACACGCCAATAACAGTTGTTGTGTTTTCACGAGGGAGTATTTTGTTCTCACCATGTTCTGTATCTCTAACCGAGCAATTTTTTTTACTTTGCGTGCTCCTGTCTTCACACTTCCTGCCATAAAAATATAAATATTTGTTTAATTTCTCAATTTGCTCTCCATGAATACAAAAATTTACTACATCTCTCCATTTCAGCTCCAAGAATATAAACATTTACTACATTTCTCCATTTCCAGCTCCTTGAATATAAAAATTTTCTTCATCTCTCCATTCCAGCTCCAAGAATATAAACATTTACCACATCTCTCCATTTCCAGCTCCTAGAATATAAACATTCACCACATCTCTCCATTCCTGCTCCAAAAATATAAAAAAAATTACCACATCTCTCCATTCCAGCCCCAAGAATATAAACATTTACTACATTTCTCCATTTCCAGCTCCTAGAAAAAAAAGTTTCTTCATCTCTCCATTCTAGCTCCAATAATATAAATATTTACTTCATCCGTCGATTCCAAATCCAAGATTATAAACATTTGCTCCATGTCTACATTTCCAGCTCCAACAAAATAAACAACTAATCAAATCTCTACATTACCAGCTGCAAGAATATACATATCTACTCCATGTCTCCATTCCCAGCTCCAAGAATATAAACATCTCTCACATCTCCATACTTCTTACTTACAAATACAAACATCTGTTGCATCTCTCAATTTATTATATGACTATTATAACATCCAATTCTGTCTAAATTCTGTCTAAATTTCTAGCATGAAGATCATGCGCGAACGAGCAGGTAACCAGCCAAACAATGACGGAGGGAAGGGGGTAATCATGGTGTACTCTTTCTGCTACATGTCCTGATGACAGCACTAATTCTCCTATGGTCATTTCCTTCCTTTACATTCCATTTCATCTGCACTAGATCTTTGTAGTCAAAACTTCTCATGACTTATGGTCAATGGTTAATGCCCCACGAACAAATCTCAAGGCCTACATGCTTTTTAAATCATTGTTCAGTTAAGCTTTCAATGTGCAATGCTCGCCTTTTCCTGGAAAGGGGGCAAGAGTTTGTTATTGTGATTTACAGGACATAGACAGTTACTAAGAAAGAAAATCCAAACTGCAACAGAGTGAAAATCCATAGCGACAAAATATAAAGTGAAACATTACCGACACAACACCTGGACCCATCTATACACAGATGGATCAGCAACAAATTGAACAGAAAATGGAGGTGGATGTATCTTCCTGACCTTAAGCACTGGTGCACAAAAAAAGCTGTCAGTGGTAACAGAGCGATTCTCGAGTAACTTCAGAGCAGAGGCAGAGGCCTTGAAAACTGAAGCAGAGGTTATAATAACAGAGGAAAGCACAGAGAAACAGGTTGCTTTCTTTACCGACGCACTGTCAGTAATTACAACGTTGAAAAGCCAAAATAATGCAGACCTGGATGACCTAAGTGTGGTGCTCAATACATAATGTCAACGAATCAAAAGAGTTGTGCTCCAATGGATCCCATCTCATTATAACATTACCGACAATGAAGAGGCTAAAAGATTGGCAAAAGAAGGTGGAAAGAGACCTCAGTCTAATGCACGCATAACTTTCTAGGAGGCAGAGAGTTTTATCAGAATCAGATACAGAAACAAATGGGATGTAGAGCATCCAGGTGTCGTACATTTTTTTAGATAGGTTAGAAGATATTTATGGTCCCGTCTGAGCAGAGATGGTAGTGGTAACTATGTGAGAATAAAGGTGTAAGAAATAGATTTCACGAGTGAATAGTTAAAGAGAAGATTAGTCTCTGGACTGAATAGTTTCTCTAGTCCAGCCTATCTATACGACTATAATTTAGTGTAAGACAATCTTTTCCCCCCTTATATCTAGAAATATAAGTTAAACTAAACACACCCACACACACATTATGTGACAACAAGACACACACACGTGAAAAGCTATGGTTAATTGGGTATGGGTCTGACCAACAAACAAATTGAAGTTCTTTTTTGTTGTTTATTTTCATTAAACTTTTAACATCAAAACATATAGAGAAATAAAAAAAATCGTGTTTACAGACATATGAAAATAACCGAATAAGTGCCCTCTGCCTTGTTGAGAAAGGATCACAAAAGAAGTTAATAACTCAAAGGTCAAAGATTAACACTAGGTTACAGTATAGACTGTGAAGAACAAGTTCCCACTAAATTACTACTCAATAAAAAACACAAGTTTAGTGAAATAAAAAAAGGAGTTAGTACAATGATTGTAACAAAAGAAAATATTCACTCTCTCTTTCTCTCTCTCTCTCTCTCTCTCTCTCTCTCTCTCTCTCTCTCTGTCATACGTGGCCACAAACAATCTCGCTTACCCACTCGTGGTGTTGATATCCCTTGAAAAATATTACAATAGTTCCTGAACCTATACTGTCAGGTGGGTTGCCCAAATATGACCCCAGTCCAGCCTATATGTCGAATAATAATTACAAAGTGGACGCTAAATTTGGTGGTTTAATTTTCCCTGGATGAAAACAAGTGTCACCGCGAATAGTTACTGAAGCAAGACGCGCTCTGGACGTTCACAGTTGCAAAAGGAGAAAAATAATTCCAGTATTGCGAAGCATCTGGTTGCTAAGACAAATGTTACAGTATGTAAAAAAATGATGATGATGGTAAATCCTATCGGCTGGCTCTAGGGTGAGTGCCGATTTTGAAACAGCGTAGTTCTCTGGATCACTCCGTTGCTATGGCTGTCAAACGTCAGGAATATATGTTCTTTCGTATGCCCAGTGGGCTGGAAAAACTGAATAAATAATTCTGGATAAGGTCCAGTCCAGTTAAGCTTTAATATTAATGTTTATTAGTCTCTTGGGCACAACCGGTTCACGAAGGAACTTGGGACTTTTAGGCCACGAAGAAGACACCATTAATCCTTCACTGAATAAAGAAAGAGGACCGAACTAGCCCAACAAAAATCGAGGACCCAAAATCAGAATAAGACCGCTGGCCGCTGATTTTGATCAGGTACTATATTAGGAAGAAAAGAACATTTATGAAAAAAATATGCTACTATCCTATCCACACGTAAGTTTCCCGCTATGGCATGTCGGGAAAAAGGGTATGCGCCCTCCCCGTTATTGCCTGCGAGAAAATGAACAGCGCACAAAGTCAATTATTATTTAATTTATCCATACGCGCACTTTAACAAATATTGTCAGTCATTACTAGCTATAGATTGTCAGCGTCTATTGTTTTGTTACCTGATATTAACACTAGTCACTTCTTTAATTTCACACAATGAAATATAATGCGAATTCTATTCTGTCACTCATCCGTCACGCGTAATAATCTCAGTCAGCTACCGTATCTTCTTGTGTAAGAAAGTGGGGTGTTTGGAAATTACATTACACTGAACAACTGGCAAGAAAATATCTACGCGTTATGTTATTTCACTAGTTTTAAACGCTAGGGAATTACAGTGAATTAAAATGGTAAACTTAACACATTTTAACACTTAAGCACAATTTCTATTACCACAAATCAGAAAATGAAATACCCACGAGACTATTTAACACATTTAGCGAAGAAATGGTTCTGATCTGGCGTGTTTAGATTATCCAAAATATTCTGAGCGACTCTGATAACTGAATTGGAGAGAACGCCGTATATATACAGATCATGGTATCTGTAGAAGATGTTATAATTCACACATTCTGCACAGTAGAGAAATCGGGAAACTGCGTTTCCCAGATGAAAGGTTTGTTCGTTCATTCTACTCAGTGATGCTGACCGACATCAGAAGACTTGGCCGTGCAACGGGCCTCTCTTAGATTACGTCCCCTTTCGCAGATCAAATATTTACCTCCCTCTGAACGTACTTAACATCAAAGGTGGTCGGGAAAATATTATCGCCCGTGTATCTCTTCAAACAGTCCGTTGTTTCCACGAGCATATGTCTAATGACCGATAACACTGACAAACAACATTTTTCTTTCTTATATAAGAATAAGTGTTCTTAGGTCAGTTTCTTGCGCTGATTTAAAATCTGAAATCCGTTGATCTCTATCACATCGGGTTCTTAAGATATTTGTGAATAAATATATTTTTGGGAAACCGTTATTTGCTCCGTTTCATTTTTACTATATAACTTATTAAAAATTAATAAAAAGCAACATAATTCTACTTTTTATACTGCTAAAAGATGCATGACATATGTTACGCAATTTTTCAAATAGTTACTGTGTTTTGAAATAATTCTGAGCAAAATATGGCTTCTAGAAGTTGTAGAAATTCGGCTGATCTGTTCTGTTACGTGTGCGGATATTTTACCGATCGTGTTGACCAGAAAAACTTTACACCATTACTAAAGAAAGCATATGAACTTTATTTCGATTCGAAAGTTGATGACGCACATAAATGTTGGAAGCCAAATGCAGTTTGTTCGATACATTGGCAGGTTCGTTACGAAAATCGCCGAAGCATAAGTCGATGCCATTTGGAGTGCCAGTAATATGGCGTGAACCGACAAATCACGCTACTGATTGTTACTTCTGCTTGACAAATATCCATGGTTTCACTTTTAAAACTAGAAAGTCTGTGGTTTTTCCAAATATTGAATCGGTTTCAAAACCAGTGCCTCATGATCCAATCACGTGTCCGATCCCAGTACCACCAGAACAATATCCGTTGGACGTGATTGAACCATCAGAAAGTGATAGTTTACCTGCTTTAGAAACTAATTCTGACTCGGATTACATACCGGTGAAGGATGGTGTTTACTTAATTAAGCATTCAGAACTTTCAGATCTAATACGTGATCTCGCTCTTACCAAAGGACAAGCGGAATTACTCGGTTCGCGACTCAAAGAATGGAATCTTTTAGCGCCCAATACTCCGATATCTAAATTTCGTCATAGACTCAGAGAACTTGTTCAATACTTTGAGATGGATGGTGACATTTGCTATTGCAAAGATGTAAACGGTCTAATGGTGCACCTCGGTCATGAGCACATAGTCAACGAATGGCGACTTTTCATTGACTCTTCCAAGACTAGTCTAAAAGCAATGTTATTGCATAACGGAAATTTATTTTCATCAATTTCAGTCGCCTACTCTGTTCATATGAAAGAAACTTATGACAATATGGCTATACGTTTGGAAAAAATAAAGTACAATGACTACCAATGGCGGATTTGTGGATACCTAAAGGTCATTGCAATTCTCACGGGCATGCAGACTGTGTATACTAAATTGTGTTGCTTCCTATGTGAATGGGACAGCCGCAACAGACAGGAACATTATGCAAGAGGTGTGGCCTATCAGGGATCGTATGCAGCTCGGGCATAAAAATAAATAAACGAGCCATTAGTTAACAAAGACAGCTTCATTTTACCACTGTTACATATAAAGTTGGGGCTCATGAAGAATTTTGTAAAAGCGTTAGATAAAACGAGCAAAGCTTTCACTTATCTTCGAGAAAAGTTTCCGCAAGTTAGCGATGCAAAGATAAAGGAAGGTATCTTTGTAGGACCTCAGATTAGGAAAGTTATTGCAGACAAACAATTCGAGAACTTGTTACATGGTAGTGAACTTCGTGCATGGATGGCATTCAAATCGATCGTCGATAACTTTCTGAGAAATCACAAATCTGTCGACTATGTGCATATTGTTAAGCAGTGCATAGATGCATACAGAATTATGGGCTGTAACATGTCCCTCAAAATCCATTAGCTCGATTCGCATCTTGACTTTTTCCCTGACAACCTTGGCGAAGTCAGCGATGAACACGGAGAACGATTCCATCAAGATATCACCGTAATAGAGTCACGTTATCAAGGACGGTGGAGTGTGACCATGCTTGCCCATTATTGTTGGATGCTTCATCGCGATGTACCACATGCCATTCACCGACAAAAGTCAACTGCAAAGAAATTCAAGCCTACATAACTCTTATACTTCTTGTACGAATGATGTTGTAATACTGTATGCGTTGTTAAAAAACATCAATTGTGTATTTCTAGAGATCCCGACCTGATAGAGAAAAACAGTTTGCAGATTTAAAAACAGCGCATTAAAATTAACCAGAAAAACATATAAATGTTAGAGAAAGAAAAAAAAAGTTTTTTTTTGTTAGCCAGTGTAATTGGCAAATCAGCTCGCGTGAGAAACTCAGGTAAACAAACGTGATTCGCTCCCCTGATAAGACTGACAGGTTGCGAAAAGTTCGTAAACAACTCTGTTGTTATGTTCCCAGAAAAATGGCGTGGAATCGAAGGTGAGTCATACAGACATAAAATTGCGTGGTTTGGCTTAGCAGACACTAAATGGGAAAGCAAAGGCTGTCAGATTAATAATAATAAATTCTTTAAGCACCAAACACGGCGCATAAGGCAGAAACCAGTGCTCTCCAGGTTGTTCGTTGTGACGCCACTCCTCTTAACTCTTGCACATTATTTAGGCCCAACGTTCTTCCTTCTCTTGTTATTGTTCTCCTAAGTGTTTCTTTTGGTCTTCCTTTTTTCCTCTTACCCTAAGGAACCCAAGTGAGCGCCTGTAGTGGTATTCTGTTGTTTTGCATTCGTAGGACATGACCGATATATGACCATCGTCTTTTCCTTATATAGTCGGAGACATATTTCTGCTTAGAGTCTTCTCTTATTTGTCGATTAGTCTTGAATTCTTTCCAACTGATGTTCATGAGTTTTCTAAGACATTTGTTCTCGAATGTATTCAGCTTGTTCTCCAATGATTTTGTGATTTTCCAACTTTCACAGCCGTATGTTAACACTGAGATAACATTCGAATTAAACAGACGAAGCTTGGTATGTATATACAGTGATCGTAATTTCCAAATGTTAGATAATCTATTGAAGGCGCTAGCTGCCAAAGCAATTCTAGTATGAATTTCTCTTGTTGTGTCACCATCCTGAGTCATTTTACTGCCTAAATAATTGAAACTTTCAACTTTCTGTAGTTTTTCCCCGTTCAGGATGATATCGAAGGTCTCGTTAGAAAAGTTCATAACTTTAGTTTTAGAGGCATTTATTTGGAGACCTATTTTAACCGAGAAATGACACAGATTATTTACTGCTTCTTGGGCCTGTCTGGGTGTTGGACTTAAGAATGCTAAATCATCTGCAAAATCGAGGTCTTCCAGGGACATTTGTCAGATTACTGTATCTATATTTCCATTATACGTCACATCATCCATTATACGTCACACCAGGTCACATACAAAATGATGCGTACTACCAGCTCAACCGAAGAGAACAAGTGGTAATCTTCAGACTCTGCACTAGCCACAACAGATTGAGATACCACATATTCAACAAGCTAAAGATAGGAACTACCGATGAGTGTAACTGTGGCACTGATAAACTGACTGCCGAACATCTGCTTCAAAGTTGCCCAACATATGCGGAACATAGAAAGCGCATATGACCGACACCAGTAACATTTTGTAAAAACTCTATGGAGATGCAAACACAGCCTTAAGCTGACTACCGTTTTTTTGGAAAATTTAAAGTAGACGTCTGTGAGTGGATGAAGAGGAAGATGAAGACAGTTAGTAAAGCGAGGATATTCAATGTATTCAACAACATTAGGCATATATTAACATACAAACAAGTAATAAACAAATTAAAAATGAGAGTCATCAAGTATTGCATATACTCTTCAATTTTGTAAAGTACATAAACTAAGACAATGAGCGAACAGTTAGAAGAAAGAATTAGGGCCCTTGAAGTGTGCATGCACATAAGAATGGAGTGCATCGTATGGAAAGGGAAAGAAACGAATTACAAAGTCATAGAAACGTTGGGACCAAAAACAGAATTAATAAAAGACATACGCATTAGACGGTGTCACAAAATACATTCGTTATCTTTTTAGGGTCTGCCAACCTCTCCGGCATCATCACTTTACCATTTCTTTAACGTGCAATTTCTTTCAGTATTCGTTGGTTTTGCTTACATGGTTCAGGGTTTTCTTATCAGATTTTGTCACTCCCTTACTATGTCCTATCCGTTTGACCTGTTTCTGAAACAACATTGACTCCTTTTTGTGCAGGGAGAGGTTTTTGTGTACTAAATTATGTAACAGCTTCCGGCCGACAAAAAAGGTGGCCGTAAGTAGCGAGACGGGTTGAATGATCGGGGACACAAGTAGCAGATAATTGACCCAAACCATGTTGTTCAGATTTTCTAATATGGATGACAGACGGTATTAGGAGATATGGCGTCAGTTCGCAAACATGGCTGCCCCAATACACGCCCGATTTCACTGGGATGTCAGAAGATGGCAATCTTGTTAAAGATTAAGACATGAACAGTGGTGGTATACGTCCGGCAGATTGACTTTGTAGTGATAATCAACTTCGAGAAAGTAACATTTTGGAAGATATTATCAGTAATAGATCTGTGTAGTAGTGAGTTTGTAAACATGATAAGTAACAATGGAAGTGGCAAGATCTTATATGGTCATGGAGTTTGAAAATCACATGTAAAGGACAATATCTTAGTCTTATTGTAATTCAGCATGAGGGTAGTAGAGGGGGGGGGGCCCTAATAAAATCAGACATTTATTCGGAATTAGTTTGGCGTTTAATGTATATATATATATATATATATATATATATATATATATATATATATATATATATATATATATATATATATAGATATATATATATAAAGATATTACCGTCTTGCGCTGTCAAAAAGCCCTTTTATCCGACTCACTGGGGTTAAAATAAACGCTCAATGAGGGCAGAATTACCGAGAAAGATAAAGGTTGCATGATGACTATGCCATGAGACCCAATACTTAGCAGAGACATTTGTCTCCTTTCAGTATGGTTCAGGTTACCAGCAGTGACGGAACCCAACATCAACTCGGTGGTTCAAGTTGCCAGCAATCGACGCTAGACATCAACAGACGGGTCTTGAAGACGCTTGACAATCTTCGTAATTACCTTAACCTTAATGCATGAGACATGTTACTACGACCAGACGTGACTGTTGTAGAGAAGTACATTACAAGGCACATGTGGGAACCAACAGCGACTGAAGCAGACGCTAACCGATCCCTCACACCAGACGCTAAGTAATATAACAGTGCAGCCAATGCATATTTCACAATTTTTCCTAATTTTCACCACAGTTTCAATCATCCGATGATGATAAATATCATCGCTTCTTTTCTGATAAACAACTATATTTATTTTACATTGGTAAACTATAAGTGATTATTAAATATGTTTATCTTGAACTGTAAATCTGTAGTTGGATTAGTCACTATTGAGTGAAGTGTATGTCTTTATCCGTATGACTCATATTGTTCAAATACATAACCAGATAGAGATATTAGATTACGATTTTGCTTAATCATCTTCAGCTGGGGGCTCAGAAATACGAGCGAAAATACATTACCTTACAGAAGAGTCGGGATAGTAATAAGTTCATGACAGCTTAGATGATCTCAGTGGTTATGCTTGCTTTTGTTTTAAAATCCTGGGGTTCACCCTTAAATAGAAGCACCATTCTCCTATTTATATCTCTACCAAGAGTAATCTTGAGCGAAGATTAATGCCTTTGAAGACCCTCATTTTTATACTCTAAGTTTGGCCATTTTTGGACTACTATTGCAGACCCCGATGCCATCACAAGAACAGCTATGCTATGGACCCCGGAGGGAAAACGAAAGAGAGGCTGACCAAAAATATCTTGGCGGAGAACTGTGGATGCTGAGATGCAAAGAGTGAATCAGAGCTGGTGCACTGCACGAAGGATGGCTGCCGACCGAGCAAAGTGGAAGCAGTTTGTTGCCGCCCTACAAGACGTCATCTGGCGTGATGGCCACTGACTGCATCGGTGGCTAAGGATCAAAGAAGAAAGAAGAAGATTGCAGAGTAGGGAAACAATGCCGCCGCAGACAGATAGCATATTTAGGACAAATAACGAGATATTAGTTTTTGCCAAAAAATCAAAATAGAATTAAGAATTGAAGTCAGGTCAGCAAGAATAAGATAAGATTACAAGAAGAACAGGAAAGTGGCCGTTAGAGGTTACCAACCAAGCAAAGGGCGGTAAGTGTTGGAGATCTCCTGCAGGAGGCATTCGATACAGAGATGGCTGACGATCCGATCTAATGATGATTTGATCTCATGATGATCTCTCATGGAATATCTCAAAACACTTCTAGCAACAACACTTGAAAGCATATTGTAATTCAAAAACAGCAGATTGTTTCTAAAAAACCGCACCAGAAATGAAACAGTGGTATGGGATGCGTTAACATTTTCCGCTATCCGCCCGTGCCTTGAATATAAATAGTTAAATACCTATTTCACCCCACCCCCGGTGGCAGCAATAATATAAAATTTATTCCGGCATATCTGGGGCACAGAAAGATGAGACAGGTCTGGATTTCAGAGCTGCTATCTGCTGATGTTGCAGCCCTTATTGCTGAATCAGAGGCAGTTCTTCAATCCAACCTGCAAATGTGGAAAGAAGAGCTGGAGAAGACAGCGGTGATCATCAACAGCTCCAAAACAAAAAGAATAGTGATTTCACGAGAGGGAAGAAAGCATCAGATTAAGCTGGGAGAACCGGTCCTGGAGCAGGCCAATCGCGTTAAATACCTTGGACCTGCCACAGACTAGAAGGGAGGCATCAAAGAAAAGTTGGCTACCCGAAGAACAGCAGCTGGAAGACTTTTTCAGACCATAAATCAAGGATTCCGTAGGAAGTTGGCAAGAAGACAAAGATGGCTGTATACCGCTCCACCTATGTTCCAGTCTTGACCTATGGATGCGAGTCATGGGCAATGACTACAACCCACAGAAGCCAGCTCCAAACCTCAGAAATGAGGTATCTATGGAAGGTGGTTGAAGTACAAGAAGAGACATGGTCCTCAACCAGATGAAACCCAAACCCTGCAAACCAAAGTCCCAACTACTATTGTTTGGCCATGTCTGCAGAATGGGAGAAGATCGGATACCACGACAAGCATGAGGAACTAAGAGCCAGTGACCCAGACCACCAGGACGACCCAGAGTCCGCTGGGAGGACAACGTTGGACAAACTCTGAAGGACCGAGGACTAGATTGGAACCAGGCCAGAAGGAAGACAGCCGACTGGATTGTATAGCTCTCTGTGTATCAAATCTCTATACCCCTGGGTAGAAGAAGAATGACCAAGTAAATAAATAGTATTCTGGCACAAGTATTTTACATACAAAAAATATTGTTATTATTATCAAAATCGACGTCATTGCAAACATGTACAATATACAAACATTTCAACAAAAATTTTTTACACCAAGTATATAACAAATGAAAGGAGGAAAAACCAAGTTGTGTGGGACACTTTAATTGTTTATTGTAATTGTCACGGAGTGTTTTGAAGGGGTTTTGCATGTGTGAATATTCTCATGCTTCAGAGGGAGTTTATTAGTCATGTGAGTTGTTGTGGGTTGGGAATGCTTGCCTTGTAATATTTTAGTTACAAGCAATGTTGTGAGCGGAGATCAAGACAAGCTGCTAGCTGTAGTTAGGCGTGAATGAAGCTCAGTGGAGCGTAGAAGGTTTTCACGTGTTTGGTGATTACGAATGAAAGGGGTCGGTGAAAGAGAGATGTGTGTTGGGTCAGTAGTGTGTTGAGTTAGTAGAGAGTTGAGTCAGTAGAGAGTAGACAGGAGACAGCGAAGAGCGTAGAGAAGAGAAGGGTGGATGTCTGTAGAGGGCCATAGTTGTGCAGTGGATTTATGAAGTAGCCTATTTTGTGGCTGTAGATATTCCGAGAATCAGAGTGATTGTAGAATACTCGGGATTTGTTGTGTCTCCAATATTTGTAATGGCCCTGCGCCCATTGTGACTTATTTGTGATATTATATATTCACGGAGATTGATATGGTTGTTGGAGTTACTCCTTAGACAGTGAGCTAGACGAGCGGTGTATAAGTGTTGTATAACCTTCTACATCCACCCACCTACACCCTACTCGTCACTGTAATAAGTACACAAAAAGCAGACAATTGACATTTCACATGTTCTATTGCAAAGAAAAAGCCTGGATGACCAGTTACCTTACTTACTTAGTCGTTACCCTTCTACTGTGAGGTGTAGAGGTTTGGAAGAGAGAGCGCCAGACTATTCTATCAGCTGTCTTCTTCCTGGCCTGGTTCCATTCTAGTCCTCGGTCCTTCAAAGATTGTCTAATGTTGTCCTCCCAGCGGACTCTCGGTCGTCCTGGGGGTCTGGATCCCTGGCTCTTTGTTTCCCATGCTTATCGTGGAAGCCGATCTTCTCCCATTCTGCAGACATGGCCAAACCATCTTAGTTGGGACTGTTCTACTTGGGTCTGCAGAGGGTGGGATTTTAGGCCTTGACGTATCGTCTGGTTGCGGACCATGTCTCTTCTTGTTACTTCAACCACCTTCCTCAGATACCTCATTTCTGAGGTTTGGATCTGGCTTTTGTGGGTTGTAGTCATTGCCCATGACTCGCATCCATATGTCAAGACTGGGACATAGGTGAGCGGTATACAGCTATCTTCGTTTTCTTACCAACCTCTCTCTTGCTGAGGAATCCTCGATTTATGGCCTGGAAAAGTCTCCCAGCCGCTGCTTTTCGAGTGGCCAACTCTTCTTTGATGCCTCCCTTTCGGTCTATAATAGCTCCGAGATATTTAAAGTGGTCGACCTGCTCCAGGACCTCTTCTCCCAACTTAATCTGATGTCTTCTTTCTTCTCGTGATATCACCATGGATTTTGTTTTAGAGCTGCTTATGACCACCCCTCTC
Organism: Oreohelix idahoensis; assembly: GCA_024509875.1. Taxonomy (NCBI): domain Eukaryota; kingdom Metazoa; phylum Mollusca; class Gastropoda; order Stylommatophora; family Oreohelicidae; genus Oreohelix; species Oreohelix idahoensis. Next base: position 103,106 of record JAMPIV010019132.1, read on the forward strand.
TTCTCCAGCTCTTCCTTCCAGACTTGCAGATTGGATTGGAGATGTGTCTCTGATTTAGCAATCAGGACAACATCATCAGCAAATGCTAGCTCTGAAATACAGACCTATCTCATCTTCCAGTACCCCACTGAATACTTTCTTGTTTCTCTCCTTACATACTTTAATGACATCGTCCATGAGGAGTATGAAAAGATAAATTTTTTACATTTTTATATTCTTATATTACTTGCTTAATTTTTAAAAGCTGCATTGTTAAATAAGAAAAGCTTTCATTATAAATCACATTCAATCTTTAATTTTATACTGAGCTGCTAATTTCTCTTTACATTGAAAATTATTATAAAATAATTGGTGCACAACGTTACTGATTGTGACGTATAATGGAAATATAGCCTCCTGTATCCTACAGCCTTTTGTGACCTCGGCGTAGTTTAAGATTCGCTCACTAAGTCACGCATTTCTCTGCCTGTCTGACTCACCTTTTAATCCACGCCTCTTTTTTTGACCATATCATCGAGCTTGTTTACCAACTTTCGCAACATGTCCTTCATAGCAGGGGACGAACCACGTTCTTTTACGCAAGATTCTCACGCGAGCTGATCTGTCAATATTACGATAACTGGCAGATCGCACGTGGAAAACACGTGGAAGTGTAACGGCCTTTAAAGATTCTCTATACGGGGAGCAAATCCTTTGATGTTCGTACATACAGGGAAAAGATAACTCTGTGATCACGAGAAACAGGAAAAATCTCGTACGGAACCAGCTACACGGGTTAAGCTTTTGTTGTCGTATTAGGAACGGCCGACAGAAGCGACGGTAAAAACCTTGTATCGGGGAAACGTAGTTTAAGATTTCTCTGCTGGGAAGCAGAGTGTGAGAATTCACATCTTCTAGAGATCATAACAACATGATCGTATATAAACTGCGTCTTTCCCAAATCAGTTATCAGAGTCGCTCATATTCTTTTCGGAGAGTCTAAACACGTTATCTAGAACCATTGGGAAAAGATGTGTTAATAGCTGTGGTGTTTCTTTCCGGATTTCTGGTAATATAAATTTGTGCTTAAGCGATTGAATGTGTTAAGTTTACCATTATAATTCACGGTGACATTCTAGCGTTAAAACTAGCGAATTAAATAACGCGTAGCTATTTTATTCCAGATGTTCATTTGTAATGTTTATCACCCGCTATCACACAGAAAGAGACGGTTTAGATGACTAATTAATACACTAGGCGACGGAAAACGGACGTAATACAATTCACTTTTATTTCGTTGCGTGTAATTTAGCAAGTGACTGTGTTTGACTATCGTGCGACTAAACAAGCAGACGCAGACAATCAAATAGTTATTAATTACAGGCGATATTTGTTAAAGTGCTGGTATGGAGCAATTTAATGATAACTGACCAGATAGAAATCGGCTAGAGACAACGTGTGCTTATATGTAGATATTATTAGCAGTAATTTTTTCATAATGTTCCTATATCCTTTAGCGCCTGACCTGATCAACGGCGACCAGCGGTTTTTTTATTTGGCTTTGTCTTGGGACTTGTCTCCAATTTTACTGATTGGATTATTAAAGTTGTCTTCTGTTGGCTTACGCGTCTCCAAGTTTCAGTTGTGAACAGGACGGGATACAGAGACTAACGAACATTTTAATAGTAATTTTTAACTGGACTTACAAAATATCCAGACATATTTTTTGCATTTTTTTATCAGGCCACTGGGGTGTACAAGATATAAAAATTCTTCCGACATTTGATGGTCGTTTCCAATTGGATATTTATCCAGAAGAGTTACGCTATTTCAGAATCGGCACTCACCAGAGCCAGTGTAGGAAGTTTAATTTGCTGGGGAGGTTATGATGTTATACCTAAAAGGAAAGAAATCTGTGTCTGTGTTAACCGTGTGAGGTCAAGCACATGTAGGCCCCTGACTCTAATAGATGATGATGATGTATTTGCAGGGAACCTAACGCTACCTCCCTAGATCTCACACGGTCACTATTTTGGCTCTGGTGTCTGGTGTATGATGTACCTAATGTCTAGGGGAGAAATAAAAATGATGGTACATAAACACAAAACACTTTAACTCACTATAAGGAAATGAAGAAAACAGTGGTTAAGGTTTTTCTTTAAAATTGACTATTTTCTTTCTACAATTTAATCTGCCTGTCCCGCCATCTCTTTTGGACAGGTCTTTGAAAATGAGGAAAATATAGTTTACATAAAAAGATTAACTAAAATGTGTGGACACTTTGTCCAATAAGTATAAAGTCACTCTATCTCTCCTGTTGGTGTATTCACAGATTACAACTTTATTATCTAATAGTATTTGTCATTTGTTAGGAGGGGCTGTAGTTTCATCACGCCCCATAAAATCCTGGGTATGATTGGAAATACCAAAGTTTATTGTAACTGAAGTGTCAGATATACCCAGATGCTAACACATCACCTGGGATTCTTGGTAGAAGAATAATTCAGTATGTCGTTGCAGAAAATATAGATATATCAGCACACACAAGCTCCTCCAGCCATCTGCTGACAGCATAAACGTTTTACCGGAGACTTGTTGGCGTTACACTCACTCATCAAGTTTCCTGTCACCGGCTGGTAACAGGAAATAAAACCTCTGCAATAAAAGGACACCCTGGCTTTTTCATATCTGATCAAACTTTATTATTATTATTTACATATGGTGGTATGGGGTCAGCCTCGCGTGCACACAGGTGCACTCGCCCCTAATTTTATATGACTCACACCTTGCTGTGACCACACCTCAGTTCTCTATGGCAGATACGCCACTGTACTTTTACATAGTTTTCCTCAATACAATAACGTGGTGTAACCACATTTCCTTTTGTATGATTTGCTCTTCTTTTTTTAAATTATAAACGCTCCAGGCATGTTGAACAGTGTTCATGGAACACGGAGGCTTACTAACATATTCTAAGACAATAATATTAAAACAAAATCATGACAATGTACAACAGTTAAATACAGTTAAATGTGAGGACTCAATAATGTCTGCTCCCGGCATGTCCTTCACTTTTCCCAATAGCAGTATCTAACTTTGGCAGTTGTAATAAACATATTAATACATAAAGCATTCTTACCACAATTTCAAGAAATATGTAACAAATAACGCTGACTTGCAAAGAATGGCCTCAGTTTTTCTCTGCTCTGCCCAGACTGCAAATGTATTATTTATTTTACAAATTAACACAGCTGATCTCAGCGTATTTGATAGAAAAAGTTTTTGTCAACTGGCGATAAGCATTGAAAGCTTTTTGCTAATATCTATTAGTACTGGCCAATGGAAAGCTTGCGACTACCAGAATTCAAATGTAGTTTTTGAAAAAAAAAAATTCCAAACAAACTCTGTGTCTGCTAGTCGATTGGTCAGTCTGCGTTAGTTATGCCCAATAGAAAAAGATGTTTCGTTTTGGTTAACATTTACCTACCGCTCCCCTTTCCTCCTATACTCTTTTTACCCAATCTGATTTTGAATTTACTCCAATGCCTCTTTCTAAGCTGGCGTCCCCACTAACGTTATGAAAAAAACAAGCAGGAACCACAGTCTGTCCGTCTTAGTGTTACTAGACATATAGTATTATCTCAATAACTTGGCTAATAATTGGACTACCATATATTTTAAAAAATATTTGGGCTCAGGAGATACTAAGCTATAATAATATATGATTTTTATGGTCAGTTTCATTATGGTTTAGATTTTCAATTTTGTCACTGGCAATCGTCAAATAAAAATTTTACACAAGTCGGCCATCATCCCCCTCTCATCTCTCTCTAGCATTTTTATTCAAATAACTAACTTGTTTGAGTGGCGTCAGAAATACATTACTCGGCGAGAATTTAAACTGTCTGTGTGTATATATCATCGGGCCAATCCCACAGCGTGTCAAGCGAAGCGGGGTTTTGCGCGGCGGGTGTTAGAATTTGCGTTAAATATTTTTGCCATCTCGTGTTACACTACTGAAAAATGTAAGGATTACTACTATTAGAGGCGTTAAATTTAAAGTATTACGTTAATTCAGACAATAGTTTGGCAGCACATTTCTGGCAGATCGTTAATTATAAGTCTTGCCGCAGTCTCTCTCAGATCGGGCAAAATGTTAAAAATGTTTCTTGTACGTCACAAGGAAAGCGAGTAGGTTTATACTGCGGGGTCGTATCTAAGCATTACCATGGCACAAAATTCAGCGCGATGCTGGCGTGTGAGATGATTATAGTCAGACACATACGGGCGGGGTTATTTATTATCATAGGACTAAAATCTTACTGAAATGAGCGATTATTCTCGCAGATTTTACTACAGCCAGCCGATAGGATTTACCATCAGCACCAAGTAACAATAATTAACAGTTTTTAGCAATCAGATGTTTTCTTACTGTTTACGAAGAACACCAGAGTCCAGAGAGTCTCGGCATTAACTATCCAAGGGGACATTGTGCATCCATGAAATCAACCACCAAATTGGGCGTTCCCCTTATAAAATTCAATTATTGAAAGGAGAGACTGGAGCCCAATTCGGACGATAATTACTCTGGACCTTATAAATATATTCATGGATTTTTACGTCCAACAGATTGTTTCACGAAGAATTGGGTAAGAAGCGAGATTGTGTGGCCACGTATGACAGAGAGACAGAGAGAGAGAGAGAGAGATAGATAGAGAGAGAGAGAGAGAGAGAGAGTGAAATCTTTGTCTTTAGTACAGGAAACCCTGTATCATATGAATTATGTTTGAATATTGTTTAATTTTATTGGATAACGTTTAGTGGGAACTGTGCTCTGTCTTTACTGTCTATACTGTAACCTAGTGCTAACCTTTAACCTTTAGGGGTTATTAACTGGTTGGATTCTTATATTCTCAACGAGGGGAGGGCATAGGTATTCTATTATTTTTCCATGCATGTAATTCTGATGTATTTGATCTTTAACTTTTAGATATTGGATGTTGTAAAGTTTAGTGATAATAAACAACAAAATAACTAACTTTGTGTGTGTTGGTCAGACACATACCCAATTTACCATAGTTTTTCACGTTTGGGTTTCTTGTTGTCTCATAGCTGTGTGTGTTTGTATGTGTTTAGTAAACTTATATTTCTCAATATAAGGGGGGTGCAAGATTGTCTTACACTAAATTATAGTCGTATAGATATGCTGGACTAGAGAAACTACTCAATGCAGAGACAGATCTTCTTCTTAACTATTCACTCGTGAAAACTCTATTTCTTACACCTTTACTTCTCACATACTATCGCCATCTCCTATACTCAGGCGGGACCTTACATAACTTTAAAACCTATCTAAGCACGACACTGATGTAATTATGGCGTCGCGCTATTTAATGTTTGGTTTTTCGGATTTTTCTAGGGCCTCATATCTTAAGACCTATCAGCATGCCAAATTTCAGACTTCTAGGTAGCCTAGAAGTGGTCAAACAATTTCTCGTAGACAGATGGACGGAAAATACGCTTCTATTAAATATAATAAGATTATTTAATTGTTTTCTAAAGTTACTCATTTCCAACTTTATCATTGTTCAACTATATTTCATATACCTTGTATAAATATATGGGAGGACGGGGACACTTGGGACGCAAGTGAAATATAACATATTGATTATTCACAAGTGATCCTATAACAATATTTTATAATGCAAAAGTAGTTGCCATTGGCATGATTTATTTTACAATCCGTTATTATTTGTAGCATCCTACTACCTGCCGCCTGGTGCTATTGAAATCGTTTTGTAGGTTTTCATACAACAACATCCATCCTTTTATGATAAAAAATTTGTTATTTTATGTTTGATGAGTAATTTAAATAACAACTGTGACACTATGCTATCATGTTAGATAAGTCAAATGTGACTAAATTCATTGGTTTCTTTATCACACTTAAATATTTAGGATATGTGTGTGTGTGTGTGTGTGTGCGCGCGCCTGTAGGGGTCAGTAGAAATTGGACAAACTGTCCCATGTATCTCCAGTACTTTAGGTACATTGTTATCGAAAGTGATAGTTCCGAATACACTGGAATTTTAAAAGTACATACAAGTGTTTGATTAACAAAGCGCATGTCGTACAAGGCGACTAATACGAGTTTATGCAAGAGGCTAGCAACTTTATTCTATAAAACATTTTGCTACATAAATCACCCTGTGACATAATTTTGGGCCCATCTCTGCTTCACTACGGCAGTAATCAGTTACATTTGTTGTACTGACTAATTACATGCTTTTCAATGTTGGACCTCTGTCTTTCTCTGCTATGTAGGAGATATTTTGTATTTTCAAACATTCTTTCACTCCTTTCAGTAATAATTCGTCTTGTCTGTTTACCTGACCATTCCTGCTGAGAGAGTAGACAGGTGATGTAATATTAACCGACAACCATGTTGGTTAATCTCGGGTCTGGCCGACATCAGACTACAGATTAACAATGAAATCGCCAGCGCATTTGTTTAATCGCTAATAAAGCTAGTGTGCGTTCTTCGCCAAGATGATAATACGCTGAATTTTTGATAGCCACTACGGGGAGATAACTTATTTGTCAGCGCACAGGAATAACATATTCGTTTCCTGCACACCTTGAGGAAAGTAAGATGTAATTGTAGGCATTTGCAGAGAAGGCAATCGGATCTTTTATTGCAATTTATGGGAGAGGCAACCTTTTGCCTCACGCACATTATTTCAGGAGGAAATATTTTGAAATTACCACACAAGATACGCATGTTTGAAACGATTCTAGCTCTGCTTAGCATCGTAACAAAACAATGCGGGGGAAGACTTGCAATTTAAGCTGACATTTTCGCAAGTCTAGTTCACTGTGAAAATCGCTTGCCAAGACGACAACCAGACCTTGCCAGAGTTAGAATTAAGATTCTTATATCGGACCGGACCATTGTTTGAGTAATTTTGAGGACTTCAGGGCCCAGAATAAACTCTACCAATTTAACAAGGACAACCGAAATCTGAGGAATCTAAAACACGGAGTCACAGTGAGAGTTTATTGTTAAAGTAACGACCACCGAGAACACGTGTAGAGAGCCCATTCAAGTGCCTTTATTCCTCTGAGAAAACAGCCTGTGAGCCAAGATTGGCATAAATTGTGCATTTTACATTTTATATTTTTCATTACTTACATCTGAATTAATATATATAAATTGCCATGTGAATTTTAATATTTGAAAATTGCTAGTGGATTTCCAAGTCATTTGAGGCTTGCAACCTCAGCATACAGAATGATGATTTCATGAAACAACCCTGCAAGGGCTGGTGACTGCTTTATTGCTACTGTCCTAAAGAGAACTAAAAGCATAGGTAGTCCCACGTTTCATATGGAGCAGGGAGGGAAAGATGAAAGAGACGATGTACATTCTAATTATAATATTTCATTTTCAGCCAATGTAAATGTCTATGTAAACAAATTCACTTTAAAAATAATGAAAGTTTTCAAGCTTTTCAACCAGTGTAGATGTAAATGAAAATATATTCTATCTATACTATTAACCTTTTCATTTGAATGTAAAGTAAATATAAAGCTATTCAATTTAAATTTTTAAAAAGTTTTCTCTTGAGGATTAAGCTTAATTCTGATCGAGGGTATAGTCTGAGGTAGATGGGATGGTGGAATAGGAAGATGGGGACACATACGTATGTTTCTGGAAACTCAATACTCAGAGCGTATTCGTGTCTCTTCTTTTACCATGCTAGTTGGTGGTACCAGTGAAGGTACTAATCTCTGGAACAAAGTGAGGACAGAGGTGGCCTGACGTCGAGCAAGACACCACCATCAGAGGTCTTAGAGAAGCGGGACCAGCTTTGCAGTTACTCTTTGATCTTACTTGGAACGTGCTGCGCCTGTAGTCTTGACCAGAGACGCGAGAACTCCAGTGACCTATCTGCACAGAACCCAAAAACCCAGCGGGAGCAGAAACTACCATTGCAGCTAAGTCAAACCTAAAAGCTGCCAAGTGACTTCTTTCATAAAACACCATAACATCTGTGGTGGTTTTTGATGTTATGAAATGTGGTTGTTATGTTTCACTATTGTTCTGAATGAGGTCAGCTGTGAAGGTACCTGATTATAATAATTTATGGGTTGAGTTATCAGGTAACTTTTCTGCTACCACCTTATGACCTCAATCAGACCTATTCTTGACTAGTATGTATGGTAGCTACGTCTAATGTCTAGGTTTATGCAAGTGTGGTGTGATGGAAATTTTACACTAACACACACACATATAAACAACTATTAAAGTCTATGATCAATTGAACTAACACCTGGGTTAAATTTTGATGTGTAATTCTTTTCTATACAATTTTATTAGTACTGAACCTAGTATTCTTCTGGTCAGGACTTTCAAAATTAAAAGAACTCAAGGTATATACATAAAATGTAAATTTTTAACCCAAAGGGACAATTGTCCAAACAAATACTGTTAAATTATACCAAGTGTCACTAAATTTTTAATATTACTGGTTTCTAACACTGGATGGCTGTTTGGGATTCTTTAATCATCCCCAGTTCTTTAATACACAATTTTCAGTGTTTAATTCTTTAGGGAATATTTTTATTAAGTTACACAAGGGGCGCTAGTCTTTGATGCTGATGAAGCGTCCTGTGCCAGATATTATACTTAACTGGCACAACTGGAACTGTCCGTATTCTTGCTGTAAAAACGAACACTTTGATACTGGCTCAAAAGTAACAGGGTGGACTCGGTAGACCCCTGTCACTACTGGAAATGAAAAGACTTCTCAACTGCTTTTCACAGACATCTGGCACCAGGCTAGTGCCAGATAAAAACCCTGTAACAATGAAATAATGCCTCCTTGTTGATATCATACTTAAACTGTTATTTCTACAAGTTATAATACATTAAGAAATAAAGATCTGGGTCATATCTAATTGACCACCCCAGCTCATCCATTACAAAGTGTTACAGTGTTGTTCACATGTCACTCCTATCAAGGCGGCCCTACATCTGCAATAATAATATTAATCTTTCTTTTCTTCCATACAATAGGATAGGTGAGCTGTGTCCATCTGGCCACCTAAGAAAACATTTTTATTTTACAAGACATGTGCATTTTACAAAACTGGCAATGTGTTATAGCATAAATCCACCTCTAGGCCCTGCATAAATCAGCTAAGGACCCATACTTACTGTCGTAATGGCAGTATCTCTCACTCACATTTTGAAACAAAATATATATGAATAATTTCTGCCTTACCATAAATTCAATGAATAAACACAGGTACGTTGATTAGCAGACTTCAGATGTCCTGCTGGCTGGACTGTGATGCCCTTTTGTTTTATTTTATATATTTAATCTAGTAAGGCAAGTCACACTTCACAGAATTACAACGTCCTGTTCTAGGGACTATATTATGCAAATGGCGAATAGCCCTATCTAAGTTTTTCTTAATATAAAATGCGTTGGCCAATGAGATCCAACTACTAAGCTTTTTAGTTTGAATTTGAAAATATTGGCATTAAAAGTTAAAAACAGACTTGATTTTTGGACATAACAAGTTTTCTCCTCACTCATTCTTAGATTTCCACTGCTAAAATATATTTAGTGTTAAGGCATCCCATAATTTCTCTCCCCTTGTCTACCCCTCCTCCAATAGAATACATGTACCCTTTTCCTGCCTTTTTAAAGTACGCGTCAAAAAATTACCGTTAGTGAAAGTAAAAACGAGCATGTGTTGGTCTGTCTGTCATAACCAATACCGTCTTTTGTCCATATCTTTCTTATTATCTTTCGGATTTTCTATTATCAAGCATATTATGTATCACGAGACGATAAGCTCTTAAACTAGCTAACTTTTATTATCCTAAACCTATTAATAAGGAAGTCCATATTTTTCCCCAGAGTTAGTTTCAATTTCCATTATCATATAAATTACGCCATCTCTTTCCCGCTTTTGCGTTGTCCAAAACTGAAACTACTAGTCTGTTACGTCATAAAATGGACTCTTTTGCAGCGAAAGCGCTGTCTGTGTGGTTATATATTTTTTCTCAGTGTGCCTATAGTCCGAAAAAGTAGTGGGTTTTTCGGGGTATTTTTAAATTCTACAAAGCTTGCGACACGTTAACGAACACCTGCCACGGTATCGTCTCGCACTGTCGTCTCGGGTAGCGACCCCAAGAATCTAACGCTTGACAATCCGGCAGCATGTGTTCGCTCTCTCACTTTTATGGGTTCGTTTATGCCTCCCCTGTTTTATTCTTACTATCTTTTCGTGGAACAACTAAGCTTGTCTTTTCAAAATTTTTACCGTTAACCCTTGACGGGCGAGTTATAAAGTCCAATACCACTAGCGCGGCAATAAGGTTTCACACTACGTTCTTATCTCAATGCGATGACTGGCGCGGGGAAAGAAGACGCGTTACAACTTTACTATTTCTATTTCTACTCATATTATTTTAACTTTTTTACTTATAATTAATAATTTTATCGCTGTATCAATGTACTTTATCACACATCTCCCCACTTAAGAACATGCCTGATGCTAGTTCCAAAACAGTGATACACATAGATAAAATTAACTCCTTACGCCTGTTGAATACTCTGATTTGGATCACAGGGATGGCTACTGAGGAAATCTACACCGACATTCTGTGACCCAGGGATATATTCAATAGTGAATGAATATGGCTGTAGGAGCACGACCATCGTAATAAACGAGCATTTTCATGCTTTGCCTGTGATAAGAATACTAGGGGCTGATGATCCGTTTGGACCACAAATGTTCTTCCATAGAGATAGATCTGGAACTTTCGTATCGCCCAGATTAAAGCTAGACATTCTTTTTCGCTTGTTGAATAGTTTTGCTCCGCTTTGTTCAACTTGCGGCTAGCATAAGCGACTGGGTTCAGCTCCCCTTCTGGTGACGATGACCTTTGTAACAAAGTAGCCCCCAGGCCCACATTGATTGCGTCACTTCTCACCACAAATTCCTGGCTCAAATCAGGTAATTTCAAGATTGGCTTGCTTGTAAATTTTTCCTTTAACTCTTGGTATGCTAATTCACATTGGGCTGACCAAACAATTCTATCAGGATTTCCCTTGCGAGTTAAATCCGTCAGAGGAGCACAAATAGAGTTAAAATTTTTGATATATTTCTGGTAAAAACCTTATAACGACACAAAAGATCTCACGTCTTTTTTGTTTGTTGCCTAGGCGCTCTCTGCAATTTCTCAAGGTTCTTGGGGTCAGGGGTCATGTTACCCTGATATACAGTATGTCCCAAGAACTCCAACTCTTTACAACCAATACAACATTTTGTTGGCGTAGCCGTCAAATTAGCCTCTCTTAGTCTATCAAACAGCATAGTCAAAGAGTTAATGTGTTCCTCAAATGTTTCTGTAGCAATGAGGATATCATCCATAAAATTTGTGATGATGGGTTATTCAGGGGATCCAACAATTTTCGCATCATCCTAGAAAACACACTCGGAGCATTTTTCAACGCAAACGGCAACATGTTGAATTTATAATGTCCTTCCGAAGTGCTAAACGCTAAATACGGTCGAACCTCAGGCTTTACTGGAATCTGTTAATAGCCTTTGCTAAGATCCACCTTAGAAAAATATTTTGCCTTGTTCAGCCTGGCAAATAATTGATTTGTGTCAGGTAATGGATCCACCTGATTCTCTGTGACAGCATTCAGTTTCCTGTAATCTATGCACAGACGATGTTCTCCAGAGGGTTTCCTCGGCAAAACCACACTAGAACTAAACGGAGATTCGCTATGAGAAATAATCCCTTCTTTCAATAGATACTCAATTTCCTCTTTCAAAGCTTTCTCCTTGGCAAACGGGATCGTGTAGGCTCTCATACAGATCGGTGTTGGGTCTCCTAGTTTTATATCATATTCCAACAAATTCGTGTGCCCCGGTTTGTCCGTTAACACGTCCGTATGATCAGTCTGAACCTTTTGAACCTGTTCCCTCTGTTTTTTTATCAAGTGTTTACTGACTTTTACATGTGCAGGGGTTTCACATGTTTTTAGGGGGTACTCATGAGATGCGAGTAGTTCATTTTTCATCCCTGTTGCTATCGACAAGGACATTAAGTGTGTTCCTTCCTGGATTTCCCTGTCCAGATACTTCTTTAGAAGGTTCACACGATATATTTTCTCTTTCCCCTTTTGTCGATTTTATAATTTGTTCTAGACACCTTCTCTAGAACAGTATATGGACCTTGTCATCCAATTTGTAATTTGTTATTGCTGCCGGGTAGTAGAAGAAGCACCTTCTCTCCCACAAATAGTTCTCTATCCTTAGCTTTCTTATTAAAATATGCAGCATGTTTTTTCCTGGCTTGTCTGAGATTATCATTTGCAAGTTTCCAGCCAGCTTTAAGACGAGTGGTCAGCTCGTTTACATATTGATATGATGAGGTAACAGTCTCTTCTGCCTTCTCATCTGTCCATGTCCTCAACAAGGTTACATATGGACCGTTAACTTTTCTGACTTATTTTTCATGCCATTGGAAGCCTTATAGTGAGGACGTTTTTTCCTATTATCATAACATAAGAAACTACCACTACCAATTCTTTTCCTGAGGTTTTCTCCCCACTTTAAATTCCTCGTGAGAGATCTTCTCTCTCTTTTATGGTCACCCAGTTCACATAATTCCGACCGAGGGATTGTCGGCTTATTCTGGGGTAAACCCACTTTTTGTACTCGACACAGAGTTGCCATTTTAATACATTCAAGTGAAGACTGTGTGTGAAAAGGGGCTCCCATTCCACGTTGTCTACTTTATTACAATTATTTTTATTTCCAGGCCTAAGTTTTCCCCGTGGCGTGTCTAGGTCCTGAACAGTTTTCCCACTTGTAGGTGTTCCCTCATGAAATATGCCACAGGCTTCTACAAAATTCCCAATAACTATCTTTATCTCTGGCCAATAATATTTTTGAGAAACCTTTTGGCAGATGGTGCCTACTTTCTCATAGTCACCATCTTTTCCAACATGTAACCTCCTTATTACATCTGCCCTATACATTTTAGGAAGTACCAGCTGTCCATGACCATTTGTTCCAGTCCCAGCCTTCTTATATAACAATTTGTTCTTCATATAATAGTTCCCTTTGCTTGGAGGTGTGTGGCATTTAGGTAATTTTTTAAAGCAAGGTTTGAGTGTCCTATCCTTAGCCTGTGCTTTCCTCATCTCCTCTGGATGAGTATTTATTGGTTCATCTTCTTCCTTTCCGGATTGTGATCGGGTCTGGACTGCTGCCAAGACCACAGGTCTCTTGGGATTCCCCAAGAAGACATAACGACACCCCAATATCAGAGGGTAGATGGGTGCGTCGATCACTGCTGCTCTGATTACTCCTTCCACATAGCGAGGCTTACCCGTTATCCTGGCAATGGGAAGTGTCATAAGTGGGATGTCCTTGGTCGCCCCTTGTATCTCCACTGTTTCTGTGGTATACTGATCTGGGTTCACCAAGTGCGAACTCACAACAGAATCAAAATCTAAACCTGTATTGTAAAGGCACCTAATGGTGACCCCATTACATACAACATCCTCACACACTGGGGGGTGATAAGGTTCCTGCTGTCCAGTAGGTTTTACCTTTACTTCCTTTTTCCCCAACTTCATAGCAGCAAATCCAGCAGGTTTCTTAGTACAAACTTTGGTGTCATGTCCTTTCCTCTTACACCATCTACAATATAATTACCTCGATGAAAGGGTTTTTTTCCCTCATATTTCCTGTCATTGAATTGTGGGATTTTAATTCTATAATCATTTCGTGGCCTATCAAAATTTTGCTTACCCTTGTTACCCTGATCTTTGTTGTCAAATCTATTAGAGTTTTGTGGGGCCTTATAATTGTCTACATGTTTCGTTTTGGCGCCAGCTACCCCTGCCTGGGCTGCCTAATACCTCTCAGCGACATTAAGTAACTTACCCAGCCTCTCTGCACCCTGTTCCATGAGAAACTTTCTCAAGTCTGGAGCCATGGACTCTCTCAATTGCTCAATAAGGATCATTTATTTAAGATCTTGGGTTTTCCCCAGAGCAGTCCATTTCTCCAAGTACGTCTCTAAACGTGCAGAGAACTGGTGATAGCTCTCACCCGACAGTAGCTTGGCATTTCTAAACTTGTTCCTGTAAAATTCTTCATTCTTTTCATACCTTAGCAAGGGACCTCAAGACGCAGCAATAGAGACCGCAGTCAGCGACTCATAGCTTGACTGCCTGCGTCAGGACCAGCGAATCAGAGCTGGTCAAGACCGCACTCCACCTCCAAGTGGTGGTCCTGGAAACAGTCTGCAGCTGTGCAGGCTGGCTGAGCGAGTGTGGATCGAAATGGGAAGGCAAACCCGGTCTTAAAAAATGCCGTGCAGAAGTCGGATGTGTCGACCGAAAGGTGCAGATATCACAGCTACGTTGTAAACAGACACAACGCAACCACCGTCCTTTTCAGGGCGAACGAAGAAGAAGAAGAAGATACCTTAGCAAAAGAGCCTGCTTTAACATGTCATAATTGTCTTGGTCATCTTTGCTCATTTTTGCAAACACTTCATAAGATGTTCCCCTAAGACCCTGAGATAACTTTAAACTCCATCTTTCTTTCTCTAACCCATAGGTGGTGGCTAAAACCTCAAATCTGGATAAAAATGATTCAATGTCATCATCCTTCTCTACAAAATGGTCTAAATGGAACCCCATGGCTGACGAGGAGGCTCCCTGGCTTGCAGCAGAGTCAGAAGTGGATGGGCTAGTACCATTTTCAGGAGCATGGTCTTGCAACTCTAATTCTCTTAGTCGTAGCTCATGTTCCCTGTGGAGTCTTTTATCTTCTCTCTCTGCCTCCAGTCTCCTTTCTCCTTTTCTTTCTCTACCTCCCTCTGTAATCTCTTCTCCTCTTTTTCAGCCTCAAGTTTCTTCTCCTCCAACTGCAGCCTCTTGATCTCAGCCTCCCTATCAGCTTCTAATTTCCTAAGTTCCCTAGCATCTTCTAATTTCAATCTTGTTTCTTCAGCTAATCTCTTATCTTCTCGTGCAATAAATTTATCAACCTCTGAGGTTACATACTGGACCAACTCTGGTCCATCCATATTCATCTCTCTTGCAGCCAGCACAGCAGCAGATCTGAACTTTGCCAAGTCTGCCATAGTATCAATCTTTAAAATGTTCTAATACAATTTTCAAAACTCTAATTAGCAAGGTACTAACACTGACTAATTAATTAACCAATTAATTAACTAACTACTGGCCCTTGACAGTTCTTCAGCTATTATTTTCCCCTTTAAATATTTTTCTTTTTATTCTTGAATAACTTTTGGGGACACTTGTGCTACAATATTCAAATTTCTATACAAATAACAAGTTCAAATCCCGGAACAGGAGACCCCAATATCTGTGGTGGTTTTTGATGTTGTGAAATGTGGTTGTTATGTTTCACTATTGTTCTGAATGAGGTCAGCTGTGAAGGTACCTGATTATAACAATTTATGGGTTGAGTTATCAGGTAATCTTTCTGCTACCCCCTTATGACCTCAATCAGACCTATTCTTGACTAGTATGTATGGTAGCTACGTCTAATGTCTAGGGTTATGCAAGTGTGGTGTGATGGAAATTTTACACTAACACTCACACATATAAACAACTATTAAAGTCTATGATCAATTGAACTAACACCTGGGTTAAATTTTGATGTGTAATTCTTTTCTATACAATTTTATTAGTCCTGAACCTAGTATTCTTCTGGTCAGGACTTTCAAAATTGAAAAAACTCAAGGTATATACTGTTACGGTGTTTTTATTGATATCGTCTGCTATAGTTGGCAGTGCGCAATTTTAGGTCAATAGAATTAATATAAATTGATGTTGATACTTCACGGATTAGTGAACGCAAAGTACACGGTCAAATTGTGACGTGTTAGCGTCGATAAGGTCACGCTTCGTGACTTAGATACCGGACCCTTATTACGTTGTCCGTCAACCCGTGAAGACGTGTCTTACATCCTTCCAAGGTTAGGCTTTGCTAATAGCCGTATTTATGTAAATTGATATAAGGACTCAACTCTGCCAATGCCGGTCCCAAGCCCGGATGAAAAAGGAGGAGGGCGGCCTGCATGGAGGCCGTAAGGAGGCAGCCCCTCCACCATGCAAAGGCACAACAGACCAATCACCTGTTTGCTTTAAATCACGATTACTAGCAACACAAGAGAGAAAACTGGACTGATTCTAAAGGTGACGAACTGGAACGGACTACGGACTACGACTTATGGAACTTGGAACACAAGAAGTATAAATGGGAAGGAAGAGGAGCTGGTGGAAGAGATGAGGAAAGCAAAACTAGAAATCCTGGCTATAACGGAAACAAAGAAAAAAGGACAAGGAGTCATGGATCTCGATGGCAACACGCTGCTCTACAGTGGTGTACCCATGTCTGAAAGAGCTAAAGGGGGCGTGGGTTGCATTGTGGCCCAAAATCAAAAATATAGTATCAAGGGATGGAACTTTGTCTCGGAGCGCATTATGGTTGTTAAACTAAAAGAAGGAGAAACCATAGTCAACCTGGTCATAGTGTATGGGCCAAATGAGGATGAGAGAGCAGAGGTCAAGGAGGAATTCTTCGAGCTGCTTCAAAGGACAGTGGATGACTGCCTAGATGAAGTTATCATCTCTTCTTCTTCTTCCGTCCTTAGCCACCGACCGTCAAAGCAGTCAGTGGCCATTACGCCTAGTGGCGTCTTAGGGCAACAGCAGATAGGTTTTCTTTGCCATTGTCTCCCATCACACCTATTGGCGTCTTTAGGGCAACGGCAAATCAATCCATCTGCTGCTGTTTCCGTAATCGAAGTGACTGGCAAACGGGTGATCAGCCCATTGGTAGTTATCATGTTCGGAGATTTTAATGCCAGAGTTGGAAATGACCATGCTAGATGGGGTGGAGTTATCGGAAGATATGGAGAAGATACTCTCAATGACAATGGAAAGCGACTCCTTAGATTCTGCAGTGAGCAGAATCTGATCATTACAAACACAAAGTTCCCCCATAAGCGCATACATGCATACACTAGATGTGAACCAACAAAGAATGAGAAGTCAGTGATCGACTATGCCATTGTTCGGAGAAGCTCATTCAAATATGTCCGAGATGCTAGAGTCTGGAGGGGGCCAGAGATTGGAAGTGATTTCTACCTGCTAACAATCAAAAGAACAACTGAAAGAGTTGCTCAGCCTAGGAACTGTCCAACATCACGCAAGAAACCAAGTAAACGAGCAGGAGAAATGAGCATTAGGACCTACAAGCTGAGAGAGCCAGAAATTAAGACCAGATATCAGGGGCTTATTGCTGCAGCGGTGAGCAACACAGAAGAACGACCTGATGACTTGGAAACCCTCTGGATTAAATTCAAGGATATCATAAAGACAGCTGCTGCAGAAGCATGCGGTGAAGTCCGACTTGGGAACAAGAGAAAGAGGACACCTTGGTGGACAGAGGAAGTCAAAGAGAAAATAAGAGAGAAGAAAATGGCATGGAAACAATACTTAGGAGCTAAAAACACAACAGGACAAATGGAAAAATATAGAGAATATGTGACACTCAGAACAGAAGCAAAGAACAAAGTGCTAGCAGCAAAACAGAAGTCCTGGGAAGAATTTGGAGAAAAGCTAGAAAAAGATGCACAAGAAAACCAGAAATTGTTCTATAAGACCCTAAAGAACATGAGGAAGGAAAAACAATGCCCTCTCAAATTTATAAAGGACAAGCAAGGCAAATTGCTTACTTCCCCGAAGGAAGTAATGGGAAGATGGAAAGAATATTTCTCAGAACTCCTGGATGGTGAGCATGGTGAAGCATCAGAAATGATAAACACTAGCACAGAAGAGGAAACAAATGATGGTGAAGATGACATAAAGATGGAAGAACTGAAGGCAGCACTGGAGAAAATCAAGATGGGCAAAGCAGCAGGGCATGATGGTATAACACCAGAAATGGTTAAGTTCATGGGAGCATCAGGCGACCTATTACTCTTAAGGGTTTTACAGGCAGCGTGGTACAACAAGACCATACCAAAGGATTGGGAGATTGCCATCATAACACCAATTTTCAAAAAGGGTGACAATCGACAGTGTGGAAACCATAGAGGCATATCCCTTCTCAGTGTCCCTCGTAAAATCTACTCTAGAATCCTAGAGCAGAGACTCCGACGCCTAGCTGAGCCACAATTGGATGAGGTCCAGTGCGGATTCCGAGCAAACCGAAGTACTCAAGACCTAATCTTCACACTCAGACAGCTGAGTGAAAAGGCCCTTGAGTATAAGAGGGAGATCCATCTTTGTTTCATAGATCTGGAAAAGGCGTTTGACAGGGTCCCCTGGAGCAAACTTTGGGACTGCTTGGCAAGGAAGAATATTCCAGCACCTCTGATTCATGCTATACAGAGCTTCTACAAGTCTTGCAGAAATTATGTGAGGACAGCAAACCACAAGTCAAAAGAGTTCAGGACCACCACTGGTGTAAGACAAGGTGATATCCTATCACCTTACCTCTTCATACGCCTTATGGACGATGTCATCAAGGCATGTAAGGAGAGAACAAGAAAGTATTCAGTGGGGTACTGGAAGATGAGACAGGTCTATATTTCGGAGCTGGCATTTGCTGATGATGTTGCCCTGATTGCTAAATCAGAGGCACATCTCCAATCCAACCTGCAAGTCTGAAAGGAAGAGCTGGAGAAGAGAGGGATGGTCATAAGCAGCTCTAAAACAAAATCCATGGTGATATCACGAGAAGAAAGAAAACATCAGATTAAGTTGGGAGAACAGGTCCTGGAGCAGGTCGACCACTTTAAATACCTCGGAGCTATTATAGACCGAAAGGGAGGCATCAAAGAAGAGTTGGCCACTCGAAAAGCAGCAGCTGGGAGACTTTTTCAGGCCATAAATCGAGGATTCCTCAGCAAGAGAGAGGTTAGTAAGAAAACGAAGATGGCTGTATACCGCTCCACCTATGTCCCAGTCTTGACATACGGATGCGAGTCATTTGCAATGACTACAACCCATAAAAGCCAGATCCAAACCTCAGAAATGAGGTATCTGAGGAAGGTGGTTGAAGTAACAAGAAGAGACATGGTACGCAACCAGACGATACGTCAAGGCCTTAAATCCTACCCCCTGCAGACCCAAGTAGAACAGTCCCAATTAAGATGGTTTGGCCATGTCTGCAGAATGGGAGAAGATCGGATACCACGACAAGCATGGGAAACAAAGAGCCAAGGATCCAGACCCCGAGGACGACCCAGAGTCCGCTGGGAGGACAACATTAGACAATCTTTGAAGGATCGAGGACTAGAATGGAACCAGGCCAGGAGGAAGACAGCCAATAGGATAGTCTGGCGCTCTCTCTTCCAAACCTCTACACCTCAAGATTGAAGGGGAACGACTAAGTAAGTAAGATATAAGGACTCAGGGTCAGTCCAGATGATATTATACAGGAGGAATTTATAAGGTTGGTGATTAACCTGAGTTACGGAAGGATAGTTGATAAGTTGTTTGATTTATATTCGTCAAGACTCATGCGCTCATTACTGGCTGTCTGGATCACAGCAGCGCATGTACACAGCCATGATGTTCTGTTGACATTAATACGTTAGGACACGGACTGATAATTATGTATATTCAATTGGAATCAAATTGATGTATGCTTTACTATGAACAATGCTCATGATATCGTCATATGTTTTTCATAATAAATCGTGTTTTGTGGACTCAAAAATACTTGGACTTCTGTAGTCGATATCATCCAATTATTATTCATTTTCCCAGCATTTGCGTACTATACAAAGAAAGCACGAAATTAAAATAATGAATGAAAACCAAGATAAATTTCAAAACAAGGCCAGAGGTTGTGAACACCTTTTATTTACTTCTCAGTTGGACTGAATATGCAAGTACAAACTAACTCAACAAAAGAATCTGCAACATATACATAAAATGTAAATTTTTAACCCAAAGGGACAATTGTCTAAACAAATACTGTTAAATTATACTAAGTGTCACTAAATTTTTAATATTACTGGTTTCTAACACTGGATGGCTGTTTGTGATTCTTTAATCATCCCCAGTTCTTTAATACACAATTTTCAGTGTTTAATTCTTTGGGGACTATTTTTTACACAAGGGGCTCTAGTCTTTGATGCTGATGAAGCGTCCTGTGCCAGATATTATACTTAACTGGCACAACTGGAACTGTCCGTATTCTTGCTGTAAAAACGAACACTTTGATACTGGCCCAAAAGTAACAGGGTGGACTCGGTAGACCCCTGTCACTACTGGAAATGAAAAGACTTCTCAACTGCTTTTCACAGACATCTGGCACCAGGCTAGTGCCAGATAAAAACCCTGTAACAATGAAATAATGCCTGATTGTTGATATCATACTTAAACTGTTATTTCTACAAGTTATAATACATTAAGAAATAAAGATCTGGGTCATATCTAATTGACCACCCCAGCTCATCCATTACAAAGTGTACCAGTGTTGTTCACATGTCTCTCCTATCAAGGCGGCCCTACATCTGCAATAATAATATTAATCTTTCTTTTCTTCCATACAATAGGATAGGTGAGCTGTGTCCATCTGGCCACCTAAGAAAACATTTTTATTTCACAAGACATGTGCATTTTACAAAACTGGCAATGTGTTATAGCATAAATCCACCTCTAGGCCCTGCATAAATCAGCTAAGGACCCATACTTACTGTCGTAATGGCAGTATCTCTCACTCACATTTTGAAACAAAATATATATGAATAATTTCTGCCTTACCATAAATTCAATGAATAAACACAGGTACGTTGATTAGCAGACTTCAGATGTCCTGCTGGCTGGACTGTGATGCCCTTTTGTTTTATTTTATATATTTAATCTAGTAAGGCAAGTCACACTTCACAGAATTACAACGTCCTGTTCTAGGGACTGTATTATGCAAATGGCGAATAGCCCTATCTAAGTTTTCCTTAATATAAAATGCGTTGGCCAATGAGATCCAACTACTAAGCTTTTTAGTTTGAATTTGAAAATATTGGCATTAAAAGTTAAAAACAGACTTGATTTTTGGACATAGCAAGTTTTCTCCTCACTCATTCTTAGATTTCCACTGCTAAAATATATTTAGTGTTAAGCCATCCCATAATTGCTCTCCCCTTGTCTACCCCTCCTCCAATAGAATACATGTACCCTTTTCCTGCCTTTTTCAAGGACGCGTAAAAAATTACCGTTAGTGAAAGTAAAAACGAGCATGTATTGGTCTGTCTGTCATAACCAATACCGTCTTTTGTCCATATCTTTCTTATTATCTGTCGGATTGTCTATTATCAAGCATATTATGTATAACACAGACGATAAGCTCTTAAACTAGCTAACTTTTATTATCCTAAACCTATTAATAAGGAAGTCCATATTTTTTCCCAGAGTTAGTTTCAATTTCCATTATCATATAAATTACGCGATCTCTTTCCCGCTTTTGGGTTGTCCAAAACTGAAACTACTAGTCTGTTACGTCATAAAATGGACTCTTTTGCAGCGAAAGCGCTGTCTGTGTGTTTATATATTTTTTCTCAGCGTGCCTATAGTCCAAAAAAGTAGTGGGTTTTGCGGGGTATTTTTAAATTCTACAAAGCTTGCGACACGTTAACGAACACCTGCCACGGTATCGTCTCGCACTGTCGTCTCGGGTAGCGACCCCAAGAATCTAACGCTTGACAATCCGGCAGCATGTGTTCGCTCTCTCACTTTTATGCGTTCGTTTATGCCTCCCCTGTTTTATGCTTACTATCTTTTCGTGGAACAACTAAGCTTGTCTTTTCAAAATTTTTACCGTTAACCCGTGACGGGCGAGTTATAAAGTCCAATACCACTAGCGCGGCAATAAGGTTTCACACTACGTTTTTATCTCAATGCGATGACTGGCGCGGGGAAAGAAGACGCGTTACAACTTTACTATTTCTATTTCTACTCATATTATTTTAACTTCTATACTTATAATTAATAATTTTATCGCTGTATCAATGTACTTTATCACACCATCACACGATCATGAGTATTTTCTTGACTTCTGAAATATCTTATGAAACTCCCTTGAGATAGAAGCATCATTATCATTCTATCTACAACTCTGCTAAGAGTAATCTTGTGCGAAGGTAGACACCTTTGAAGACCCATGTTAGATACTCTTGAGTTTTGGCCACTGTTGGACCACTACTGCAAAGCAGGGGAGGCAATTCCGTGACACACTGCTGCAAAAGCATGCGAGTACTTGATACAAGAGGACCGGCTACAGGCGTGGTTCCATGCTCCACAAGGAGCGGAAAGGAAAATGAAGATTTGAAAAAAATATAAGCAGATTTTGGTACTTAAATGTGAGCACCGTGAGTCATTAATTAAAATACAGCGTCAATTAAATAGTTATTTAAAGTAAATGATTTTTTTGTTTTATTTAGTAAGTGAAATGTAATAAAATTTTTATTTGTATTTTCAGGTTTGTCTCACTTCAGATGCTATTGTCCCTTATCTCCTTTAGCCATGTCCAATTTCACCTGATACTGTCCTAATTCACCCCATTTTGGTATGTCTTTGCAGATTCTTCTTCGTTCGTCCTCATAATTCTACATTAACGACTCTAATAAAAGCAGTAGTCAGCTCAAGGTTCCTGACAGTTTTCAATGAGAGATGTGGGTTGTTGTCATATGCCACTCCGTTCACTTTTGTAGGTTGAGCAAGGCTGGAGCAGATGTTCAGCTGTCATGGGACTGGTGCCACAGGACCAGAGATCCGTTGGATCAATCCTGTTCTTGTGATATAGGTGGTACCTCAACCTATTGCGACCAGTGTGTAAGCGGAAAATGATGACCTGGTCTCACCTAGATAGCTGGTGATAGGCATAATATTTTATGTGACCAGGGTGTTCTCTGTTGGACTTGAATATGGCTTTAATAGTTGTTTTAGCCATTTCATAAGTTGTCTCTATATCGTTTTGTTGCAGCACCCCCCTTCTTCAGCAAGTTTATCTGCCTCTTCATTGCCTTGAATATTGCAATGAGCTGGTATCCACTGGACTGTGCACTTGTTAAAGCATTTGGCCATGCTTTCAAGTGAGTTTATCAAATCTTTCAATCCTTAAGCATGGTGGGTCGTCAAGGCTGTTATTACTGAGAGGGCATATGTAAAGATCACTATCTATTTTTCTGCACGTGCTTCTACTCAATAAGAGTTTCAGCTGCCTGTTTCAGGGCCTCTGCTTAAGCATTCAAGATATTGCAGTATTTTGCAGTGGCGATTGCCATAGAGCGAATTATATTCTTTAATTTAATGAGGATGCCAACTCCCCCTTTTCCAATTGCAGTTTTTACCGAACCATCAGAACATGCATGTGTCCAAAGCTTTGCTGGACATTTTTGATCAATATACTTGGTTGCTATACGCTTTCTTTGAGTTTATGTCTGAATTCCTTTACTTTCACTGCCTGGGATATTAGATGTTAGATCAGGAAAGCATCTTCCTTTCCACAGTGGGATAATTGTGCTTGGTGGTATTTTCTTTGGGATTGAGTTTGCTAGCATGGTATTTATTTTGGTATTTTTTTTTCTTTTGCCCGTGCAACAAAATTAGTTCGCTTGAGCCTGCCTCTTCCAAACATGATTATTCTCTTGCACCTGGGATGCCCATTGAGTCTCATTTTTCAACTCAACCTAATTCAGGAATTAATATTTAGGATTTTTGACTCCAGGAATAAAATTTTACTTTTGTCAAATTGGTGTCCCATTTCTCCCCTCTACCCTACTGTTTATAATGTGATAGGTGGTGCGAACTGTGATGAGATATGTGATCTGTGTTATCGGCTTGCGGCCAATTCACACACTCACAAGACCTGTACACTAATAAAACAGTTGAGTAATAAGGCAGGGGTGGGGGGTATTTATTTAAAGCTGACCACCCGGTAAGTTTCATTAAGTTTATCAAAGAGGAAATAAACAAACAATCAAACGAACACCCAGTCAGTGCTCATGTGCTAACGTGTCGCCATGTCTATGCAAGCCCTTCTGTCAACTCGTTTCACGTCTTCTACAGGCAAGCAATCAACAGAATGTCTTTCCCTCATACGCCGGTTTTTTATTTGGTTCGGTTTTTGCCTTCTTGTGGCGAGGCGCGTTCTTTTCAACCTATTTGGTTATATCAGAGCGCATTTACCATCCAAAAATATGTGAACTCCGTTCACTGCTAACCCGATCAGCGCTGATAGATACTAAGTCCTGAAAAGGACCAACATTATCTATCTGCTATCTTAAAGCCCTTAAAAAGGACTCGCCAGCTACGCCAACGATGCCGAGCTAAGGTTAAAAAAAAAAAAAAAAAGAAACCGCGATGACCAAATCACTCAGGGCGTAGAAATATGAGGCGCCTTGTGGCTTCGTGACTAATGACGTGGTCTCACGTAGGACTACTTGAGTGTTTTTGTATGTAGTGACGATCGCAAGACATGGATACTGGTGCTTTTCTGACCCATCGCATATCTCCCTCTTGGACATTGTGTGGTCTCCACAACCTACTCTTCGCCCGTTGGCTCTGCGCATGATTCTTTCCGAACAGCGAGGCTTGAGGCTCAGCTCATGCAGGATGTACTAGCCCGGCTGGAAAAGGAGGGGGGTAGGGGGAGCGCTTGGTTGGTTTCTCGCTAGGATTTTTCGAGCTGGCAGGTGCTGTGGGAAGACCCAAAAATGGATTTCCTTCGCCGAGTTCTGCATCTGCCTCCTGATATCTCCTTACTTTGTGGGATACCACTTTCATCCTCGGCTCTTGTTTGCCTGCTGTCCTTATTACACCAAGGTCATGGCCAGTGTCAGGGATGGAGGTACATTGATTTTGCTTCTTCGCCTTCTCTGAGTATGGTCCCCTTTTCTGCACTCTTTCACCCTCACCTAGGGTTATGGGCCTTGACGACTGTTTACAATTGCGCATTATCTCTGCTGCTACGTTTTGTGAGGGCTGGACCTTTGTACCAATTCTCTCTGCATGGCAGTGGAACTTCCTGCCTCCTTGTCTTCGCTCACAGGAGGGTAGGTGCCAAGAATCAGAGTCAATCAGTGGGCAGCTTGATATGACATGTTGCGTGGATTTACATTTGAAGCATCTCCTTGGTAGAGAGCTATGTGGGCACTGGGCAGCTAAGTGATCACAAAAGTCAGCAGTTGTAGCATCTCCTTGGTAGAGAGCTATGTGGGCACTGGGCAGCTAAGTAATCACAAAAGTCAGCAGTTGTAGCATCTCCTTGGTAGAGAGCTATGTGGGCACTGGGCAGCTAAGTGATTACAAAAGTCAGCAGTTGTAGCATCTCATTGGTAGAGAGCTATGTGGGCACTGGGCAGCTAAGTGATCACAAAAGTCAGCAGTTGTAGCATCTCCTTGGTAGAGAGCTATGTGGGCACTGGGCAGCTAAGTGATCACAAAAGTCAGCACAGTTGTAGCATCTCCTTGGTAGTGAGCTATGTGGGCACTGGGCAGCTAAGTGATCACAAAAGTCAGCAGTTGTAGCATCTCCTTGGTAGAGAGCTATGTGGGCACTGGGCAGCTAAGTGATCACAAAAGTCAGCACAGTTGTAGCATCTCCTTGGTAGAGAGCTATGTGGGCACTGGGCAGCTAAGTGATCCCAAAAGTCAGCACAGTTGTAGCATCTGACTTCCTTGGACCCCTTCTGTGCCCCAGGCCTTCTCTTCTTATCACTTTCTGTGTAACTGCTTACTTCACAGAAAGAGGTGACTTTCCAGTCTCCCTGCACAGAAAACAACGGACAGTCCTTGCTGGTCTTCCCAACAATTCGGCAATTTGAGCCTTTAGCTGTGCCATTTGTTTCCTCAGACGATGTACTCCAGTGTCCCCTTCTGCGGACATGGATCCCATTACTGCTGTTGGCTCGGCATCCATGTACTCCCATCTACTCGTAGCACGTGTTACCTTTTGGGCCATTTTGATTCAAGACCGCACTGCTGTGTGTTCTACTCTTTGCTGTTGAACTTAACTGTTAACTGTCTGCCTATCCTGCCGACGACGCCAGTTGTGATAGGGTGATGCGAAATACATATATCTTTACTAAACTTACATACGGTATTCGTATGTTGAGATATGTGATCTGTGTTATCGACTTGTGATCAGTTCACACACGCGCCAGACATGTACACTAGTAAAACTCTTGAGTGTTAAGGCAGGAGTGGTATTTATTTAAAGCCAACCGCTAGCTCAGGTTCATTAAGTGTATCAAAGAGCAAATAAGCAAACAAACAAATGAACACCCAGCCAGTGCTTATGTGCTAAAGTGTCCCCATGTCTATGCAGGCTATTCTGCCAACTCGCTTCACTTCTTCTACAGGCAAGCAGTCAACAGAATTCTTTTCCTTCATACGCTGGGCTCTGAGTAGAGCGTTTTATAACCCGCCATAACCAAATCACTCAGGGCGTAGGAATATCACGCGTTTGTGGCTTCATGACTGGTGACGTGGCTCGCGTTAGACTACTTAGATGTTTTTATATGTAGTGACGATCCCAAGACATGGCGACTGCTGCTTTTCTGGCCCATCATATATATATATATATATATATATATATATATATATATATATTATATATATATATATATATATATATATATATATATATATATATATATATATGAAGTACTTTTAACAGGGGAGTAAAATGTTTGAGATCCTCACATGTGAGCCTAGTATTTTATAGACGCACATGTGAGCGCATCTATGTTAATTGTATGTTTAAGTATTTGCGCACAACCGTACACTATTATTTAACGGTGATGACACGATTTGTCGCGGTGATTGGTTGCTATTCAACATATACTGTTCAAAAAAAAAAACGCAACATTATTGCAGTGGTAATGGACACCAAATTTCAAACTTGTACCAAAATTTTATTTTACGGAATTAATGTTTCAATCTTGGCATGAAGAAACTTTCAGACTTTAACAATGAAATGATGTTCATTAAATTTGGTTTGAACTTTTATTCTTTGCAACTGTGGCCTCCGTTTCAGTAAGGTGTATGGCCTCCTCTGGCCTCTATCAGAGAACGACATCTCCTTGACATGGATCCGATTAGCCGTTGGATCTGTTGTTGTGGGATGGCTGCCCCCTCTTCCCGCAGTGCAAGAGACAACTGTCGGAGATTGGCTGGAGCCACGTCTCGCTGGAGGAGTCGTCTGTCGAGTTCATCCCATAAGTGTTCTATGGGGTTCATGTCTGATGACATGGCTGGCCACGGAATGGTCTGGACGTTGTTGTCAACGAGGAACTGGGTGGTGAGTTGTGCCACATGAGGTCGAGCGTTACCCTGCTGAAAAATCGACACTTGTGCAGCCAGAAGTGGAATGACGTGAGGACGAAGAATTTCAGTGACGTATCGTTGGGCACTCAGGCGTCCTTCAAAATTGTCACCAGGTCACTTCTTCCCATGAAGTTGATCGCCCCCCACATCAGTACACCTCCACCACCATGTGGAGGAGCTCATCAACGCTGTTCTGGGTGCAGCGCTCATGGACTCTGCGGTAAACTCTTCTCCGTCTATCGTGTCGCTGGAGCACAAAAAATGATTCATCACTAAACCAAACCCGTCTCCAGTCGTTCCCAACTGTCCATTGACGATGCTGGTTCGCCCACTGCAGTCGGTTTTGGCGATGCCGGTCCGTAAGAACAGGACCTCTATAGGGTCTTCTAGCCCAAAGACCAGAGTCGCGCAGCCGGTTCCTGACCGTTTGATCTGAAATTCGACGAGCTGCTGACATTGACTGGACTGTGGAGGACGCAGATGCAAGTCGATTCCTGAGGTGACGCAGCCGTATGAAGCGTTCTTCGGCAGGAGTTGTGACTCTGGGTCTTCCACTGCGCGGCCGGTCTGCCATTATGCCAGTTTCTTGAAATCGCCTCCAAAGGCGACTAATGGTGCTTCTAACCACATTAAATTGTCTGGCCACTACACTTTGTGACTGTCCAGTCTGTAAACGTCCAATGATGATGAGTCGTTGTTCTGTAGTGAGATGAGCCATACTTGCGCATTGAATTTTCAACTGAATTTATTCGAGGAGCGTCAATCTTTTCTAAGCATTCAATAATATGGTCAGAGAGTTT
Organism: Oreohelix idahoensis; assembly: GCA_024509875.1. Taxonomy (NCBI): domain Eukaryota; kingdom Metazoa; phylum Mollusca; class Gastropoda; order Stylommatophora; family Oreohelicidae; genus Oreohelix; species Oreohelix idahoensis. The sequence continues at coordinate 131,310 of JAMPIV010019132.1, forward strand.
TGTGTTCAGTAAGTTTCACGGGATTCTCATGAACCTGTCACGAGTTATTGTCAAAAATGTTGTTTTGACCTTGACCTCTTTCATGACCTCACGAATCATGAAGTGAGTACAATTCAGGTAACCACGAGAAGTTAATGACCAGGTGGACACAGTCGATAGGTTGACTGATGTCCAATCAGCGAATACCTTTTATAAAAGTAACACCAAAAAAGTTGCGTTTCTTTTTTTGAACAGTATATACGTACTTTAGGAAAATTATAATATCCGACGTCACGAATAGATGTTATTTTGGCCAGGATCTTATCCCAAGTCTTAGGGGGGATATGGCTGTAGCGAGATTTGGTACCACTTGCTTCGTTTGTGAAAAAATGTGTAATGCGACACACACACACAAACACACACACACACACACAAACACACACACACACAGAGCAGAGAACGCGACGGATCTTGCTTTGAAGTTTGAAGGAGGCGGAAAAATATGTATTACGTTTAGCCGGACGGTATTGAAGAACGAGGAAATAGTGAATATAGGGAATGGCCAACTTTAAAAGTTTGCATTAACAGGAAAGAAAATTTTAAGCTACAAGAGCAAGCCTGGTTGAAAGTTATTAAAACTATATTAATTCACAAGAGGAGATAGACTATGAAGGATATCCAAAAGGGTATTATTCAAATATAAATAGTTTTAAAAATAATTAACATTTTTCATCGACATCACATCTGTTAAAAGTTAGCTAATAACACTAGTCAACAAATTTTAAAAAGTTATTTGTACCAGAAATTAAATATACCATTTCTTGTTGATTTTGACATGCTGATTTCAAATATCATAATGAAATTCACCAATTGGCTCTGGGTTTTTTTTAATGATGAATTTACATTAATACAAATAATGTATGCTTGTTTAATTCTCTGGGGTGAACAGCTAGTCTTTCTACTTTAGCATTATAAAAATTGTGGTTACATACTCAATTAATTGATATTTCAACATAAAATGATAGAAAAAATAAAAACATTATTTAAAGTTCACATATCATGTTTTAAAAAGGCACATTTGAACCCATTCCGTCATTATTGAGTCGCTGTTCGAGCTCCCTTTGCTTGCTTCTTGTAGTCAATCGATGAGGTGTCTCTTGTCACAGTTCAACAGTAAATCAGCAAGCATTGAAGGGCTCCAATTGCCTTGATACCTTGTCTCCATAGCAGCAATGTCCTGGTGAAATCGTTCACCATGCTCATCACTGACTGCTCCACAGTTTGACATAAAGAAATCCAGATGAGAATCCAGAAAATGAATTTTCAAAGACATGTTGCAGCCAAGACTCTTATACTTCAGAAGGAGATTTTCTACAATTTCATTGTAATTATCAGATCTGTTGTTTCCAAGAAAATTGTCCACCACTGACTTAAATGCTAGCCATGCTGCTTTTTCCTTGCCATGCAACACGCAAAGAAACTTGTCATCATGAAGATGTTTTCGAATTTGCGGACCAACAAATACCCCCTCTCTTATTTTAGCTTCACTCAGTCTTGGAAATTTTCTGATGAGGTATTTGAAAGCCTCATCTGTATTCTCCATTGCCTTGACACAGTTTTTCATGAGACCCAGCTTAATGTGCAAGGGTGGCAACAAAATCGTGCTGGTGTCGACAAGTGCTGAGTTCTCAACGTTCTTACTGCCAGGCTGCAATGACTGCCTGATTGGCCAATGTCTTCTGATGTAATGGTCACTTCGTGCACGGCTATCCCACTCACAGAGAAAGCAACAGTACTTGCTGTATCCACCCTGTAGTCCAAGCAAAAGAGCGACCACTTTTAAGTCACCGCAAAGTGACCAATGATGATGATCGTAGTTTATACACTTCAAAAGCTGCTTAATATTTTCATAAGTTTCTTTCATATGAACTGCGTGACCAACTGGAATTGACGGTAACACATTACCATTATTCAACAAAACAGCTTTATGACTCGTCTTGGATGAATCAAAGAAAAGCCTCTACTCTTCCGGTATGTAATTGATTTTGAGGGCTGAAATGTTGTGGCACGCAGAAAGGTCACCCTCTTTGAAAAAGAATGTAATAAGCGGCTTCTGGCGGTTCCTATACACAGAAATTGTAACATCTTCTGCCAGGAGATTCCACTGTTGCAATCTGGAACCCAAAAGCTCCGTCTTGTTCTTCGGTAAATTCAGATCTCTTACAAGATCCTTCAGTTCACCTTTGGTTATTAAGTGTGGTTTAGTGGATGTAGTTTGCTCAAAATCTGGGTCGCTTGAGGTTGATGGTTCAAGACCACCAATGTCCTCTTCTTCATCAGTGGAAGCAGCTGAAAATGATTCTGGCACTTTGGGAACTGGTAGGTCATCGCCATGTGGTACCGGACGTATTGCAGAGGGGATGTTTGGATATTCCAGAGTCCATTTAGTCTTCTTTGATATGCCTTTCCCAATTAGAGGGACCAAGCAAAAGTAACAGTTGTTGAGATGATCAGTGGGCTCTCTCCAAATCATTGGGACTGCAAAAGGCATGGCTTGCCTTTTGCCAGTCAACCACAGTTTAAGATGTGCTGCACATGTATTGCAGCATATGTGTGGCGCCCAGCTCTTATCTTGATCTCCTATTCTGCAGCCAAAATACAAACTGTACGCCTTCTTAATCACTTTAGTTATATTTCGTTTTTGTGATAGAAATGTCACCTCACCACATATATAACAGAAATTATTAGCACTGTTCACACATGTCCTATGCATTTCTAACTACGATACTTTTGATAAGGACAAATGCACTAACTAATGGCAAAATTTTATCAGAGATAAGATATTTATACACAAAGGTGATGTAATCATAGGTAGGATTGCATCATCAACTTCTAGTTACATTTTTATTGGTCATTAGAAAAAAATTATGCAATCGCCCACAACAGTTGCGTCATATATATAAATTTACAGTAATTAAATAAACTAGTAGCATATATCTTGAAAACTAGAGCCAATCAACATTTTTTAATATCATTTTCGTTTTCAGCACACCAAAATTAGTTAAGATCAGCTATTTTCATTTCTGGTACATTTTGGTTGTTGACTAGTGTAATCTTTAAATATTTATTATAAATACATGCCTAAACGGATTTTAATAAAACTTGGATAGAATGAAAGCTTCATATGGAGAAAATGAAAGGATACCTAGGAAAGAAGGAAGGATATAAGTGTGTAGTGAAAAGAAGAGAAAACAAGTACAGAAAAAGCACAGATCGCCTCAAACCAGGAGATAAAACGAAACTTTTCGGACTTCAGACGGTGCTTTCTCGTACGGGAGAGACACCCAAATATAAGTCAGATCGGCGCCTTGAAAATCACACACACCAAATCCAGAAGCCAGAGTGAGAAACTGAAAGACAGTATCTGCAAGAAAAGTTCTTTTTTTTTCACGCTGCATGCAGGGCAGATTAACATCGACCAATATATGTAGCCGTGTATACCGTGATTTCTTCGGAAATAGGCTATATCCCACTAAAGACGGAGGAAGCACAGATTAACATATAAATTAATATCTTATGAGAAACAGAGGATAAAAATAACCAAATGACATAAATTTTATTTAGGCTAACTTCGCTTTGGTTATGCCATAAGTAGTCATGTGATTCCCCTAACCAATCATACAGCTCAGATTTTTCCCCGGCGAGAATCAGAAAACGACGCCATTTAAGCAGTCAAGAATAAGAGAGCGAAACTGAAAGGACGTGTCTGGTCCAGCTCTGTATATTTCGTAGTTGAGGAGATCAACTTCACCATTTTTATCAAATGTGTATTTTAGGATATTGAGTGGTGTTATATTTCATACTTTCGTAACTATGGCATCTCATAAAATGCATGATTTGAATAGAGCTCACAATCCTAGCTGCAGCTGAGCTAGGTTCGAAGATTTGAGTCAAATTGTAACCTAGTCCTACACCTCAAAACTTGCTGAGGAAGAATGCCCTTGTGTTGGGACAATATTTAACTCAAGGAATACTTATAATGCTAAAGAAAGCATTGAATCAAGGACTGATCTGAAGAGATGGGATGTGTTGTCAAAGCTAGAAACTAAGTAACCAATTGCAAGAAAATAGTTGAAATGAAGAGCCCTTCCATAATCAAAATGGATGATTGTGGTGAAGTGGGATGTTATAAATATTTATAGGGGACTTAGTGTACTGACTGAGATCAACTGTGAAGGTATCTATATCTAATAAGAGTAGTGTATTATAGATAACCTTACTTGCTGCCACATATATATATATCTCAGTCAGAATTATTCTGGAATAGTGTGATGACTACGTTATATGTCTAGGGTATGTGTATGATGAAGTGTAAGTCAAAACAACAACAGACAGATAAACAATTTAATTTATTCCACTACACTTGACAACACTGTGACACTCACATACATAAAACACTCTACAAGGATATCTTAAAGGAGTCACTGATAACTTTTCAAATAACAATATGTATTCATTGCTGTCATGAATGTATATGTGTCCTGATTCAAATACAAAGGGAACCAGGAATCACAATCAATTTTAATTACAAGTTATATGTACAGAATTTATTAATATGAAACTTGTAGTGACATATATTATTAAAAGTATCCTATGTGTGTCAGTTGTGTAGTAGTAATATGAGGTAATACTGGTTTTGTTTTGTTCAAGCTCTGTTGGTATTTGTCATCATGACTTCAATAGTTTGTTTCTATGGGAACTAGTATTGGAGATGTTCTCAGTTCCTGGTATTAAAACAATTTACTTCCCCTCTTAAGTTTATGTTACAATGTTATTTTAAGATGGGGGTACATAATGTTGAGCTAAGCTGGCCACATCAGCTTATCTTGCGTGATGGCGGCAGGAAAAGACTCCTCTGCTCGATTTCTCCCCTGTGCTCTGGAGACACCTCACTGATAGCTAAATGGACCAAGGAGTATGCTGTCCGACTCTGGATTCAGCAAAGCTCTGACCAGGTGCTGCTCAATACCATCAAGACCACGGTCCCTGAAAACAAGAAGGATGTACCTTCTACGTCATAACCAACTTATACTCTCTTTCTACACTGATCACAATACATCACAAACATTGAGTTCAGAGCGTTAGGCCAACTGTCAGCTTCATCTGAAATACTTTATACCAGTATTAACCTCCTTAATGGTTACTACGCCTCTGCACTTCCAGCATTATTTCTTTCTAGTCAATCATCTAGGTGTCAGTGTACTGTTTGGCCATTCCATGCCGTTTTACTTTCCTCCGACACCTTCTGTTCAGGCTGGAGCATTATAGGCTTTACATCATGTTTGCTACTGAACTACACATATATACAGGCATAAATTAACAATTCACATTCAATTTTCATTAAAAGATACTGAATGTTTCAAGCTTACCACAATTCATGGAAATAAACACAGATACGTTGACTAGCAATGAATTCTGGCACAAATACTGGCACAAATTCCCATCTGCTTATGTTCCAGGCTTTTATTTAGCAAAAATATGAGCTGGCTTCAACGCACTGTTGCTTTATCAAGCTTATTTGAACTAGTGGTCTCGAACTAACGCTCCTAAGTGATTATATCAGCGAGTCTGGCCAATGGAGCCACGTTTCGACAAGTGTTTGAAAAAATTTTACCTTCCTACGTCTCCCCTAACAACCAAGGATAGCATTTATAGTCCGACCAATCGTGTTTAGCCTTACATATCATTCCAGCCAATCAGTTCAAATGTAACTTGTGGCCCATTTCCCGTACAATGGTGGTTTAAAAAATCTACCACTGAGCGATTCTGATTTTGGGTGTTGTCTGACAGCACCATCATTTTATTTTGGCTATAACTTGTTAATTCCTAGACTATTTGCGTAACGTTTTACATATTCTTTGTCAGCAAGCCCTAAGGAACCCAAATATACAAATTTAAAAGAGCTACGTGGCTGCGTTCAAAATATGCAATTTCTTCTACCTCCTGTTTCGAAGATGTGCTGTCTGGGTACTGTAATGTTTTCAAACGTAAACCCATCTAATGTCATCTTTTCTAATAAGCGTTTTCCAGGTTTTTTAAAACCTAACTCTGGGAAGGTTAGTGTTTTTATCACTGTCCGTCTGAAAAAAAGTTAGTGCATGTGGCCTTACACGCGTGATAGTAGTAATTGTGTAGCGCGTTACGCTTGTTGGGGTGGCATTAATAGCGAGACGCGTGTTTAATTTTGCATGCGTTCCTGATTTTCAGCCCTCCCTTCTTTCTATTTGAGTCCATCTGTTCGTTCGTTTTGGTAACGTAGTATAATTAATGTTAGGATTAATTTAGGTCATTACGCAGTGTGCCTCTCAATGTTTTTCTTAGAAATGCAATACCCGTTTTAATGTGTTGTGGAAACGCTTGTATTTATGCAGTGGCTTATATTTAACGTGGAAACGTTCCAATTTGCAGACGAAGCATAAAACAAAGGGGATTTCGAGTACTGTCATTGTGATAGCACTGTTTCTTTTACCATTTCTCTTTTCTTTATTAAATGTATTTGTTAGGCTTCATATTTACCTGATAATTTATATATGTGGATTAGAATATTTCACGACAATGATAAGAAAAAGGCGCAAAGGGAATCTAGCGCAAGCAAAAATAATGTGAGATATTTTACATGAATTTGTACATTGCTGTAAATATGCAATTAACTAAAACTTTGTTGTAGTTGACTCCAATTGAATTGCCTGTTGAAAGTCATTAAAAGTTGTTTTCATGCAAAGACATATGCTGTTGAGGACCTAGTTACAAAGATTGAATGTTATGTTGAGAAACTAATTGATCCAAACTTATTTGCTACACTTACACAGGAAGAGAAGAGAATTTGAACCTGGTAACTCCAAATAAAAGGAGAGGAATGTAAACCTCTAGCGGTTAGGCTAGTATTCTAAACCTACTCTCTGCTCTATAAGAAACTATTGAAGTTAAGAGACTCTGAGAATTTAGAGGCACTGAATAAATAAGACCCCACTGTCACGTGTAATATATATAGTGCCGTGCCCAGCTCTTTGAAATAATGAAAGAGTAACTACGGGGCGGTCACATATAGCCTCACTGTGAGCTTATTAATCCTAAGAGGGTATGTAAGTTTATTAAATGACTAATATCATTTCATTTCAGATTTTATTTACGATTTGATTGTATCAGACATAATAAAAAGGGAATGACGCTAACCAGAGATAACCTCCACCGGCATTGTCAGGAAGCATAACCACTAATTGGTTAGCCAAATATACCATGGCTAGTTCTTGCCTGGACGCTTACGACATACCAGAAAGTACATAAGTGAATTGGCATCCATAAGTGGAAGGCAAAGGTTATATCGTACCCATGTATCATAACATGTGATTTATTCATGTACAAGGTATTTTGTTAATTCTGCATAGTGGACAGTATCTTATCATGCTATCTCTGTAACATACTACTATGAATCATTCATTTATATAAAAACACTGAAGACATGGTCGCCTCATGAACAACAGTGAGTGGTGAGATTGTTTTGAACACCATGGCCACCTATTACCTTTCGTTCCAGGTTTTATGATCGAGTTTTATGATCATTCCTGATCGAATTTAACTAAAGACTTGAGGACCGTTGATCCTGCTAACTGAAGCCTAGAGGTCAACCAATCTTCAACACCTTAGACATTCTATTGACTCAAGTGTGTCTCAGGAACCTCGAGCAGACGTGGCTAATACCAGATGAGTTATATGTATACCCATCTTAAAAAATCCTGTGAGCAGTTTCTAAAGGGAATGTCGATGATGATAACAGCTAGGGACTAGATGGCAAGATATATATCAAAAATATACTGTGACAGACTGTTCTAATTGCATTGGAAGATTCATCCAAGATTTTTTTCTATTATTTATTTTAATTTGTAACTATAAATAATCATACATTTTACCATCTTCCAACACCCATTTCTCATTACAAGAATATATAGATCGTATATTATGAAATTGTACTCATTTGACTTGGTAAATATTTAACTGTTAAATGTTGAGTTACTTTTTCTAATTTAATTATATTATCACATAGGGTTACTATAGCGAAAGTGGCACAGTATTCTTCTGAAGCCTAAATCTATTGTCCAGCTCAGAGTATTCACAGCCGTAACTCAGTTGTGATACCGTACCAGTGTACTTCTCGGGCACTGGAACTTCATACTTTCTGGAGAGAGATTCTACTTCTTCTCTACCACTATCATCACACTAGGAAAACCTTTCGCAACGATGGCCTTGATTTATTGTATGATCATCTGTGAGATGATAATATTGTTCCTTGTGCCCGACGTGCCAAGAAGAGTATATTATGAATTTTCAGCCACAATCGGCTCCTAACTATATCACGCCTCAGATATAGTACCCTCCAGCACAGTGTCAATGCAGAGCTTCAATCGACCAGTGGTGCCGATTATTAGTGCGTCAATACAAAGCTTTTAGATGTCGTTAGATCGTCACTGAATATATTTATGCTCATGCTTTTTAACATGGTTGTTTCGTAAATCCATGCATCATACAACTTGGTGGCCAAAGAACTTCCGCTGACCTTCGTGTGATAACGACCGTTGAAGTCAATCAAAGTCCGAGTTGATTATGAGATAGGCCATCATATTTGATGTCAAAACCATATTTACGAACTGTTCCTGTCAGTGATGTCAACGTCGTATTATAATAAATCGTCTCGTCATGCATATCCAACCAAAGGTCCAGGACGTATTATTTACCAGTTGGTCAGCTTTACGACCCAGTCGTTACCGTTGCGTTTTGTTCTGTCTTCATGTTCATAACGAAGCGACGGCCCACAAGAAAACATTCGCATAAGACACCCCTACCAGAAACTACAGCGGTAACAATACACACACACACACATATATATATATATATATATATATATATATATATATATATATATATATATATATATATATATATATATATATATATATATATATATATATATAATTGCTGAATCACCTTCAACTGGGGGTTTAAAAAAAACACGAGCAAAATTTACTTCACAGAAGGGACGGGAAGATAAAAATGTCATTATAATTTCAGTTGTCATACTTGATTTCTTCACATTTCTGTGAGGCCCGTGAAATAGAAGCATCATCATTCGTCAATTGATATCTCTTTCAAGAGTTATCTTTAGCGAAGGTTGATACCTGTGAATAACCTCAATTTTATACTCTAAGTTTGGCCACTACTGTAGAGCAGTGGATATGAATACCGTTACACTCATAGCAGTAGGCAGAGGATACACATTTTACGAGAACCTAGAAAACAGTTCGTTTGTAATGCCATACTGAAAAACTATGAGACTCTCTAAAATAGGAGCGTAACCCTCCTATCTATATTACTGCCACGAATAATCTTGAGCACAGGTTGCTACCTTTGAAAAACACAATGACCATTCGTAGACCATTACTGTAGATCGAGGAAGACAACCCTCGGCAAGTAGCCTGAATTTTACAAATGTATCATTGATAAGATTTGTATTTTTCAAATATTGTAAAGTCGATGCCGTTATACTGAAAAGGCAGTAAATATGACACAAATAAGTGATGTACATAAAGGGGGGGGGGGGGGGGGGGGGGAAATTAGTGTCCTTCTTATAAGTACTAACACCATATTCCCAATATGCCTCAATGGGCGTGTAACGGGTTCCTTTACTTTACCTTTTTATAAGTACTACTTAACTGATTTAACTATTTTTACCTCTTTTAAGACACGCTTGCGCGAAGTACGTGACAGACTAACAAAACAACAGTGCCTTGAGAAGTAAACATATTAAACAATTAACTTACATTCTTTGACAGCTTACAGTCTTCACCCAGCCATATCAAAAGAATCATGCACGTACGCATATCTATTATTAGCTCACGGTAAATGCATATGAAAACATCAGTAGCAATCTAATTAAAACGACTCCAAGAAAGGTACACTTTTTAAAATCTGAATTATACCTTTTTAGATTTACTTTTCAGTCCATCGACCGAGCTATCAGGTTGTCACTAATACTAGGGTTTTAATTACATGTAGCATTATGTCAGTTGTACAACAGAGCATGTTATTATCAGTTATCATTTATTATATCAGAGCCCAACTTGGTATTAGTACAAGTAAGATAATAGCTAAGTCCTTCGAATCTACGTCATGGTTATGTTTTCTGTTTGCTTCACCTGTTAAAAGAGTAAGACTTTCGAAGTTATGAATACTGACATGCTGTTATGCTATTGTTGTTGTCTTGTATGGATACCCATTTAAAACTTCACAATTTTTCATAAATGCACTGAACACAGCGCACAAACATAGATAGGTATAGAGGTTCAAGCAGTAGAGGTTTTCAAAATGAATTTCTTATTACTGCATATTTTATAATACGTTGCATTTTAAAATAAATTGTAACATAAACTTACATCTACATAAATAAAAGGCAATAAACTTACATCTACATAAATAAAAGGCAAAATACAGCAGTTTGCATCTTTCTATGTTCTTAATACAAATCCGCATGCCTTATTATTTCTTAATGAATTTTGGCAGAGAGTCTCTTTATTTACTGGCGGGTAACGTCATGTAGTTATATCATAATTTAATATTGTAATTATGACATTATGAATAATTAAAGTTTTCCGTAGAGAAATGTAAATAAATCAGGGGCTGTAATCAAGTTAAATAACAATTCAAGAGTAATCAAGGGAAGAAATATGAATATAAAAACTACTATTTTGTTTTTGTAACAACTGCCATACTTTCCCATATTTATAGCTCAAAACTATTATTTATACACTTTAAATTTAAAGGAACATTTTTAAAAGCAGCGCTATATACTGTGGATGCATATCTGAATAAAAGTAAGCACTCACCACGTGGTTTGCTTTATTTGTCTATGCGTAAAACAGGGCCGTAATCAATATAAAGTTTAACAAGTGTCTAGCTGGATCGAGGGAAGCAATCTAAATGGTAAAATTATGAATCAAGGGAAACAATCAAAAAAATAAAATTATTATTAAATGATCGTAATTTACAACTCAACATTTCTTTATTTTACATCGCAATTTAAATTATTTAAACAGACACTAATGTTTTATGCCAAAATGCAAAACAAATATTACTTTTATGAAGTATTGAAGTTATTATTACTGTTTCTATCAAATTTAATTACATTTTACTAAGCAGTTTCTATTTATTTAGCAAATATTACATAGTTTTTCGAAGACTAAGGACTGCATATCTGAAACAGACTGCAACATCTTTTGTAACAGAAAATAGTCTTTAACACATTGCTGGAGCAAATAACGCTGTGAAACCCAACACCCTAATATCTGGCCTTTGGCTAGGATCATGTGTCTAGACACAGGGACCGGTACAGTGACATTCATGTGTCATTAGGTCCTTTGTGTGAGAACACAGAAGATCACTACAGTGACACATTTTGTCATTGGGTCTTCTTGTGTTGGGACATGTGGTCTTGACCAGAGCCGGGTTTGGAGTGGATGCCAATGCAACCTCATGCGAGGAAAAAATATGCGACCTCATGCGAGGAAAAAAAAACAAAAATAAAAACATTGCTGAACCGAAGGGTATTCTATAATTTGACATGTGCCAGTCTTAAACGGGGTGCGCCTCGCCAAAATAAGGCAATATTTAAATTTTTTTTTTTTTGGTCCTTAAAAAAAAAAACTAGCTCAAAGCTAAACAATACACCAAAACGAAACATCTTCTTTATTTAGATATGTGTCTTAATATAACAGGCGTTAACCGTATGTCTCGGTTGAATGGGTCGTGTCTCACCGAAAAGGGACACTTCTATTTAAAAAATACAGCTCAACACAATCACTTTATCTTTTATATTTGAAGTATGTATGACAGAAAATAATTATATATTTTTATTTTTACAAGCAATAATGTATATATGTTTGAAAAAAATGTGCTACGCAAAACAGTAGCAAGAACGTTAAAAAAGGATAAATTGGACTGTTCTTTCTTGGTCCGACAGGTCAGAAAGGGAAAATGCGTATTATTAATTTGCTTCTTGCTAAAACTCGGGAGCAGAATAAAATTGCATTTGCGATTCCATCATAAAAAATAAGAGTATTTTGGTAAAACTCAGAAGCAAAGTGAAAAGCAAAGGGAAATCATTTTTCCAGTGGAACCATAATGAATAACAGTATTTTGTGCGGCTTGCATTTGCAATTACTGTAAACAAGGCACTAGGATAGTCACTTAAAGCAGTATTCATTAACTTAAACGAAAGTTCATTTTCAATCAATATGAAAATACTCTTTATTTTGATTTTGACATTTCGTAAGTATCCTAAACAGTTACTAAAAAAAGCAATTTGCAATTACTGTAAACCAGGCTCGAGGATAGTCACTTAAAGCAGTAGTCATTAATTTAAACGAAAACTAATTCATTTTCACTCGAATATTAAAATATTATAGTTTGATTTTTACATTTCCTAAGTTACCGGGCAACGCCGGGTACTTACAGCATATACGAGTCAAGATTTTAACAGAGTTGTTATAGCGCTTGCATATCATAGACAAATTACTGGGTTCCGGGTTCGAGACCCGGTAGTGTCATGTCCCAGCATATACAACTGTATATTGGTAGCACACCATGCTCTTGAGTTAGGGAAGGCATAGGCAGCGAGGACAGGGAGCTGGCCACCCCACCTCAGGACACTGAACCTGGTGTTATGAAGTCTCTGTCATTTCAGTTCCCTGTGGCAGTATCTGTTATGGGACTATGTTTACCTTTATTTGTAAGGTCACATAACATTGTGGATCTGTCAGTCAGTTGACTATACTATCATGCAGAGTGTCTTTACCTGATAGATTGTTGTATATAGTTGATATTGTTATTGGTGATCAGAATCGACGTCACTGCACTCCGGGCTAACATGAGCGCTGACTTTCCCATAGCAAATGTCATTTAGCGAATGCTAATTGCTTCTGTTGCGCGCTGGTTGTTTATACGCCGGATGCATCCTCTAATATGTCCATATCCTGCTGGTCTTACGTTTGATGCCGAATTCTAGCAATCTTTCGCTTTGATGATTCATAGATTACAGTGTCATTCTCTAATAGGCGATCATTAATTGCGTTAAGTATCTCTCTCTTACCCACGTAATAAGCACTCCTATGGGTGCTCTTGAAGCAAGTGTGTGTGACAATGGGTTATCAATTTTGGGCACTAGGCAACCCCCTAAATTCTTTTTGATTTTTGGCCCGCTAATTCGTTTCTTTTAGGTCTCCTGTAGTTGTAAAGTGGGGTAACTATCCTGTCATTTTAAATCCGACAGGTTCACTCCCCTTTTTCTTTAATGGTGGCAGGAGAAATGTTTGACGAGTCCAGGACACTCTCTTGCGGTAGGCGGCATATTTCTTAGTGTTACGAAATCAGTCGTGTAATTTTTATAACTCTCATTCACTCCGGCAGTATCTCTACATTTATTCATTTTTCTCACTCATAGTCCTATTATTTGACGTATTTTATGCCCTACATTCTTTTAATGTGACTACTCCCCAGACGTATTTACGTTCCGCCAGGTGAACTGTGGTATTATCGTAACAATACCAGGTCATTATCACCGATCAGCGGTAATACGTTTATCTCTTTGAGTCGTCGGCCACCTTTGATAGGAAACGATCCTCGTTTGACACAATATGGTCTCGTACACGGATGAATAGGAAGCCAATGTTGTTTGTCTGAGAGAGCCGTCTGAAGTGTACGGAAACACACGCGTTAATGAGATAATAGCTTTCGCCGGACCATTCCTATGAGATTATGACAGATAATCTGGCTAGGAAGACGATATTGGCGGAAGGTAGCATCTGGACATCATAATAGTTCACGGATTTGTTTGTGAGTTGGTGGAAATATTACGTCTTATTATAAAGAGGTCACAGAATGGAATATTAAATGTAATATTTTTAAACACGCGAGGGAGATTGTGAATTAAAACACCCCAACCCAGAAAGTACTAAAATGCTAACCATTGGTTTGATTTGAGAGCCGGAATTTACAATGAATCTCATTGGAAAATTCGGCGGAAGTACCATCCGATATTGGAACTGGAAACAGAAGATAATATAGTGAAAGCGGAGTCACATATCAGACAGCTTCGCAACTTCTAGCTAGCAACTCCCAAAAGCCAGAAAGAGAAGGATCGGACAAAGGATTCCAATTTTGAAAGTCACAGATTGAAAGAATGTGGCCAATTTAAAACATAAAAAAGCAAGCCCGCATTTTAAAGACGAAGCCTGGATACCTACGGAATCAGATCACCCGTCATGAGGAATTCGAAAGTTTCCCCGACCAAGGGATTCACAGAACACCCGTCATAAGAGGAACTACTAAAATTTTCAGACCAAGTGATTCGAGAGCATATAACCTAAATTGCTCGTGTCCATTCTAATCTGTGCGAGGAGATTGTAGATTCCCACATTTTTTGGGTAAGTGTAACATTTATTCTACAAATGGAAATTTGACATGTTTTTCTTGTTTAGTGGTTATATATGAGGCTAGCAATCTCAACATATGAAAATAATATATTCATGACACTACATCAAGCGCTTGTGGTTGTTTCTTGCTAGTGGTGCGGAAAACCGACAGCAGAGGTGACCCCAAACTCCGACTGGAGCAGTGATGGGTGATGATTGCATCACATGTGCCTCAAGTGTATCATATCATTTTGTGAGATAAATGTAACTTGTTAATATTAGTTCAGGCACAAATCATTATTCGCGCTGTCCAGACAACTTTTCCCAGTTTAATACCAGGAAGAGTACTGGTGATTTTAATCATCTTCCTTGAGCTACACTGTGTACTCAAGAATTTAATTCGCCTGAGAGATTAGCATTGGTGGGTGGTCAGCGAGAGGATGCGCCTGTTAAGTTTCCAATTCGGTGTACTTAGCAGAGGCATTTGTTCTTTCTATTTTGTCTAAAAAGTTCATGGTTACAAGCTATCAGACGGCTTAAAGTACTAGCTTTACAACGCGGCTAGTGTGAGAGAAGAGCATCAATACTGACCGTCTACATTGGACGAGTTATGGGGGGAAGTGCACTCATCACAATAAAGAAGTGACGGAAACCACGGTGACAGTACTCACCTAGATCAGTTAAGTCCTGATTAAAAGGCATCAGCAAAGCGGACTTGTATCACTCCCCTATTAAATCTCTATTAAGACGCTTTCATTTAAAATTTCACCAAACTTTCCATATTTATTTTAACCTGTTAAAGACTATATCACTATTAAATTTGTTACATGGTATTTTAAAACTAAACACACATAGTTGATTCAGTTATTATACGTGTTGAAAGCAAATGTATGAGCAATACATATAGACATATATTTACCTCTAAACAGAGCTATCCCATTATAAGAGGAAATTCGCTGAATTAACTCAGCTGTAGACTTGAATGTGCTAAAAACCAGTGCTTAGATGCTTCACTAAAGGCGACGGATCAGACATAAGTTAACAATTGTTCAGCCCAATGCAACATTGCTCTTGACTTCTGAAAATATCTTGTGAAATCTTCCTTAAGGTAGAAGCGTAATTACCCTTCTATCTACATCTCTGCCAAGAGTAATCTTGTGCGAATATAGACACCTTTGACGACCCCTTTAGATACTCTTAAGTTTTGGCCACTGTTGGACCACTACTGCAAAGTAGGGGAGGCAATCCGTGACACTTAGAGTTCTTTGAGTTAAAACCTGGCACTCGAGTTCTGGGAGTAGAGCGGCAAACTTTACATGGCCTTTGACACCATGGAAAAACCACTGCCTTTCGTGTGTCCACAGGTAGACCCGAGTACGCCAGAAATGGCGGTCTCTCTCTTTCGGCACGGTTTTTTGTCCATGGAACACAGGAAACTAGATCTCGGAGTTTTGTAGCGATTGCGTCATGTTATGTTGCAATCCAGCCAAAAGAGTCACTCAAAATCGCAGGTGGCCTGAGATACTATAAAATCTGAACTTTTTAGTTGTCTGGCACTTAATGCTCCAGGAACTCTAGTAGAGTGGACGTGTCATAATTATGTGGCAGATTCGACCAGCTACTGTTGGTGTAGTGGGTTTCTTGGCATCTCGTTAAGAGCGCTAATTTTATTTAGATAGTTTGTGTAGGTAGAATCTATCACTAATCATTTCTCATGGGGCCAACTCGTATAGCAGTAAATTTTTCTATCTCATTTCATAGCGGGAAAGTGGATTAATGTTAAGTTCGCTAAGTACCACTAAAACTACATATATGGGACCTTTAATAATTTTATTCAAGGGACAGTGAGTGTGTATTTATATCAATTTTGTTAATACAACTGTAAACTCCATTTTTATTGCAATGAGTTCCTAGAGAGATGTAAAAAGAGGTCCGTCCCTGACGACTTATACAAATCATTTGTATAACGGGATACTTATGAGTTCCTGGATAACTTATGGTTTGGGATCATGCTTGTAAATATTGACTTTATTGTTGTGTGTAACCCGAGGGGGGTTTTTGGAGGGTAGACGCCTCACGTCGCTGGTCTGTCAGACCCGCGAATTGTGTGCAATTAAGTCTTTGACCGTTACGCAACTTCAGTGTGCGAGCACAGCGCTGACCCGACCCCCAGCGTGTTGCGTGGCCATCCATTGGCTGATACCAAGGCAATGAGGGACGGGGGTGAATGTGCTTAATCAGCCAGTACAAACCAGTTTGACGCTCCAAGATAACTTGGGATAAGGGGAGCGTCGGGTTGTCGATTGTTTGTAAACAGTATTTGTCTCGATGCATATGTATTATTAGCTAGTGGACCCTAATTTAGGTGACTAGCTTATGGCTTGTGTTTATTGTATCTTCAAAGCAGAGAAGGCAAACTTCCACACGCCATCGATGTGGGAACCTGGAAACCAGCATTTTGTCAAAGATCTGGTATCATCTCCTTGACCGAGTTCTCGAGTTGAGATCAGTTTTGGTTAAATCCTAAAACCCATTACCAGGAATGCAGAGTTGAGTACCAAGCTGCTGGTAGCTTATGCTGTTGTAGCTGCTAAACCTCTGAAACCATTTACACTCAAGCTCACCATACTTCAGAATAGAGCTCCCATCCTGTCTTCGTTGCAGACCGATGGGTCCTGTTCACGATACGCACAGTCACAATTGAACTGGCCGCGTCTCTCGGGTATATTAATGCGCACTGCTTGCGCAAACATTAGTTTTGACTCATTCAACCCAACTCACCATTCACATTTGCTATTTCAGATTTCCTCTATTTTCTATTCCTCATTCAGACTTTGCTCTTGTCTCATGCAGACTCATTTTCTCCACTCGTGACAGTGTGTCAGCTCTTTCATTGCCGCGGAGCCTTGCGTGACTAGGACAGTAGATCCCCACCAGTTCCTGAAGATTCGAGGCATCTATGGAGATTCTCCATTCATGCCGGAACCATCCACTTTAGACTTCCCGAAGCATGGATTATGAGTCTGATGAAATAACTGCCCTCGTTAATGACGTCTCAGACAGCCACCTTAAGGCTGCAGTAGCTTCTTCCACCTCCATTCTCATGGTGGAAGTTGTTATCATGTACGCCCTTATATGTTCAGTGACGATTCTGCCCTTTACTCTAGCAGAAAAGCCCCACCGCGATTTATCACCACGGACCCATCAGTGTACAGACATTTTGTTACTGACTGAACTAACTAGAGTTTTAGTACAAGCTGAATAACAAGATATATGACAAAGTACAGTTTGCATAAGAACACCGTTTCGAAGAATGACACCATTCACTAACATGTCTGATTCTAATGATTTTCAAATATTAAGGAACCATTCTCACCACCAGGTGGAAACAGAAGACATTATCACTGATGAAGTTAGAACAGTATTTGAAGTTGTCAACTTAGTTGTTATATGTAGTTTGGTTGGCATGTTTGGAATTATAGCCAACATCATCAACATCGTCATATTTTACAAACAAGGGTTTACTAACACAGTCAACATTGCCTTGCTTGGGCTCGCCATCTCCGACGTGTGCTTGCTCATCACCCTGTTGTGTACATCCACTTTAATGAGCCCTTTCTTCGCCACATCTGGAGTCCCATGGGTTATTCCCGACGTCATGATTTTCTCAGTCGGATGGCCGCATACTTGTTTTAGCCGAATCACTAGCTTCATTACTCTTTACATTACATCGGAAAGATATCTCTGTATCGCATTACCACTGAAAGTAAAAGATATCATTACACCAAAAAGAACCACGCTACTTATCTGTCTAATCTATCTCATCAATCTAGTGACGCTTATTCCAGAATACACCACTTCTTATCTTGGTTGGAAGTTTATCCCAGAAAAGAACGTGACATTAGTCAGTTTAATCTTCAACAGCAAAAGAATTCACGTTGAGGGTTTAAGCTATGTCCTGCATTCGCTGCTCAGCACAACGTCTTTTGTTGGTGTGGTCGTTTTTACAGTTATTTTAGTTGTCAAGTTAAGAAAATCTTCAGAATGGCGCAAAGAGGCAAGTTCATGCAGCAAGCAAAGTGGGCACGTTTCCGTCAGAGATAAGAAAACTGTGAGGATGGTTGCATTGATAGCATGTGTTTTAATCGTTTGCTATACACCGGGTGCAGTTGCCTCCATGACGACCTTTTTGGTTGGACCAGAGTTCAGCATACAAGGAAGATATATTAACATCTGCATTTCAATATGGTCTATTGCAGCCGTCTCCCTGACTCTTAACTCCAGCGTTAACATTTTCCTGTACTACAGAATGAGTTCCAAATACAGACACACTTTTGATGACATTTTCTGCAAATTTATCAAAATTTGCCGTGTGCGGTAACCACCCGATAGACTCTCTTAAAGCCTGTGAAAATGCTTCTAATGTTGATTTTTTCTGCTCCATCGACAGTATTTTACGTACTTAGCCGACCCTTTAGCTATATGAAACTCTGACGTACCTGATGCAGCCTTAAAACTTAGCATAAACGTAATGTTGAATTTATCGTCCGATTGCAGTACGTGAGTGTCAAATCGTGTAAACAAAATGGACAATTCTGAATAAAGTATAAGTTTGTATTTTTCAGTGCAGTTTTCATTCGTTGTGTGACCTCAAATTGCTTGTATTTTTTTTTTTATTAGACTGTACAGTTCAAGTGTGTTAAAAATCATGGAATTACTTTCCAAACTGATCACACATTTATGTAAATTATCAACATTGAATAAGACAACCGACTAAAAATGTCACATGTTGTTAGTAACGATGATAATATGGTGATGCCTACGTTGCTGTAGTTGGTCAGCTTGCGTGAACATGCTCCAACGCGCTTTATGCGCACTTACAGTACTGGTTTCTTTATCGATTTACTTTAACTAAAGGTGTTCCTGTCACCATTCATAATCTCACACCCACCATCTCTTATTTACGACAGGCCTAGTTAACGAGTAAGTCACCCGCCCAAATATTCGGGAAATTATTATGTTGTGTCTGCTCTTCTGTGTGCCATGGTTACTGCACTAAATTCTCATGTGATCATTTTAATCATTTGCATTTTACTTCAGAAATACGGACACATAAAAACAGTGTGGCTGTGGTAGTTTATGAGTGAAGAGATAGTTTATGAACGAAGAGGTGGATCATGATCAAAGAGATGTAACCAGATTTATGGAGACTAGTAATAAGTGAATTACAGTACATAAAAGAGCAAAGGGTACTTGAATAATTAAGAGAGACACCATTGGTGGTCACATGGTACAGGTTCTAGAGGGTTCGAGAAGCCTGTCTATAAATAGGGGCTAACCAGGCGCCTCTCTCTTTCTCTTTTCTCTCTCTCTCTCTCTCTCTCTCTCTCTCTCTCTCTCTCTCTTTCTTTCTCTCTTATGCACCATGTATTTCAGTGAGACAACAGCACAGAAGTGCTCATCAAACTTTCTCGACTTTGTTATAGTCGGTGGTCTTCGGTTAGCAAGGCATACAAGTCGCTGAGTGAGACAGAAGATGCAAATGGGCATCAATCAGCGTTTGTGATCAGCACTCAAGACAGGATTTTGGTACGTAGAGTGTAGTAGCAAAACGTGTAACCACGCAGAGAAGTGTAACTTAAGTCGTGGGTAGATAAGGCCTCGTGCTGTAGATCAATGACATTTGGTAATGAGACATTTTCTAAGTGTCGATAGAGAGACAGCGTATTTAGGTCAAATAAACGCTACTTAGAAGTGTACAGCAGTAATGACTATAACGTGAGATAGATGGATGTATCCAGCGTATTCTAGAAAACGTGAATACACTTAAGAGCTAGCAGAGACAAGAAAGATGAAGGGATACGAAGAAGCTTCTATGACCAACATAGAATCATTAGGTTATATAAGAATGATGTTTTCAGCAGGATGAGCTATGCCCTGCAGAAGTGTATGCTGTTACTTCTTCTTGTAACCCCTTGTACTAAAAGTTGAGAACCATTGCACGCCTTGGGGTCAGTCGTCAAGCTATAGCTTGCTCATTATTGAATGTATTCACGTGACCATCATCATGTCAAGGACAAGAGTCTACATTATGGATCAGGTAAGCAAGTATGCTTAGTTATGGCCAACCTGCCACATGGCCCGAAAGCATGGAAGCTTGGTCTATGATGAGTCAAATATATCAATATAAGGTGGAGACACTCATTTATGCTTATCCGAACTGCTATTTATAACTGGGAAAATTCCAGAAATCTTGTCACCGAAAAGCAAAAAAGGCATGAATATTTCTATTTTTTTAAAACATCCCGCGCAACGTGGTATATTGGGAATAAATGCACATTGTTTTAGTTGGTGCGCAATTAGGTTCCCTTACCGACACGCGCCATGAAAAAAATTGCAATGCTGGTGGGACGATAAAGAGATTACATTAACATGACGAAGAAGAGAATTAATATCTTTAGTGCAAGCCTTGCAAAAGCAAACTATTAAAGATTGATTAGACTGAGCATATTGGTCACTGAACACTTCTTTTCCGATAACAATTTTTAGGTGCATTTTTCTTCTTTTTCCTGTCTGTCTTTTTTTTCTTTCGTTCTGTCTCATTGACTGTCTGTCTCTCATTTCTTTCCTTTTTTTCTCCTTCCTTTTTTCTTTCACGAAACAAGCACTAGTGGTGTAAATATAACTAACAGGTTTGCAGCCCGTAACGATTGTTCGGTACAAAGTGAACAGACATTAACATCGCTGCCAGATCATGTACTGATGCCCCAGCAGCCCATTAAAAAACCTAGACTCATCACGACAATTCACAACAACAAAATCATCAATGACAGCAGCAACATTCAAAACGAAAACATAGTCAACAACCACGTAACGAAGTGACTTATATGGTAATTGGCAACTCTCTCCTGAATGGCATTTATAACAATCGTATGTCCACCACAGGGGATTAAACAGTCTCAGTTTTGGAGGTACATGGGGCTGGGACTGACAGACTGATACAATTAGCAATTTCAACATAAACCATAACATTACAAAAACAACAATGCACGTAAGCATAAATGGTATAATGAATGGACGAAATGCAAGCACCACGGGGATTTCCAGACTGTCGGAAACAGTAAACAAAAATTTCTAAACATGTCCATATTTATATCTTCAGTAGGACCTAAGACGCGTCAAAAGTGAGAAATGCAGTTAGCGACCCATAGCTAGACTGCTTGCGTCAGTGTCAGCGAACCAGAGCTGACCAAGAACCTACTCCACTTCCAAATGGTGGTCCTGGAAACAGGCTGCATCACTGCATCACTGCAGTCTGCCTGAGTGAGTAGAAATCGAAGAGGGAAGGCTAACCCGGTCCCAAAAATGCCGTGCTAAAGTTGGATGTGTCGGCCGAAAGACGCAAATATCGCAGCTTCGCTGTAAACGGACACAACGCAACCAACGTCCTTTTCAGGACGAACGAAGAAGAAGAAAAAAGAAGATATCTTCAGTAATACTGCCCTGCTATAGTTTCCAACGTCGCATAGCGGACATCAACAACAAGGCACTACAGAGTTATTACAATTTCAACAGCCTTGGTTTTATTAACCACACACCATTCTTTGCAATCAGCTTAGGAGCTCCAAAGAGACGACTCTACAGAGATAAAAAAAAAACACATACATCCAAACTATGAAGCAGCATCTTTACGAAAAACGCGTTTGTTTGTATTTTTTTTTTGTTTGTTTGTTGGGGTGAGACTTTTTTCTTTTACTCCTAACAAATTCAATTTATTGCAATTGTAAGCAGTACCTGTGGCACGTATTTCGTACTTTAATTAATACAAATAGTATTTCTATTTCCTTGATGACGTTTAATTAGTTTAAATCTTCATTCCTTTTGTGTTTAAAACTGATTATTTGTTTTGTTTAATTTATATTTTTAAACCCCCTTCTAAACAATGCCTCGTAACTAAGGATGGCTAACTAATGGTGGTCTTCAGTTGGGCCATCTGAACATTTACCATCTTCTAGGAAAACTTCTCGAGTTTACACAATTTATGAATAAAAATGTTCATGTTTCGGACTTTCAGAAAGACGCTTAAATGACAAAACATCACCTGATGACATTGCCTTAAATGGCTTTCATAAACTGTTTGGCGAGACGCAAAACTTAGAGACATGCATAGCTGGATATATTTCCTCTTCCTTTAACTTTCGTCGCATAAACGACATAGAGACAGCAGAAATAGAATTTGTAAGGTTGGAAATAAAGCTAAGAAACCAGGGATCATTTCTAGTTGGGCATCTAGTCCTTTTGAAAGTTTATTAAATGAAACTACTCATAAAAGTAATATCTATCAAGGTACATAAATCAGGTAGATAATGAAAAACTTGTTATGGGTGCAAATCTTTATTCCAAACTGGTTTACAGCCCAGATTGATCTGCGGACATGCTCTACCCGCTATGTCATCTTGTGACAACGTGGGACGCCTCACGTTATAAACTGGGTTCCTGTATAACAGGCCTGTAAGTGTCTTTCGTGATTTCGGATGTACCACTGTCGTAGATCGTTAATTGATGTATCGTTGTGTGATTTTGATACATCAACAACGCCAACGTCACACTAGGATACATCAACACAACCAACATCACACTAGGATTCATCAACCGGTCAAAATCACACGAGGATACATCAACAACTTCCAACATCACAATACGATACATCAACAACGACCAACATCTCACTAGGATACATCAACAACAGCCACCATTACGCTAGGATAAATCAACAACGTCAAATATTACACTAGGATACATCAACAACGACAAACATTACACTAGGATACATCAAGACCGAACAACATCACGATAAGATACATCAACAACGACAAACATCACACTAGGATACATCAACAACGACAAACATCACACTAGGATACATCAACAACGACAAACATCACGCTAAGATACACCAACAACGATAAACATTACACTAGGATACATCAACAACGGCCAACATCACGCTTAAGATACATCAACAACGACAAACATCACGCTCAGATACATCAACAACGACCAACATCACGCTAAGATACATTAAGAACGGCAAACATCACACTAGTCACACTAGGATACATCAACAACGACTATCATCACACTAGGATACATCAAGAACGGTCAAAATCACACTAGGATACATCAACAACGACCAACATCACACTATGATACATCAACAACGACCAACATCACAATAGGATACATCAACAACGACCAACATCACACTAGGATACATCAACAACGGTCAATATCACACTAGGACACATCAACAACGACCAACATCACGCTACGATACATCAACAGCTGCCAACATTACCGTAGGATACATCAACAACGACAAACATTACACTAGTATACATCAACAACGACAAACATCACACTAGGATACATCAACAACGACAAACATCACTAGGATACATCAACAACGGTCAATATCACACTAGGATACATCAACAACGACCAACATCGCTCTACGATACATCAACAACGACCAATATCACACTAGGATACATCAACAACGACAAACATCACACTAGGATACATCAAAAACGGCCAACATTACCCTATGATACATCAACAACGAACCAACATCACGCTAGGATACATCAATAACGGTCAACATCACACTAGGATACATTAACAACGGTTAACATCACACTAGGATACATCAACAACGGTCAACATTACACTAGGATACATCAACAACGACCAACATCACTCTAGGATACATCAACAACGGTCAACATCACACTATGATACATCAATAACGGTCAACGTCACACTAGGATACATTAAGAACGGTAAACATAGCACATGAATACATCAAGTACAGTAAACACAACTCTAGTACGCATCTATTATCTACGGTCAACATAACGCAAGGATACACCCACTGTCACTATCATAACACAAGAAATGCCAGTTCTGGTATTCATTTCCCTGTTTGTGCTCCTTATTGTCATGCTATGTTTGCCTGCAACTATGGTGCAATGTTCAGGTGTCTTAATACAACTTTCCATATTACTCTTATTATCGTCAACGTCATGGCAGTAAACGTTCTAGAAAAATCCTAAAAGTAGAACAGACATAATGATGGTAGTAATCACCATGACAACGATGGTAGTGATCACCATGACAATGATGAACGATAACGATGATGGCGAAGAATCAGTTGTTGTTGTTGTTGCAGCCTACATAAATTTGATGACCACCAGCTTCCGTAAACAGGATCAGTGAACATTTATGTACGGACAAGTAGCTACAGCCTGCCTGGTACGAGGAAAGCTCTATTGATTTGCTCTCTCAGTTACATGCCAATAACAGTTGTTGTGTTTTCACGAGGGGGTATTTTGTTCTCACTATGTTCTGTATCTCTAACCGAGCAATTTTTTTAACTCTGCGTGCTCCTCAGTCTTCACACTTCCTGCCATAAAAAAATAAATATTTGTTTAATTTCTCCATTTGCTCTCCATGAATACAAAAATTTACTACATCTCTCCATCCCAGCTTCAAGAATATAACAAATTACCACATCTCTCCATTCCAGCCCCAAGAATATAAACATTTACTACATCTCTCCATTTCCAGCTCCTAGAAAAAAAAAGATTCTTCATCTCTCCATTCTAGCTCCAATAATATAAACATTTACTTCCTCCCTCGATTCCAAATCCAAGATTATAAACATTTGCTCCATGTCTACATTTCCAGCTCCAACAAAATAAACAACTAATCATATCTCTACATTACCAGCTGCAAGAATATACATATTTACTCCATATCTCCATTCGAAGCTCCAAGAATATAAACATCTCCCACATCTCCATACTTTTTACTTACAAATACAAACTTCTCCCTCACCTCCATACTTCCTATTTACAAATACAAACATCTCCCCCATCTCCATACTTCTTACTTACAAATACAAACATCTGTTGCATCTCTCAATTTATTATACGACTATTATAACCATCCAATTCTGTCTAAATTTCTAGCATGAAGAACACGCGCGAACGAGCAGGTAACCAGCCAAACAATGACGGGGGGAAGGGGGTAAACATGGTGTACTCTTTCTGCTACATGTCCTGATGACAGCACTAATTCTCCTATGGTCATTTCCTTCCTTTACATTCCATTTCAACTGCACTAGATCTTTGTAGTCAAAACTTCTCATGACTTATGGTCAATGGTTAATGCCCCACGAACAAATCTCAAGGCCTACATGCTTTTTAAATCATTGTTCAGTTAAGCTTTCAATGTGCAATGCTCGCCTTTTCCTGGAAATGTGGCAAGAGTTTGTTATTGTGATTTACAGGACAAAAGACAGTTACTAAGAAAGAAGATCCAAACTGCAACAGAGTGAAAATCCATAGCGACAAAATATAAAGTGAAACATTACCGACGCAACACCTGGACCAATCTATAAACAGATGGATCAGCAACAAATTGAACAGAAAATGGAGGTGGATGTTTCTTCCTGACCTTAAGCACTGGTGCACAAAAAAAGCTGTCAGTGGCAACAGAGCAGTTCTCAAGTAACTTCAGAGCAGAGGCAGAGGTCTTGAAAACTGAAACAGAGGTTATAATAACAGAGGAAAGCACAGAGAAACAAGTTGCTTTCTTTACCGACGCACTGTCAGTAATTACAACGTTGAAAAGCCAAAATAATGCAGACCTGGATGACTTAAGTGTGGTGTTCAATACATAATGTCAACGAATAAAAAAAAATGTGCTCCAACGGATCCCATCTCATTGTAACATTACCGACAATGAAGAGGCTAAACGACTGACAAAGGAAGGTGGAAAGCTACCTCAGTCTAATGCACGCATAACTTTCTAGAAGGGAAAGAGTTTTATCAGAATCAGATACAGAAACAAATGGGATGTAGAGCATCCAGGTGTCGTACATTTTTTAGATAGGTTAGAAGATATTTATGGTCCCGTCTGAGCAGAGATGGTAGTGGTAACTATGTGAGAATAAAGGTGTAAGAAATAGATTTCTCGAGTGAATATTTAAGGAGAAGATTAGTCTCTGGACTGAATAGTTTCTCTAGTCCAGCCTATCTATACGACTATAATTTAGTGTAAGACAATCTTTCACTCCCTTATATCTAGAAATATAAGTTAAACTAAACACACCAACACACACATTATGTGACAACAAGACACACAAACGTGAAAACCTATGGTTAATTGGGTATGGGTCTGACCAACACACAAAGTTAAGTTCTTTTTGTTGTTTATTATCATTAAACGTTTTACATCAAAACATATAGAGAAATCAATAAAATCATGTTTACAGACATATGAAAATAACCGAGTAAGTGCCCTCTCCCTCGTTGAGAAAGGATCCCAAATGAAGTTAATAACTCAAAGGTCAAAGATTACCACTAGGTTACAGAATAGACTGTGAAGAACAAGTTCCCACTAAATTACTACTCAGTAAAGTACACAAGTTTAGTGAAATTAAAAAAAAGGAGTTAGTACAATGATTGTAACAAAAGAAAATATTTTCTCTCTCTCTCTCTTTCTCTCTTTCTCTCTCTCTCTCTCTCTCTCTCTCTCTCTCTCCCTTTCATACGTGGCCACAAACAATCTCGCCTACCCACTCGTGGTGTTGATATCCCTTGAAAAAAATTACAATAGTTCCTGAACCTATACAGTCAGGTGGGTTGCCCAAATATGGCCACAGTCCAGCCTATATAACGAATAATAATTACAAGGTGGACGCCAAATTTGGTGGTTTAATTTTCCCTGGATGAAAAAAAGTGTCACCGCGAATAGTTGCTGAACCAAGACGTGCTCTGGACGTTCACAGTTGCGAAAGGAGAAAATAATTCCAGTATTGCGAAACATCTGGTTGCTAAGACAAATGTTACAATATGTAAAAAAATGATGATGATGGTAAATCCTATCGGCTGGCTCTAGGGTGAGTGCCGATTTTGAAACAGCGTAGTTTTCTGGATCACTCCGTTGCTATGGCTGTCAAACGTCAGGAATATATGTTCTTTCGTAATCCCAGTGGGCTGGAAAAACTGAATAAATAATTCTGGGTAAGGTACAGTCCAGTTAAGCTTTAATATTAATGTTTATTAGTCTCTTGGGCACAACCGGTTCACGAAGGAACTTGGGACTTGTAAGCCACGAAGAAGACACCATTAATCCTTCACTGAATGAAGAAAGAGGACCGAACTAGCCCAAAGAAATCGAGGACCCAAAATCAGAATAAGACCGCTGGCCGCTGATTTTGATCAGGTACTATATTAGGAAGAAAAGAACATTTATGAAAACAATATGCTACTATCCTATCCACAAGTAAGTTTTCAGGTATGGCATGTCGGGAAAAAGGGTATGCGACCTCCCCCGTTATTGCCTGCGAGAAAATGAAAAGTGCACAAAGTCAATTATTATTTAATTTATCCATACGCGCACTTTAACAAATATCGCCTGTCATTACTACCTATAGATTTTCGGCGTCTATTGTTTTGTCACATGATATTAACACTAGTCACTTATATAATTTCACACAATGAAATATAATACGAATTCTATTCTGTCATTCATCCGTCACGCGTAATAATCTCAGTCAGCTACCGTATCTTCTTGTGCAAGAAAGTGAGGTGTTTGGAAATTACATTACACTGAACAACTGGCAAGAAAACATCTACGCGTTATGTTATGTCACTAGTTTTAAACGCTTGAGAATTACAGTGAATTAAAAGGATAAACTTAACACATTTTAACACTTAAGCACAATTTCTATTATCACAAATCAGAAAATGAAATACCCACGAGACTATTTAACACATTTAGCGAAGGAATGGTTCTGGTCTGGCGTGTTTAGATTATCCAAAAATTTCTGAGCGACTCTGATAACTGAATTGGAGAGAACGCCGTATATATACAGATCATGGTATCTGTAGTGGATGTTATAATTCACACATTCTGCATAGCAGAGAAATCAGGAAACTGCGTTTCCCAGATGAAATGTTTATTCGTTCATTCTGCTCAGTGATGCTGACCGACATCAGAAGACTTGGCCGTGCAACGGGCCTCTCTTAGATTACGTCCCATTTCGCAGATCAAACATTTACCTCCCCCTGAACGTACTTAACATCAAAGGTGGTCGGGAAAATATTATCGCCCGTGTATCTCTTCAAACAGTCCGTTGTTTCCACGAGCATCTGTCTAATGACCGATAATTGGCAAATCAGCTCGCGTGAGAAACTCAGGTAAACAAACGTGATTCGCTACCCTGTTAAGACTGACAGGTTGCGAAAAGTTGGTAAACAACTCTGTTGTTATGTTCCCAGAAAAAGGGCGTGGATTCAAAGGTAAGTCATACAGACATAAAATTGCGTGGTTTGGCTTAGCCAATGGTAGACACTAAATGGGAAAGCAAAGGCTGTCAGATTACTGTATCTATATTTCCATTATACGTCACACCATCCATTATACGTCACACCAGGTCACACACAGTGATGCGTACTACCAGCTCAACCGAAGAGAACAAGTGGTAATCTTCAGACTCTGCACTAACCACAACAGATTGAGATACCACCTATTCAACAAGCTAAAGATAGGAACTACCGATATCAAGATAAACGAAGAGCTCCTGAGAGAAGATAAACAACCCACCTATCTCGGAGTTACATTCGATGATAGGCTGACATGGAAGCAGCACATCAACAAGGCAGCAACAAAGGCCAGGAGGAAGCTAGCCATCCTGAGAAAACTAAGTGGAACCACATGGGGAGCCAGCGGGAAAATACTTAGTAAAGTTTACCAGCAGGGCATACGACCACACCTGGAATATGGGTCAGCTGCGTGGTGTCCAGCATCAAACACCACATTACAAGAGCTAGATAAGGTGCAAAACCAGGCGCTTAGGGTCATCACGGGGGCAATTAAATCAACGCCTATAGTGGAGATGGAGAAAATGGGGAGGATACAAGCACTGAGAGAACGCAGAGACACGAAAGTGCTAACACAGGCAGGAAAGTTCCTCTGTATGCCGAGCCATCCAATGAAGGACAGATTCCAAAACCTAGCAATGGGGCGACTGAAAAGAAGCAGCTTTATCCACTAGGCCAAACGATTTCGTAGACAAACCTCAGACCTGCCTGAAGTTAACAGCCCCCTAAAGTCTGTGCCAGAACAAACCCCTTGGAGAGAGGAGCATGGACTACCAGTACACATCCACACAAAAGTGAAAGGAATATTCGACAGGGATGAACAGAACAGCGTGCAACGTAGGACAGTCACTCTCAGTTTCCTGGATGATGAATACCCACAGGACCTCTGGGTCCGAGTATACACGGATGGGTCAGCACAGAATGCATTAAAGAATGGAGGAGCAGGAGTGTACATAGAATACCCAAACAACACTAGGGATACGGTCAGAGTACCAACGGGGAAATTCTGTAACAACTATGATGCAGAAGTCCAGGCAATCAAGGTGGCAACTGAGAAACTACTGAACACCAATCTCGGTCCACAGCCTGCAGTATTCCTGACAGATGCAAGATCAGCACTCCAAGCACTTCAGTCCAGAAAATTGCCAGTTATACAAGCCCTACTTTCTGAACTGTGCAACCAGAGCAGGGTCGCCATGCAGTGGATACCGTCTCATTGTGGAATACCAGGAAACGAGAGAGCAGACGGACTGGCTAAAGAAGGTGCTGCAGACGAACAACCGGATGTACCAGTTACGTACCATCAGAAGAAAAAGATGATCAAATCTATCAGAAAGCCACCAACTGTAGTGGGTTTGATGGTATTGTATGATGGTGATATTACTAAATGTAATGTATGAGGCCAGCTGTGAAGGCTCCTGAGATAAAATGTAGTTGTGAATTGTCAGAAGGCCTTTCTTGCTACCACTACGACCTCACACTCAATTTTTTTTTCCTTAATGAATGTGGCTATGTAAAATGTCTAGGGTAATGATATGTAATGTGGTGTGATAGTTATAGATACACCCACAGATATTTAAGCAGACTAATAATATTTAACAAATATTATAATACACTGAACTAACTCAAGAGTGTAAAATTTTTGATAGAATTATATTACATTTATTTGTTCTGGATCAAGTTTTATGTTGACCAGAACTTTTTTTAGAAAAAAAAGGATTTAAAATTTATGAAAGAAATGCATGGAATGTTACATAATAAATGCAAGAGTGTACATATATAAGTACTAGACTAGTTAGTTTTATTAAAATGTTCTATTAGTCATCTACTTGGGAGGATAGTTAATGCTTGTGCTGTTGGGGTGGCCTCATCACACCTGTCTATATTGACTACACAGTGTCCAGTAAATTGCAGGAATTTTATGGGGTATTAGTAACTAAAAGGCGTTGGTGAACTTCCAGCAGACCAGAGGCTCACTCATCTTGCATATGTAGCTCTGGTGCTGAAATCTGGTGGTCCCACCTCTCCGTGCTGGCGGGCAATAATAGTGGTCTCTGTCACAACGTACTGCACAGATACACTCGAGTAAAATCACCAACTGAATGGACACCGCCTTGTTCACAACTGAAACTCACAGCTCTGCAATCAAAGTATTGGCTATGTGTCAAAATTCTATTCTCTACCCACGTCTGGACACAACAACCACATCATACAGACAGGTCAGATCTCTCTGACCAAACAGCACATTTACCATGGTGGTTTTACATCAGATAGGTCCTCCCAGACTATAGATTCTGAAAAATATTTATTAGTTTCCTTCCCTAAAAGTGGATAGGTAATATGTTTCATTATTCTCAACACTTGATCTGTCTTTCCTAACCCTTGCTGGAGTTTATGTATTTTGTTGGTCCCTAGACCCTGACTTGGGCGGGGGGTCTAGAGCAAATCCCTACTTGTTTGTAAGGCTAGATTTCGATATGGCAGTATCAAATCACTCGAACATTAAACAATATTCAAAATATACAAAGAAATAATTTCAATCTTACCAGATTATGAATAAAGAACACAGAAATGCCAGCAAAACTCAGCTGAGCTGCTGGCTATAGTATGGCGTCCCTGAACTTATTTAACTTTCTTTCATTTGGAAATCACCACACTTTAAAATACTGTGTCTATCATCGAACAACTATTGAGGAATGGCCCCACTTGCGCGTCTGAGCTCCGATAAAATGATTGTCTGTGGCCAATCACTGCCTAGGTTTATTTCAAATTCAAATTTCCTACCCTAAAGTCATTTCAGTCATGCTTCAGTCAAGTATGGATGTTTATCTGTTAGTCTGTCCGTCTCTACTTGTTTTTTTTTTTTCAAAACGTACTTGATTTTTGAACCAACCTTTCTCTCCCCTCCAAAATTTTGTCGTTAAAAGTTATATTTAGACACAGCTCCCACCAATGTCCCTTCGCTTCCCTACTAAGTAGATTTGAACACCTGCGTCTCGAGGTCGTGTTTTTTTGTGCAAATAGCGACACTTTTTATTCCATACAGTCTGTCGCTAATGTGAACAACACTGTCTTTTGTCATTATCTTCAATATTATCTATCCGTCTGTAAAATTAAGAACATATTAGTTCACTGCTCAGAATGGGCCATCCGGCCAGCTAATTTTTATATTCCTAACATTAATATTACGAAAAAGTTACTTTTTAATTTTTGTAATATTCCAAACATCTGCGTTCTGCCGATGAATTCAAATCAAAGGCTTGGTATCGCAAAAGCGACCAATAAATGACTGTGGCGTAACATATCCAAGGTCCCTTCTGTCGAGTTCCTTGCTTTATGTCAACTTGGGAAACGTGACTTTTCTCCGTTTCCCCCCCCCCCCCCCCCAATTGCGTCTCCTTAGCCTTTCTAGTCTCACGCAATCTTTCCAGTCATATTTTTTTCCTTTTATCCGCCGTTCCCCTCCTGTCTACAATGGGTGGGTTTGAAAAAAAATCGAAAAAAGGTGATTCGTCTTACGAGGACAAAAGACAAAGAAAATAGTCTACGTTACGGCCACAAGGCCTTCGTCAGGAAAGGAAAGAAAGTGAAGTCTAGATAGGACACATAAAAAACTTAATAAAATAATAAAATAAAAACTGGGTACTTCCCTGAAGGCAAGAACCGAAATTCGCTGTCTTGTTGAAGAGCGCGTGGCTGAACAGAAAGCGACTTCCGCCGCCGGGTGTACACAATACATACTGAAAAACTAAAAAACGAAACCGGACAATAAACTACCCAACGGGATAAAAGTGGGGACTGGAAATAGAAGAGGACAGAATGAGTGGGAGATAAATAAATATGAAATTAAAAAATGTATATGGCATACAAATAGAAGAATAGGATAAGAGTGGAAAGAGTCAAATAGAGCAAGAGAGGAAAGGGTGACCTCAGACAAAGGTGTGAAAAGTGTTGAGACCGGCTGGTTTTAGACATCCCATGCGGTGTATAAGACGGTTCTCAAGCTGTTCTCGGCTGGCAGTGTCAGAGGAGCAGGATCGGATCGCTGTGACCTGGATGTCGATGGGACCATGGTGGTCAGGACCATTGAAGTGTATGGCAACTGGTGTGGACTTTTGCTGAGCGATGTCATTTAAGTGCTGGCTGAATCTGTCCCCAAGTCGTTTGCCTGTTTGGCCAATATAAGTTTTGCAGCAACGTTTACATATGATCGTATAAATGACATTGCGCGATTCACACGTGAAGCTACTAGTGATGGTGTACGTAGCCTTAGGAAAGGACACCTTCTGGGTTGAGGTGACATACTTGCACGTGTTGCATCTTGTCCGACCACAGGGTAGTGTGCCAAAGTGAGTGGCATTCTCCTTTGGGAGACGGCTGTGAACAAGAAGATCCTTCAAGTTCTTGTCACGTCTATATGCCACCAAAGGTGCTTCACTGAATACTTCTTGGGTCACAGGCTCTGCTTGGAGGATAGGGAGGTGGCGGAAAAGGATCTGTTTGACAGTAGTACTATGAGGGTGATGGGTCAAGATTAATTTGACTCTATCCGAAGTGGATTTATGGTGAGGTATGAGGGCCTCCTGACGACAGATGGGGAGCACACGTTGGAGAGCAGAGGTGAGAACATGTTCTGGATAAAGTCTGTTACGGAAGAAATCCAACATCTCATTTGCTCGTAAGTGGAAGTCATCGTCGTCTTGGCATAAACGGCGGAGGCGGAGAAGTTGTGAAAAAGGAAGGGAGTCACGACAGGCCCGAGGATGAGAAGAGGTATACAGGAGGTAGCTGTGGGCATCTGTCGGCTTGTAGTATACTGAGGTATAAAGGCCGGAGGGCGTGATAGAAATAGTAATGTCAAGGAAGTTGACAGAAACTGTGGAGACGAGGGAGGTGAACTTAATGGTGGGGTGAAAGTGGTTCACAAAGTCGATAAAGCGGTGTAAATCAGTCTCAGACATATCTGTGAGACCTATGCCATCATCGATATATCTGCGGTAAAACCCAGGGAAAGGACCGGAGTATTGTAGCCATATCTGATGCTCCAAGTGGCCCATGAATAGACAGGCATAGCTGGGACCCATCTTCGTTCCCATGGCAACACCACTAATTTGGTCAAAAAATTGACCATTGAATTCAAAGGAATTCAGGTTAAGGACCAGTTCAGCAAGACGGAGAAGGGTGTCAGTGGATATAGAAGGGCAAGTGCGCTGATCCAGAAAAAACCGAAGAGCTCGGAGACCATCAGAGTGGGGAATAGAGGTATACAGAGAGCAGACGTCTAGCAAGAAAAGACGGTAGGAGCGGTCTGCTGGGAGTCGGATAGAGGAGAAAGTAGTAAGAGCGTGATTGGTGTCTTTGATGAAGGAGGGAAGACTCTCAACGATAGGCTGGAAAATGCTGTCGAGGAAGTCAGAAATGTGTTCAGTAGGACAAGAACAGGCTGAGACAATAGGTCTTCCAGGGTTTTCGATCTTGTGAATTTTGGGGAGCATGTAGAATACAGGCTTGCCCAAAGAGCTGTCATGAATCCTAAGACGAGATGCCCCGGGAGGAAGATCATTACTATTGATAAGCTGTTTAATGGTGTTGTGTACAATGCGATTGTTAGAGACAGTCGCATCGCTGGTCCTAGACCTGTAAAAAGAGCCATTGGTCAACTGGTTTTTACCTTAACTTAGGTACAAGTCTTTCTGCCAGACGACAATGGCTCCTCCCTTGTCAGCCGGTTTGATGACAATGTCGTCTCTACGGCGAAGAAGGGAGAGAGCACTAGACTCTGCCGAAGTGAGATTGGAATAATGCAATCTACGAGGGCGGAGCTGCTGAATGTCATGGATGGTGTTCTTGATATACAGGTCCAGGGCATGAGAGGCTCCAGGTTTAGGTGTAAAGGGAGGTTTAGTAGAGTCAGAAAAGCGTGCAAAGATGTCGGATTCAGCCTGAGACTGCGGAGTGCTGTCTTCCTCTCTAAAATGGAGCTTCAGCCTCATGCGACGGTGAAACCGATGAACATCCTGGAGGAGATTGTATTGGTCTAGGGTCGGACGAAGAGGAACAAATTTTAAGCCCTTACTAAGAACAGAGCGCTCTTCCTCAGAGAGGGGTAGATCTGGGGGGATGCAGACTACCTGAGCGCATGATGGAGTGGAGGATGGAGGGGTAGCTTTGGGGGTAGGGATGAGACGGGATAGTTTATGGTGTTTAGACGTGGAAAGGAACTCATGCAGCTGCCGGTTCGGTGTGTGGATAGTGGTGCGTATCATAGAATAGAAAGGGAAGTTGTTGGAGGTGAGACAACGTAAGCGAAGCAGAAGCTGGGTCTGTTGGGCACTGAGGTCTGATAAAAGGCGGGAGTGACTGGCGACCACTACGCGCATACGTTGAAAGCCACATCTGGTCTCAATTCGTTGTAGGAGACGTTGTTCCCTAGGATTGAGTGTACCAGCAGATGGATGAAAATTGGAAGAAAATCCATTAGGAAGAATTTTGTGGTGGAGGCAGGCGTGAATAAAGTGGAGATGAGAGGTGAATCTAGTTTTCTTGAAAGTAACGAACGCAAAGTCAATAGCGACACGGGATATATCAGGAGGTAGGGAGCTAAAGCTGGTGGTGACCGACACACGGAGAGAGTTGATAAAATATTTCAGAGAGGGCATAGTGGGGAAAAAGAAAAACGTCCAGAAAATAAAATATGAAATAAATAAAATATAAAACGCTAAATGAAAATAGAGATTAATGAAACAATAAATAAATAGGGTAGATTACGGTAATATAAGGTATGAAGGAAGAATAGGGAAATACGAAAAAAAATAATAATAAGTAGGCCTAAGTAGGATATAAAATACTGAGAAAAGGAGATAGGATAGGATCAGGGAGATAAGCAGGATAGGTAGATAGAGATACGAGATAACAGAGACACGGTGCAGTCAAAAAAATATATATATAATCGAGGAAGTTGAGGGGAACTGCGGTAAGACGTGGAATACAATGGGTGGGTTTGAAAAAAAATCGAAAAAAGGTGATTCGTCTTACGAGGACAAAAGACGTAGACTATTTTCTTTGTCTTTTGTCCTCGTAAGACGAATCACCTTTTTTCGATTTTTTTTCAAACCCACCCATTGTATTCCACGTCTTACCGCAGTTCCCCTCAACTTCCTCGATTATATATATATTTTTTTGACTGCACCGTGTCTCTGTTATCTCGTATCTCTATCTACCTATCCTGCTTATCTCCCTGATCCTATCCTATCTCCTTTTCTCAGTATTTTATATCCTACTTAGGCCTACTTATTATTATTTTTTTTCGTATTTCCCTATTCTTCCTTCATACCTTATATTACCGTAATCTACCCTATTTATTTATTGTTTCATTAATCTCTATTTTCATTTAGCGTTTTATATTTTATTTATTTCATATTTTATTTTCTGGACGTTTTTCTTTTTCCCCACTATGCCCTCTCTGAAATATTTTATCAACTCTCTCCGTGTGTCGGTCACCACCAGCTTTAGCTCCCTACCTCCTGATATATCCCGTGTCGCTATTGACTTTGCGTTCGTTACTTTCAAGAAAACTAGATTCACCTCTCATCTCCACTTTATTCACACCTGCCTCCACCACAAAATTCTTCCTAATGGATTTTCTTCCAATTTTCATCCATCTGCTGGTACACTCAATCCTAGGGAACAACGTCTCCTACAACGAATTGAGACCAGATGTGGCTTTCAACGTATGCGCGTAGTGGTCGCCAGTCACTCCCGCCTTTTATCAGACCTCAGTGCCCAACAGACCCAGCTTCTGCTTCGCTTACGTTGTCTCACCTCCAACAACTTCCCTTTCTATTCTATGATACGCACCACTATCCACACACTGAACCGGCAGCTGCATGAGTTCCTTTCCACGTCTAAACACCATAAACTATCCCGTCTCATCCCTACCCCCAAAGCTACCCCTCCATCCTCCACTCCATCCTGCGCTCAGGTAGTCTGCATCCCCCCAGATCTACCCCTCTCTGAGGAAGAGCGCTCTGTTCTTAGTAAGGGCTTAAAATTTGTTCCTCTTCGTCCGACCCTAGACCAATACAATCTCCTCCAGGATGTTCATCGGTTTCACCGTCGCATGAGGCTGAAGCTCCATTTTAGAGCGGAAGACAGCACTCCGCAGTCTCAGGCTGAATCCGACATCTTTGCACGCTTTTCTGACTCTACTAAACCTCCCTTTACACCTAAACCTGGAGCCTCTCATGCCCTGGACCTGTATATCAAGAACACCATCCATGACATTCAGCAGCTCCGCCCTCGTAGATTGCATTATTCCAATCTCACTTCGGCAGAGTCTAGTGCTCTCTCCCTTCTTCGCCGTAGAGACGACATTGTCATCAAACCGGCTGACAAGGGAGGAGCCATTGTCGTCTGGCAGAAAGACTTGTACCTAAGTTAAGGTAAAAACCAGTTGACCAATGGCTCTTTTTACAGGTCTAGGACCAGCGATGCGACTGTCTCTAACAATCGCATTGTACACAACACCATTAAACAGCTTATCAATAGTAATGATCTTCCTCCCGGGGCATCTCGTCTTAGGATTCATGACAGCTCTTTGGGCAAGCCTGTATTCTACATGCTCCCCAAAATTCACAAGATCGAAAACCCTGGAAGACCTATTGTCTCAGCCTGTTCTTGTCCTACTGAACACATTTCTGACTTCCTCGACAGCATTTTCCAGCCTATCGTTGAGAGTCTTCCCTCCTTC
Organism: Oreohelix idahoensis; assembly: GCA_024509875.1. Lineage (NCBI taxonomy): Eukaryota > Metazoa > Mollusca > Gastropoda > Stylommatophora > Oreohelicidae > Oreohelix > Oreohelix idahoensis. The sequence goes on from JAMPIV010019132.1 coordinate 169,007, forward strand.
ATCAAAGACACCAATCACGCTCTTACTACTTTCTCCTCTATCCGACTCCCAGCAGACCGCTCCTACCGTCTTTTCTTGCTAGACGTCTGCTCTCTGTATACCTCTATTCCCCACTCTGATGGTCTCCGAGCTCTTCGGTTTTTTCTGGATCAGCGCACTTGCCCTTCTATATCCACTGACACCCTTCTCCGTCTTGCTGAACTGGTCCTTAACCTGAATTCCTTTGAATTCAATGGTCAATTTTTTGACCAAATTAGTGGTGTTGCCATGGGAACGAAGATGGGTCCCAGCTATGCCTGTCTATTCATGGGCCACTTGGAGCATCAGATATGGCTACAATACTCCGGTCCTTTCCCTGGGTTTTACCGCAGATATATCGATGATGGCATGGGTCTCACAGATATGTCTGAGACTGATTTACACCGCTTCATCGACTTTGTGAACCACTTTCACCCCACCATTAAGTTCACCTCCCTCGTCTCCACAGTTTCTGTCAACTTCCTTGACATTACTATTTCTATCACGCCCTCCGGCCTTTATACCTCAGTATACTACAAGCCGACAGATGCCCACAGCTACCTCCTGTATACCTCTTCTCATCCTCGGGCCTGTCGTGACTCCCTTCCTTTTTCACAACTTCTCCGCCTCCGCCGTTTATGCCAAGACGACGATGACTTCCACTTACGAGCAAATGAGATGTTGGATTTCTTCCGTAACAGACTTTATCCAGAACATGTTCTCACCTCTGCTCTCCAACGTGTGCTCCCCATCTGTCGTCAGGAGGCCCTCATACCTCACCATAAATCCACTTCGGATAGAGTCAAATTAATCTTGACCCATCACCCTCATAGTACTACTGTCAAACAGATCCTTTTCCGCCACCTCCCTATCCTCCAAGCAGAGCCTGTGACCCAAGAAGTATTCAGTGAAGCACCTTTGGTGGCATATAGACGTGACAAGAACTTGAAGGATCTTCTTGTTCACAGCCGTCTCCCAAAGGAGAATGCCACTCACTTTGGCACACTACCCTGTGGTCGGACAAGATGCAACACGTGCAAGTATGTCACCTCAACCCAGAAGGTGTCCTTTCCTAAGGCTACGTACACCATCACTAGTAGCTTCACGTGTGAATCGCGCAATGTCATTTATACGATCATATGTAAACGTTGCTGCAAAACTTATATTGGCCAAACAGGCAAACGACTTGGGGACAGATTCAGCCAGCACTTAAATGACATCGCTCAGCAAAAGTCCACACCAGTTGCCATACACTTCAATGGTCCTGACCACCATGGTCCCATCGACATCCAGGTCACAGCGATCCGATCCTGCTCCTCTGACACTGCCAGCCGAGAACAGCTTGAGAACCGTCTTATACACCGCATGGGATGTCTAAAACCAGCCGGTCTCAACACTTTTCACACCTTTGTCTGAGGTCACCCTTTCCTCTCTTGCTCTATTTGACTCTTTCCACTCTTATCCTATTCTTCTATTTGTATGCCATATACATTTTTTAATTTCATATTTATTTATCTCCCACTCATTCTGTCCTCTTCTATTTCCAGTCCCCACTTTTATCCCGTTGGGTAGTTTATTGTCCGGTTTCGTTTTTTAGTTTTTCAGTATGTATTGTGTACACCCGGCGGCGGAAGTCGCTTTCTGTTCAGCCACGCGCTCTTCAACAAGACAGCGAATTTCGGTTCTTGCCTTCAGGGAAGTACCCAGTTTTTATTTTATTATTTTATTAAGTTTTTTATGTGTCCTATCTAGACTTCACTTTCTTTCCTTTCCTGACGAAGGCCTTGTGGCCGTAACGTAGACTATTTTCTTTGTCTTTTGTCCTCGTAAGACGAATCACCTTTTTTCGATTTTTTTTCAAACCCACCCATTGTATTCCACGTCTTACCGCAGTTCCCCTCAACACCCTCCTGTCTAGCAAGTCAATTTTTATGGAGGGTGATGACCCGCGGTCTGGGCGATCATGTACTATCAGCAGCCTACGCATTATGTTTTTATCCTTACATGTTATCTTTGGAGGTATTTTACCGTTGTATCTCTGTCAATTTCACTACACATCTCCCCACTTGAAAACATGCCTATGGCAAGTTCCAAAACCAGCGATACACATAGGTAAAATTACTCCTCACGTCTGCCACTACTCTAATTTTGATCACAGGGGTGCCGACTGAGGAAATCTGCACCGACATTCAATTTACGGCTTGCATAAGCGACTGGTTTCAGTTCCCCATCAGGTGAAGATGATCTTTGCAACAAAGCCCCTCCTAGTCCTACATTACTTGCATCGGTTCTTAAGACAAAGTCCTGTGTCAAATCAGGCAGTTTGAGAATAGGCTTGCTAGTGAGTTTTTCCTTTAACTCTTGGAACGCTAGTTCACATTGTGCAGTCCAAATAATTTTATCTGGAAGTCCCTTGCGAGTCAGATCAGTCAGAGGAGCACAAATAGCGTTAAAATTCTTGATGTATTTCTGATAAAATCCGCATAACGACACAAATGATCGCACGTCCTTTTTTGTTTGCGGCCTAGGTGCTCTCTGCAGTTTTTCCAAGTTCTTAGGATCAGGGGTCATATTACCCTGATATACAGTGTGTCCCAAGAATTCCAACTCTTTGCATCCAATACAACATTTTGTTGGCCTAGCAGTTAAGTTCGCCTCCCGAAGTCTATCAAACAACATCTCCAGAGCTTCAATGTGTTCTTCAAATGTCTCTGTGGCGACGAGAATATCATCCATGAAATTCGTGATACATGGGTTATTCAGGGGATCCAACAATTTGCGCATCATCCTTGAAAACACACTCGGAGCATTTTTCAGTCCGAATGGTAGCATATTGAATTCATAATGTCCATCCGAAGTGCTAAAAGCCAAATAAGGTCTCACTTCAGGCTTCACTGGGATCTGGTAATAGCCTTTACTAAGATCCACCTTTGAAAAGTATTTTGCCTTGTTCAGTCTGGCAAATAACTGTTTTGTGTCTGGTAATGGATCCACTTGTCCTTCTGTGACAGCATTCAGTTTCCTGTAATCTATGCACAGTCTGTGTTCCCCAGACGGTTTCCTCAACAAAACGACACTAGAACTAAAAGATGATTCACTGTGCGAAATAATCCCCTCCTTCAACAAATACTCTATTTCTTCCTTCAATGCCTTCTCCTTCGCGAACGGAATAGAATAGGCTCTCATACAGATTGGGTTTGAGTCTACCAGTTTCATGTCATACTGTAGCAAATTTGTATGGCCTGGTTTATCTGTTAATACATCTGTATGTTCCTCCAGAACCTGTTGAACTCTCTCCCTCTGGTTTTTAGTCAGGTGCTTACTGACTTTTACCTGTGCTGCGGTTTCACAAGGATGTAATGGGTATTCATGTGAGGTGAGTGGTTCTTTTTGCATCTGGGTTGCAATAGCCAAGGTCAATAAGGGGGTGCTTTCCTGGAGTGGTCTGTCCAGATACTTCTTTAACAGGTTTACATGATAAACTTTCTCCTTCCCCTTTTTGTCAATTTTATAGTTTGTTCTAGACACCTTCTCTAGAACCGTATATGGACCTTGCCAACCAATTTGTAATTTATTCTGGCTTCCGGGTAGTAGAAGCAGCACCTTCTCTCCGACTGCCAGTTCCCTGTCCTTTGCCTTCCTATTAAAATATGCTGCATGTTTCTTCCTGGCTTGCTTCAAATTATCATTTGCCAGTTTCCATCCAGCTTTCAAACGAGTGGTCAGTTCGTTCACGTATTGATACGATGAGGTAACAGTCTCTTCCGCCTTCTCATCTGTCCAGGTCCTTAATAGAGCTTCTAATGGACCTTTTATTGGCCTCCCAAATAGCAGAGTTGCGGGAGCCATCCCGGTTGAACTATGTGGTACCTCCCGGTACGCAAACAATGCGGCGGGCAGGAATTGATCCCACAGATCCGGTTTTTCGTGTGCCAGCTTTCTCAGGATAGAAATGAGAGTCCCGTTGAACCTCTCTACCTGGCCGTTCCCTTGTGGATGGTACGGACTACAATGAAAGTGTCTGGCTTGAAATAGCTTAAAAACTTCTTCCGTTAGTTTCCCCTTGAACTGAGAACCATTATCCGTCAAGATTTGATGCGGGAATCCTAATCGGGTAAATATTGTAAGTAGTGCCTCTGCTACATGTTTTGAATCAATTGATGGCAGGGCTACCGCCTCTCCCCACATAGAACAAGTGTCCACCAGAGTAAGGATGTAACTGTTCCTCCTCTTGGTCCGAGTGAGAGGTCCTACAATATCCACTGCAACCCTCTCAAAAGGTGTTCCCACTATGGGCATTTCCCCTAGAGTTGCAGGAGCAGTCCAGTGCTTTGGAGCTACCCTTTGACATTCTGGGCAGGATTTGACATATCTTTTTATATCCTCCGTTATCCCTGGCCAGAAGTAATGACAAGCTATACGCTGTCCTGTGGCGCTGATCCCCATGTGACCACTGAAGGGAATCGCATGCCCGAGTTCCATCACTTTATCTCTATATGAAGTGGGAAGAACCAGCTGGTTGTGACCATTTGTTCCAGTTCCGGCCTTCCTGTATAAGAGTTTGTTCTTCATGAAATATTCCCCCTTGCTCGGAGGTGTGTGGCATTTGGGCAATTTTTTAAAACAGGGCTTGAGTGTCCTATCCTCAGCCTGCGCCTTCCTCATCTCCTCTGGATGAGCATTTATAGGTTCACCTTCTTCCTCCTTCTTCTGTGACCTGGTCTGCACTGTCGCCATGATCACAGGTTTCTCGGGATTCCCCAAGAAGACGTATCTACACCCCAATATCAGAGGGTAGATTGGTTCATCTATCACTGCTGCTCTGATTTCTCCTTCCACATAGCGAGTTTTCACCGTTATCCTTGCGATGGGAAGTGTCATGAGTGGTATGTCCTTAGTCGCCCCTTGTATTTCCACTGTTTCTGTGGTATACTGACTTGGGTCCACTAGGCTAGACTTCACAACTGAATCATAATCCAAACCTGTATCATAAAGGCACCTTATGGTGACCCCATTACAAATAACATCCTCACAAACTGGGGGGTGATAAGGTTCCTGTTGTCCATTAGGATTAACCTTTAATCTTTGCGTCCCCGACTTCATTGCAGCAATGTTTGAAGGTTTCCTTCTACAAAATTCGGTGTTATGGTTATCCTTCTTGCACCATTTACACCATCTTTTTCCTTGGTTCAACGGTTTTCTTTCATTGAACTTTTGGTCATTGAACTGTGAGTTTCTGTCGCGATAGTCATTTCTTGGCCGCTCAAAGTTTGTCCTACCTTTATTTCCCTGCTCTCTATTATCAAATTTATTAAATTGCTGTGGAGCTTTAAAATTGTCTATGTGCTTCTTTTTAGCACCACTTACCTCTGCCTGAGCTGCCTGATACCTCTCAGCAACATTTAAAATTTCCCCCAACTTCTCTGCACCTTGTTCCATGAGAAATTTTCTCATGTCTGGAGCCATGGACTCTCTCAATTGCTCAATCATGATCATTTCTTTAAGATCTTGGGTCTTCCCCAGAGCCGTCCATTTCTCCAAATAGGTTTCTAGTCTAGCAGAGAATTGGTGGTATGTCTCCCCAGACAACAGTTTGGCATTTCTAAATTTCTTACGATAAAATTCACCATTCTTCTCGTACCTTAATAACAAAGCCTGCTTTAACATGTCATAATTGTCTTGGTCTTCCCTGTTCATTTTGGCAAATACTTCATAAGAAGTACCTCTCAATCCCTGTGATAGCTTTAAACTCCACCTCTCTCTCTCTAACCCATATGTAGTAGCTAATAACTCAAAACGTCCTAGGTACCCCTCTATGTCATCGTCTTTTTCAACAAAATGGTCTAAATGAAACCCCATAGCTGAGTTTGAGGCTCCCAGACTGGGCGTAGCATCTGAGGCAAAAGGGCTGGCACCATTTTCAGGAGCCGGGCCTTGTAATTCCAGCTCCCTTAGTCGTAATTCGTGCTCCCTTTGCAACCTTCTATCTTCTGCCTCCCTTTCGGCAGTCAACCTTTTTCTTCTGCCTCCCTTTGCTGTCGTTTTTCTTCTGCCTCCCTTTGCTGTCGTTTTTCTTCTTCCTCCCTTTGCTGTCGTTTTTCTTCTGCCTCAATCTGCAGCCTCTTAATTTCTCTATCAGCCTCAATTTGTAACCTCTTCTCTTCAGCTACCTTTCTATCTTCCCTTTCAATATATTTATCACATTCAGCCGTTACATATTGAATTAAAATCTGACCATCCATTCCCATCTCCTTTGCGGTCAGCACAGCAGCTGATCGGAATTTTGCTAGCTCCGCCATACTTTTCAGACAATATAATAATATACAAGCTAAATCTCTAACCAGTAAATACACTAAGTACTTCTTATGACTATAGTCTAACTAATTCTAACTAACCAGTTAACTAATTAATTATCACTGGCTGTGAAGATTCACCAACTTTTATCTGCAGGGACACTTTTAATTTTAAAGGGAATTTCACAATTTTTTTCCCCTAATTTTATTTCTCCAACCAGGAGATCCTAATATTACTGTTGGGCTAATTATCCCTGGACAAGACCCCAATGTATGTAGTGGGTTTGATGGTATTGTATGATGGTGATATTACTAAATGTAATGTATGAGGCCAGCTGTGAAGGCTCCTGAGATAAAATGTAGTTGTGAATTGTCAGAAGGCCTTTCTTGCTACCACTACGACCTCACACTCAATTTTTTTTCTTAATGAATGTGGCTATGTAAAATGTCTAGGGTAATGATATGTAATGTGGTGTGATAGTTATAGATACACCCACAGATATTTAAGCAGACTAATAATATTTAACAAATATTATAATACACTGAACTAACTCAAGAGTGTAAAATTTTTGATAGAATTATATTACATTTATTTGTTCTGGATCAAGTTTTATGTTGACCAGAACTTTTTTTAAAAAAAAGGATTTAAAATTTATGAAAGAAATGCATGGAATGTTACATAATAAATGCAAGAGTGTACATATATAAGTACTAGACTAGTTAGTTTTATTAAAATGTTCTAGTAGTCATCTACTTGGGAGGATAGTTAATGCTTGTGCTGTTGGGGTGGCCTCATCACACCTGTCTATATTGACTACACAGTGTCCAGTAAATTGCAGGAATTTTATGGGGTATTAGTAACTAAAAGGCGTTGGTGAACTTCCAGCAGACCAGAGGCTCACTCATCTTGCATATGTAGCTCTGGTGCTGAAATCTGGTGGTCCCACCTCTCCGTGCTGGCGGGCAATAATAGTGGTCTCTGTCACAACGTACTGCACAGATACACTCGAGTAAAATCACCAACTGAATGGACACCGCCTTGTTGACAACTGAAACTCACAGCTCTGCAATCAAAGTATTGGCTATGTGTCAAAATTCTATTCTCTACCCACGTCTGGACACAACAACCACATCATACAGACAGGTCAGATCTCTCTGACCAAACAGCACATTTACCATGGTGGTTTTACATCAGATAGGTCCTCCCAGACTATAGATTCTGAAAAATATTTATTAGTTTCCTTCCCTAAAAGTGGATAGGTAATATGTTTCATTATTCTCAACACTTGATCTGTCTTTCCTAACCCTTGCTGGAGTTTATGTATTTTGTTGGTCCCTAGACCCTGACTTGGGCGGGGGGTCTAGAGCAAATCCCTACTTGTTTGTAAGGCTAGATTTCGATATGGCAGTATCAAATCACTCGAACATTAAACAATATTCAAAATATACAAAGAAATAATTTCAATCTTACCAGATTATGAATAAAGAACACAGAAATGCTAGCAAAACTCAGCTGAGCTGCTGGCTATAGTATGGCGTCCCTGAACTTATTTCACTTTCTTTCATTTGGAAATCACCACACTTTAAAATACTGTGTCTATCATCGAACAACTATTGAGGAATGGCCCCACTTGCGCGTCTGAGCGCCGATAAAATGATTGTCTGTGGCCAATCACTGCCTAGGTTTATTTCAAATTCAAATTTCCTACCCTAAAGTCATTTCAGTCATGCTTCAGTCAAGTATGGATGTTTATCTGTTAGTCTGTCCGTCTCTACTTGTTTTTTTTTTCAAAACGTACTTGATTTTTGAACCAACCTTTCTCTCCCCTCCAAAATTTTGTCGTTAAAAGTTATATTTAGACACAGCTCCCACCAATGTCCCTTCGCTTCCCTACTAAGTAGATTTGAACACCTGCGTCTCGAGGTCGTGTTTTTTGTGCAAATAGCGACACTTTTTATTCCATACAGTCTGTCGCTGATGTGAACAACACTGTCTTTTGTCATTATCTTCAATATTATCTATCCGTCTGTAAAATTAAGAACATATTAGTTCACTGCTCAGAATGGGCCATCCGGCCAGCTAATTTTTATATTCCTAACATTAATATTACGAAAAAGTTACTTTTTAATTTTTGTAATATTCCAAACATCTGCGTTCTGCCGATGAATTCAAATCAAAGGCTTGGTATCGCAAAAGCGACCAATAAATGACTGTGGCGTAACATATCCAAGGTCCCTTCTGTCGAGTTCCTTGCTTTATGTCAACTTGGGAAACGTGACTTTTCTCCGTTTCCCCCCCAATTGCGTCTCCTTAGCCTTTCTAGTCTCACGCAATCTTTCCAGTCATATTTTTTTCCTTTTATCCGCCGTTCCCCTCCTGTCTAGCAAGTCAATTTTTATGGAGGGTGATGACCCGCGGTCTGGGCGATCATGTACTATCAGCAGCCTATGCATTATGTTTTTATCCTTACATGTTATCTTTGGAGGTATTTTACCGTTGTATCTCTGTCAATTTCACTACACCAACATCAACGCAGGATGACTACCAAGCTATGAACAGATCAGAACAAATAGTCATTCTGCGCCTCAGAACAGGACACAACCGCCTCCGCAGCCACATGTATACAAAATTCAAGATTGGCAATTCAGCCATGTGTACATGTGGACAGGCACCCCAGACAGCAAAGCACGTACTTCAAGATTGCCCCGAATATGATATATTGAGGCAAACCCACTGGCCCAGAGAAACAACACTGGAAGCAAAACTATATGGACCTCTGTATGAACTACAAAAGACAGTGAAGTTTATACAAGAAACAACATTGCAGATATAGACAATATATTTCCAGCAAACGAAAGAAGAAGAAGAAGGAACTACCGATGAATGCCACGGTGGCACTGATAAACTGACTGCCAAACCTCTGCTTCAAAGTTGCCCAACATATGCGGAACAGATTCAGTTATCAGAGTCGCTCAGAAATTTTTGGATAATCTAAACACGCCAGACCAGAACCATTCCTTCGCTAAATGTGTTAAATAGTCTCGTGGGGATTTCATTTTCTGATTTGTGATAATAGAAATTGTGCTTAAGTGTTAAAATGTGTTAAGTTTACCATTTTAATTCACTGTAATTCCCAAGCGTTTAAAACTAGTGACATAACATGACGCGTAGATGTTTTCTTGCCAGTTGTTCAGTGTAATGTAATTTCCAAACACCCCACTTTCTTGCACAAGAAGATACGGTAGCTGACTGAGATTATTACGCGTGACGGATGAGTGACAGAATAGAATTCGCATTATATTTCATTGTGTGAAATTATATAAGTGACTAGTGTTAATATCATGTGACAAAACAATAGACGCCGAAAATCTATAGGTAGTAATGACAGGTGATATTTGTTAAAGTGCGCGTATGGATAAATTAAATAATAATTGATTTTGTGCACTTTTCATTTTCTCGCAGGCAATAACGGGGGAGGTCGCATACCATTTTTCCCGACATGCCATACCTGAAAACTTACTTGTGGATAGGATAGTAGCATATTGTTTTCATAAATGTTCTTTTCTTCCTAATATAGTACCTGATCAAAATCAGCGGCCAGCGGTCTTATTCTGATTTTGGGTCCTCGATTTCTTTGGGCTAGTTCGTTCCTCTTTCTTCATTCAGTGAAGGATTAATAGTGTCTTCTTCGTGGCTTACAAGTCCCAAGTTCCTTCGTGAACCGGTTGTGCCCAAGAGACTAATAAACATTAATATTAAAGCTTAACTGGACTGTACCTTACCCAGAATTATTTATTCAGTTTTTCCAGCCCACTGGGATTACGAAAGAACATATATTCCTGACGTTTGACAGCCATAGCAACGGAGTGATCCAGAAAATTACGCTGTTTCAAAATCGGCACTCACCCTAGAGCCAGCCGATAGGATTTACCATCATCATCATTTTTTTTTTACATATTGTAACATTTGTCTTAGCAACCAGATGTTTCGCAATACTGGAATTATTTTTCTCCCTTTGCAACTGTGAACGTCCAGAGCACGTCTTGGTTCAGCAACTATTCGCGGTGACACTTGTTTTCATCCAGGGAAAATTAAACCACCAAATTTGGCGTCCACCTTGTAATTATTATTCGTTATATAGGCTGGACTGTGGCTATATTTGGGCAACCCACCTGAAGTATAGGTTCAGGAACTATTGTAATTTTTTTCAAGGGATATCAACACCACGAGTGGGTAAGCGAGATTGTTTGTGGCCACGTATGACAGGGAGAGAGAGAGAGAGAGAGAGAGAGAGAGAGAGAGAGAGAGAGAGAGAATATTTTCTTTTGTTACAATCATTGTACTAACTCCTTTTTTATTTCACTAAACTTGTGTACTTTACTGAGTAGTAATTTAGTGGGAACTTGTTCTTCACAGTCTATTCTGTAACCTAGTGGTAATCTTTGACCTTTGAGTTATTAACTTCTTTTGGGATCCTTTCTCAACAAGGGAGAGGGCACTTACTCGGTTATTTTCATATGTCTGTGAACGTGATTTTATTGATTTCTCTATATGTTTTGATGTAAAAAGTTTAATGATAATAAACAACAAAAAGAACTTAACTTTGTGTGTTGGTCAGACCCATACCCAATTAACCATAGTTTTTCACGTTTGTGTGTCTTATTGTCACATAATGTGTGTGTGGGTGTGTTTAGTTTAACTTATATTTCTAGATATAAGGGGGTGAAAGATTGCCTTACACTAAATTATAGTCGTATAGATAGGCTGGACTAGAGAAACTATTCAGTCCAGAGACTAATCTTCTCCTTAACTATTCACTCTTGAAATCTATTTCTTACACCTTTATTCTCACATAGTTACCACTACCATCTCTGCTCAGACGGGACCATAAATATCTTCTAACCTATCTAAAAAATGTACGACACCTGGATGCTCTACATCCCATTTGTTTCTGTATCTGATTCTGATAAAACTCTTTCCCTTCTAGAAAGTTATGCGTGCATTAGACTGAGGTAGCTTTCCACCTTCCTTTGTCAGTCGTTTAGCCTCTTCATTGTCGGTAATGTTACAATGAGATGGGATCCATTGGAGCACATTTTTTTTTATTCGTTGACATTATGTATTGAGCACCACACTTAAGTCATTCAGGTCTGCATTATTTTGGCTTTTCAACGTTGTAATTACTGACAGTGCGTCGGTAAAGAAAGCAACTTGTTTCTCTGTGCTTTCCTCTGTTATTATAACCTCTGCTTCAGTTTTCAAGGCCTCTGCCTCTGCTCTGAAGTTACTTGAGAACTGCTCTGTTGCCACTGACAGCTTTTTTTGTGCACCAGTGCTTAAGGTCAGGAAGACACATCCACCTCCATTTTCTGTTCAATTTGTTGCTGATCCATCTGTTTATAGATTGGTCCAGGTGTTGCGTCGGTAATGTTTCACTTTATATTTTGTCGCTATGGATTTTCACTCTGTTGCAGTTTGGATCTTCTTTCTTAGTAACTGTCTTTTGTCCTGTAAATCACAAAAACAAACTCTTGCCACATTTCCAGGAAAAGGCGAGCATTGCACATTGAAAGCTTAACTGAACAATGATTTAAAAAGCATGTAGGCCTTGAGATTTGTTCGTGGGGCATTAACCATTGACCATAAGTCATGAGAAGTTTTGACTACAAAGATCTAGTGCAGTTGAAATGGAATGTAAAGGAAGGAAATGACCATAGGAGAATTAGTGCTGTCATCAGGACATGTAGCAGAAAGAGTACACCATGATTATCCCCTTCCCCCCATCATTGTTTGGCTGGTTACCTGCTCGTTCGCGCATGTTCTTTATGCTAGAAATTTAGACAGAATTGGATGTTATAATAGTCGTATAATAAATTGAGAGATGCAGCAGATGTTTGTATTTGTAAGTAAGAAGTATGGAGATGGGGGAGATGTTTGTATTTGTAAGTAGGAAGTATGGAGGTGAGGGAGAAGTTTGTATTTGTAAGTAAGAAGTATGGAGATGTGGGAGATGTTTATATTCTTGGAGCTTCGAATGAAGATATGGAGTAAATATGTATATTCTTGCAGCTGGTAATGTAGAGATATGATTAGTTGTTTATTTTGTTGGAGCTGGAAATGTAGACATGGAGCAAATGTTTATAATCTTGGATTTTGAATCGAGGGATGAAGTAAATGTTTATATTATTGGAGCTAGAATGGAGAGATGAAGAATCTTTTTTTTCTTCAAGGAGCTGGAAATGGAGAGATGTAGTAAATGTTTATATTCTTGGGGCTGGAATGGAGAGATGTGGTAATTTGTTATATTCTTGAAGCTGGGATGGAGAGATGTAGTAAATTTTTGTATTCATGGAGAGCAAATGGAGAAATTAAACAAATATTTATATTTTTGTGGCAGGAAGTGTAAAGACTGAGGAGCACGCAGAGTTAAAAAAATTGCTCTGTTAGAGATACAGAACATGGTGAGAACAAAATACTCCCTCGTGAAAACACAACAACTGTTATTGGCGTGTAACTGAGAGAGCAAATCAATAGAGCTTTCCTCGTACCAGGCAGGCTGTAGCTACTTGTCCGTACATAAATGTTCACTGATCCTGTTTACAGAAACTGGTGGTTATCAAATTTATGTAGGCTCCAACAACAACAACAACTGGTTGTTCACCATCATCGTCATCGTTCATCAGTGTCATGGTGATCACTACCATCGTTGTCAGGGTGATTACTACCATCATTATGTCTATTCTACTTTTAGGATTTTTCTAGAACGTTTACTGCCATGACGTTGACGATAATAAGAGTAATATGGAAAGTTGTATTAAGACACCTGAACATTGCACCACAGTTGCAGGCAAACATAGCACGACAATAAGGAGCACAAACAGGGAACTGAATACCAGAACTGGCATTTCTTGTGTTATGTTAGTGACAGTGGGTGTATCCTTGCGTTATGTTGACCGTAGATAATAGATGCATACTAGAGTTGTGTTTACTGTACTTGATGTATTCATGTGCTATGTTTACCGTTGTTAATGTATCCTAGTGTGACGTTGACCGTTATTGATGTATCATAGTGTGATGTTGACCGTTGTTGATATATCCTAGAGTGATATTGGTCGTACCAACGGGCTGATCACCAGTTTGCCAGTCACTTCGATTACGGAAACAACGGCAGATGAATTGATTTGCCATTGCCCTAAAGACGCCAATAGGCGTGATGGGAAACAATGGCAAAGAAAACCTATCTGCTGTTGCCCTAAGACGCCTCTAGGCGTAATGGCCACTGACTGCTTTGATGGTCGGTGGCTAAGGACGGAAGAAGAAGAAGAAGATATTGGTCGTTGTTGATGTATCCTAGTGTGATGTTGACCGTTGTTAATGTATCCTAGTGTGATGTTAACCGTTATTGATGTATCATAGTGTGATGTTGACCGTTGTTGATGTATCCTAGCGTGATGTTGGTCGTTGTTGATGTATCCTAGTGTGATGTTTGTCGTTGTTGATGTATCCTAGTGTGATGTTTGCCGTTGTTTATGTATACTAGTGTAATGTTTGTCGTTGTTGATGTATCCTAGCCTTTTGTCGGCCGTTGTTGATGTATCCAAGTGTGATGTTGGTCGTTGTTTATGTATCGTAGTGTGATGTTGGTCGTTGTTGATGTATCGTAGCAAGATGGTGGTCGTTGTAGATGTATCCTTGTGTGATATTGACCGTTTTTGATGTATCCTAGTGTGATGTTTGTCGTTGTTGATGTATCCTATTGTGATGTTGGTCGTTTTTTATGTATCCTAATTTGATGTTTGTCGTTGTTGATGTATCCTAGTGTGATTTTGACCGTTGTTGATGTATCCTAGTGTGATGTTTCTCGTTGTTGATGTATCCTAGTGTGATGTTTGTCGTTGTTGATGTATACTAGTGAAATGTTTGTCGTTGTTGACGTATCCTAGGGTAATGTTAGCCGTTGTTGATGTATCCAAGTGTGATGTTGGTCGTTGTTGATGTATTGTAGTGTGATATTGGTCGTTGTTGATGTATCGTAGCGTGATATTTTCCGTTGTTGATGTATCCTAGTGTGATGTTGGTCGTTGTTGATGTATCTTAGCGTGATGTTGGTCGTTGGTGATGTATATTAGCGTGATGTTGGTCGTTGTTGATGTATCTTAGTGTGATGTTGGTCATTGTTGGTGTATCTTAGCATGATGTTGGTCGTTTTTGTTTTACCCTAGTGTGATGTTTGTCGTTGCTGATGTATCTTATCTTCACACTCAGACAGCTGAGTGAAAAGGCCCTTGAGTATAAGAGTGAGATGCATCTTTGTTTCATAGATCTGAAAAAGGCGTTTGACAGGGTCCCCTGGAGCAAACTTTGGGACTGTTTGGCAAGGACGAATATTCCAGCACCTCTGATTCATGCTATACAGAGCTTCTACAAGTCTTGCAGAAATTATGTGAGGACAGCAAACCATAAGTCGGAAGAGTTCAGGACCACCACTGGTGTAAGACAAGGTGATATCCTATCACCTTACCTCTTCATACTCCTTATGGACGATGTCATCAAGGCATGTAAGGAGAGAACAAGAAAGTATTCAGTGGGGTACTGGAAGATGAGACAGGTCTATATTTCGGAGCTGGCATTTGCTGATGATGTTGCCCTGATTGCTAAATCAGAGGCACATCTCCAATCCAACCTGCAAGTCTGGAAGGAAGAGCTGGAGAAGAGAGGGATGGTCATAAGCAGCTCTAAAACAAAATCCATGGTGATATCACGAGAAGAAAGAAAACATCAGATTAAGCTGGGAGAACAGGTCCTGGAGCAGGTCGACCACTTTAAATACCTCGGAGCTATTATAGACCGAAAGGGAGGCATCAAAGAAGAGTTGGCCACTCGAAAAGCAGCAGCTGGGAGACTTTTTCAGGCCATAAATCGAGGATTCCTCAGCAAGAGAGAGGTTGGTAAGAAAACGAAGATGGCTGTATACCTATGTCCCAGTCTTGACATACGGATGCGAGTCATGGGCAATGACTACAACCCATAAAAGCCAGATCCAAACCTCAGAAATGAGGTATCTGAGGAAGGTGGTTGAAGTAACAAGAAGAGACATGGTACGCAACCAGACGATACGTCAAGGCCTTAAATCCTACCCCCTGCAGACCCAAGTAGAACAGTCCCAATTAAGATGGTTTGGCCATGTCTGCAGAATGGGAGAAGATCGGATACCACGACAAGCATGGGAAACAAAGAGCCAAGGATCCAGACCCCGAGGACGACCCAGAGTCCGCTGGGAGGACAACATTAGACAGTCTTTGAAGGATCGAGGACTAGAATGGAACCAGGCCAGGAGGAAGACAGCCGATAGGATAGTCTGGCGCTCTCTCTTCCAAACCTCTACACCTCACGGTAGAAGGGGAACGACTAAGTAAGTAAGATGTATCTTATCGTGATGTTGTTCGTTCTTGATGTATCCTAGTGGGATGTGTGTCGTTGTTGATGTATCCTAGTGTAATGTTTGACGTTGTTGATTTATCCTAGTGTGATATTTGTCGTTGTTGATGTATCCTAGTGTGATATTGACCGTTTTTGATGTATCCTAGTGTGATGTTGGTCGTTGTTGATGTATCCTATTGTGATGTTGACCCTGGTTGATGTTTTCTAATGTGATGATAGTCGTTGTTGATGTATCCTAGTGTGACTAGTGTGATGTTTGTCGTTCTTAATGTATCTTAGCGTGATGTTGGTCGTTGTTGATGTATAATAGTGTGATGTTTGTCGTTGTTGATGTATCCTAGTGTGATGTAGGTCGTTGTTGATGTATCCTAGTGTAATGTTTGTCGTTGCTGATGTATCCTAGCGTGATGTTGACCATTGTTGGTGTGTCCTAGCGTTATGTTGACCGTTGTTGATGTATCCTAGTGTGATGTTGGCCATTGTTGATGTATCCTAGTGTGATGTTGGCCATTGTTGATGTATCCTAGCGTGATGTTGGCCGTTTTTGTTGTTTCCTAATGTGATGTTGGTCGTTGTTGATGTATCCTAGTGTGATGTTGGTAGTTGTTGATGTATCCTAGTGTGATGTTTGTCGTTGTTGGTGTATCCTAGTATGATGTTGGTCGTTGTAATGTATCCTAGCTTGATGTTGGTCGTTGTTGATCTATTCTAGTGTGATGTTGGTCGTTATTGATGAAGGTTTACCTGTCAAACCATGCTTTCTAAGTAGCATTATAAGAATTTTAGTCCTGTAATATGTTCTTGTCAAGAACTATGGAATAAACGGATGTCGTCTATGTATGTGATGACATCAGACCTATCACCTAAGAGTCTTTGCATCATGTGCACAAAAGTCGGAGGAGCATTGACAAGGCTAAAAAACATAATTCCATTGGATTAAACAATATGGAGTCAAAAATTCGGTTAGCGGTTAGGCCTTATCAGTTAAAAGGATTTGCAATATCCTTTGGATAGATCTAGTTTGCTAAAGTATGTAGCCTCGGATAGTTGTGATAAGAGATCCTCCAAAACAGGCATAGGCTCAGCATCTGTGAAAGTGACACTGTTAAGACGTCTAAAATCAATGCAGATGCGAAGAGATGTATCCTTCTTTCTAAATAGAACCATAGGAAAAGCATAGGATGATTCAGAAGGCGAAATGATGCCCATGCGTTGCATATACTTAAGTTCACTATCTACCTGAGATCTGTACTGGAGAGGGATAGTGTACGGTCTCAGATTGATAGGATGGTGATCACTCAATTAATATCATGAGAGATAACGTCAGTGCGACCTGGAAGTTCAGTCAGCGCATCAGAGAAAGATTTTAAATCAGCAAGAGCCTGTTCTCGATAACCAGAATCTAAATCACCTGATACAGTTACATCTCTCGAAGATTCCAAAGATTTTAAAGGCCACAGCGGGAAATTAAGAGATATCGCTCGCTGTAGAATCATCATATTCCACAACAGCAGACAAAGTGTGTCGAACGGGTACATCGGAAATACTGTCCAAGATAGGTTCTAACTCAGCAGGGAGCTCCACATACAATTTTAACATATTAATATAAAATGTTTTGATTTTACCCCTTATGTCAATGGCATAATCTACAGTTTTCTTCTCTATCACCTTAAAAGAACCCTGCCAGGAAATTAGCATTTTATTTTCTTTGGTCGGAAGAAGTAGCCATACTTGTTCTCCTGGTAAGAACGAACGTAATTTTCGAGATTGGTTGCAGCGCAGTCTCGACCTGTGCGAAGCATTACGTATCATACATGATGCATAAGTACATGCATCCACAAGGCGTTGTCTGAAATCAAAGACCAGTTCCAAGCTGGTGTGGACAGTTTATTCTCCACTGATCCCAACAACAAATACTTGAGTATGTGCATAGGACCTCTAGGGTTGGCATCATAAACCAACTCAAATGGTGAAAAGCCAGTGCTCTCATGGGGTACTGTCGTAGATTTTATCACATAGGTAATAGATGTTTATAGTCCTGTTTGAGCAGAGGTGATAGTGATGACAATGTGAAAGTAAAGGGTAAGAAATAGTTTTATCACAAAGTGATCGTGTAAGAGAAAGAACAGTCTTTCGATAGAATAATTTATCTAATCCAGCCTATCTGGACGACTAAATTTAGATCAGACGCACTTTCTCTCCTTGTACGAAATACAAGTTACACTACACTCAAATGCACACAATTCTGTGACAAATACGCACGAACGTGAAAACAAACTATGAATAACATATTATGGATAGGGGGTTGACCGACACAATAACTAAAGGTTTAATAAAGTTTATTATCAATAGAAGATCACAACAATAAGCATATACATCACTAGATCAGGGTTTACAGACAAAATTGCAAAAGAAGAAATTAATCAAATAGGTTCTCCCCCTCTGGTAAAGGAAAAGAAAAGACGATCCCAAAAGATCAAAAGTTAACAAATAAGTTATGAAATAGTCAGTATGGGAAAAGAATAGGTTCCTAATGTAATCTATCCCGTGACTACTCAGGTTAGTGAGATAAAAAAAGAAAGAAGAAACCACATGAGTATATGATGTTAACTAAAGACATAAGTTTCTTTCTCCGTTCATTCAATTCACACCCATTCAGTGGCCACTTTCAGACTTTTGCTTACCCCAGTAGTTGTCGCAGGCATTCCAAGAAAATACACTAATAAGTAATAAGACTATTTAGTGTCAAATTTAAGTTTTGCCAAATCCAGCCCCAGACTCGCCGTAGTTGCTGACTGCAAATTTAACGGGAATCGCTAGAGTCGGTGATTTAATTTGTCCTGGATACAATAAGTTAACTATGCCTTCAGTTGGTTGGAGTAAAGTTCATGCGTGGTGATCGCCGACGTAGGATGAAAAGAACATATATATGTATATGTATATGTATATGTATATGTATATGTATATGTATATGTATATGTATATGTATATGTATATGTATATGTATATGTATATATATATATACATACATATATATACATATACATATACATATATATATATATATATATATATATATTATATATATATATATATATATATATATATATATATATATATATATATATATATATATATATATATATATATATATATATATATATATATATATATATATATATATATATATATATATATATATATATATATATATATATATATATATATATATATATATATATATATATATATATATATATATATATATATATATATATATATATATATATATATATATATATATATTATATATATATAATATATATATATATATATATATATATATATATATATATTATATATATATATATATATATATATATATATATATATATATATATATATATATATATATATATTATATATATATATATATATATATATATATATATATATATATATATATATATATATATATATATATATATATATATATATATATATATATATATATATATATATATATATATATATATATATATATATATATATATATATATATATATATATATATATATATATATATATATATATATATATATATATATATATATATATATATATATTTCCTATGTTGTTTAGCCTCAGATGGCTGAGACGCTAGGTTAAGTAACACAAATGTTGCTGACAGTATATTTCGCCACAGCTGGCTGATGAGATTGATATAAGTAAATCTGGTAATAGTTCTGGTCCAGTTAATATTATAATCTAATGGTTCTATTCTGGTTTCTCTCATGAAAATGAGGAAAATTGGACCACACAGGTCACAGCAAGAAGCTCATCAATATTAAATATCCCTGGATGCTTATAATATTATAAGTTCGTATGATCATAAGTTCATATGGCCATAAAAAACCGCTAGTACTCAGGTTGATCAGTCTAGATTTTAGGAAAGAAAATATAAACATTTAACCAAGTTATCAATATCATATCTAACACGTTTAAAATAGGACCTCTTCATCACTCCGTTATAAATTAGATTTAAAACACACGTGTCTGGCTTATCCTATCGTTTTTAATGCGTGATATGAACACTAGTCATTTTAAAAAATTACGTAAAATGGATAGAAGTAAATAATATATATCGTCAGTAGACAGTTATTTAATGTATGTACTAGTCAATTTAAAACATCTCTTACTGAGAAATAGCGAGTAATTAAATTCAATTTACGGCTGAAAAAGATTTAGCTATAAGTTATTTAATTAACGCAGAAAATCTCAGTGAAATGTAATGAAAACTTTAAACACACTAAATCACTTAAAGGCTAGTTATATAAATTATCGCAATCAGAAAAATGAAACACTCCACGAAAATCTAATAATTTTCACTCTGTACGAGAAATCTAAGATATCGAGCTAGGGAATTTCAGATAGATTTCTGAAAAACTGATCATGGCTATCGGAGAGACATGGTATATATCCGTAAATTCCGTTCTATCGCTCTTAAATGCAAAAGTCACACCCACTGCCAGACCCGAGCCCATTTGCCGTTCCATTCTTGAATCAAAGGTAATTTTACCACCTCTGCCGCCGACCTCTCTGGCTTGACTTTCATCATCTCCGCCTTGCCGAATATCAGCTACGCAATTAATTCCCCTGAAAGTTTTACAATCCAAGGTCCGTCTCAGGCTTAACATTGCCCCTGATCAAAGAATCTATTATGCCATGCTTCGCGCTCTCTCTGTTCCACCGTGCTTAATTGCCAAACGGCTCACGTGTTAATTGCACTTGGGAATTCGGCGTTCCTGTAGCAAAAAATAATACTAGATGGGGAGGGGCAAAAGGAGATGATCACTGCTCCACTATTTCCATCTGTGACAGGTACTTATCTGTAAGCAAACAAGACCGCTGGCAACATGCGGTCCCAATCATGAGGACATGTCTCAGTGACTTTGCCTAACAACTGTTTCAACGAGCCATTAAAACGCTCGCAAACGCCATTGCTTTATGGATGGTATGGATAGTGAAAGAATGCTTAACTGATAACATGTTCTCAATATCTTTCATCATCTGAAACATAAATTGAGTACCGCGATCTGATAAGATTTCCCCAGGAAATCCTATGCGGTAAAAACAAACAAATAAAGCACCGACAACAGCTGCTGAGGAGATATTCTTCAATGTTATGGCCTTCGGCGAACAGGTACATAAGTCTATACACGTTACCGATATCCTCTGTCAGACATGACCGACATAGGACCAACTATGTCAACCGCAAGCTTTGTAAAAGGCCCTAATGGCACATCAGTAACTTGTAAGGGTGCAGCATGGTGCTTGCCCTTACGTGCTACCTTTTGACAAGTTGTGCAAGACCTGCAGTATAGCTTTACGTTTTTGTTAACACAGGGCAAATAAAAATTCGAGGTGACACGAACCAGAGTACGCTTAATCCCCGTATGCCACCTGTCACAGAGTGCTCGAAGGTTTTGTCTGGATTATTTTAAAATTCCTTACTTTTCTATTCCTTCACATATTTTGTCTGTTTTTTCTCTACGGAAATAGTTGCACCTGCGATCGTGTCTTTAGCTATTTTTTCAAGTCTTCACTATTAGTCCTGTCATACTATCCAAATTCTAGTTTCTTCTACAAAGGCACTTAAAAAACATTTCTTTAAGGATGTCTATACGATTTATTCGCTTAGTCGAAACGACAGTGGTTCTCAGAGTATCATATTTCCGTGTTCAGTGGTCAACTGGAGAACGCCGATAAATCTTTTACGTGTCTTAGCATGAGACGGGAAATAATTAACTCTTGGCGTGGGAACAGGAATGTTTTTAACTTCATGCGAACGAATGCTGAGTTTTAAGATCACTTGCTGATTTAACCGTCGAAGACAACGCACGCTTAGAAGTTATAGAATAGAAACATCAACTACCTCATATCTACAAGTATATGTGATTGAGAGTAACGCTATTAAAGTTCTATTTCTTAAGCTGTGGATAAAGTCCTGAGCGGTAAGCAAACTCTCAGTATTCGCTTAATTAGCTAACTCTAATATCAAGGGATTAGTTAATTGATGTAAAGTGTGAATTACTTAATATTGTGGTTTTAATTCTTTACATTAGATTGAAAGCTATATTTGCATTTATGTATTATGAATGTTATTGATGCATTATAATGATGTAAGAGTACTGGCTGATATGAGAAAGTACTACAAGCTAATTGTATTAGGAAAGTGATGAAGAAAGCTGTTGTGAACGAGAGAAGAACCATGTTGTTCAAGGAACGAGTGAATGAAATAGCATTCCTCCAATGCAGTCACGCATGAACGCACACGGCCAGGCGTCTGCTTGTAACAAAGGTTGACCTGACTGACCCGACCTCAGTGTGAGACTACCGCTAGACAGGAATTTGTAAACAAATGGACAGTCGCCTTTAAGGAAGACTGACTGTTATGGTTTCAGGTAAATAGATTATTAGGCACCATTCTGAGACGAAATGTCCAGAGTGGCTGTAGTTAATATATCTGTAAAACAAACAGAAGATTGATTACCTGCATTATCTTCCACAGCCCAGTTGCAGAATCCTAGCCAGTTTCTGGATTTTGATTGCTGTAAATTGTTGCGAGTAAACCACCTAGTTGCTCTATGCTACAGAGAGAACTAGTGCTTACGTCTCAAACCCTCGAGCGGTGATCACAAGTCAGCAACCCTGTGCAGTCTATAGCATATGAGCAGTCTATCGATTTAAGCAGTCAACACCTCGTCAGCACCTGAACTTCATAACGCAACTTCACAACCAGGTTAACGGAAAGCCTAGTCATCTCTTGGACTGAAGCAGATAAGTCTACTTAAAACCCAGACCAAAATCAGAATTCACTTTTTCCACGAATAGCCATAGGAATAAACTTTTCGTCAGTGAGGAAAATAGCCTCTTATTTTTATCTGAACCAAAGACACTGACAGTTCTAAATTTCCTAGTATTTCTTTTATTCAAAGTATATGACAACATTGATTATATTTTCTACTGTAATTAAAGTAATTATGTACATTCTGTAACTCACCATCATTCTGAGTTTGACTTAGTAGATTGTATGTTCTGTTCAGAAAAACATTCTCAACCCTCCTTGTATTATTACCTGTTACTATTAGTTCATCTTCAAAAAAGATTTGAGTAAGAAAGAGTTAGTCGTCGCCAGAAAAATACAAGAGTTGGCAGTCTAAAGGTGAGAGAATCACTGACACCAGCCTGTGCCCTTCTGTTAACTCTTTCCCTCAACACTAGCTCACCTCTGTGAAAACTAGTGTCTAAAGGTCTATGTGCTTTCTACACATCTTCCTTACTATACAAAACTCTTTATGCGACAATTGGATTCTCATTCAACGTCAATTGGAGTGAACCATCAAAAATATATCTGCGACAAACTGGGGGCTCGTCCGGGATCTTACCTTTGGTGACCTATCTGCAGAAGAATTGTTGAATCTTTAACTAGTAGTCTATCAATACCTTGGAGTAGAATCTATTGTATATCCCTAGACAACGAAACTTCTTATGTTTTCTGAACAGAATTGTGGAATTACACAGTAGAATAAGGAAAGTGAAATCTGAATGGTCCTGGAATTAATTAATTAATTATTTAATTAATTAAGTTACTTAGATTAATTAAGTTCATTAAGTTAATTAGTGGCTTAAGATAACTAAGTGTACAAGTTGATGAGTGTGTGTGAAAGACTGGCTGCAATTGTAATACCTTACTTCAGAAGAAATAAGAGTATAAACAGGGTTAAAAATAAATAAATTATACTTGAGTCTGACTCAAGTTAATAATATCTTAATTCAGCAGAAATAAGTATATTATTAAAATATCAATTATACTAGCATCTGAAAAGGGATACATTACGTCAGTAGACTTAATAGTATTACCTCGAGCTTCTGTAAATTGATCAGTGGTTTATTATTACAATACTTCATAGAATTATTAGTAATAATCGGAAGCAAGTGTAGCGTCTGTCTAAAGTTAATAATACCTTAATTTAGCAGAAATAAGTATTATTAAAATATCAATTATACTAGCATCTGTAAAGGGATACATTACGTCAGTAGACTTAATAGTATTACCTCGAGCTTCTGTAAATTGATCAGTGGTTTATTATTACAATACTTCATAGAATTATTAGTAATAACTGGAAACTAGTGCAGCGTATACTGAGAGATTGAACTACCTACCCAGCGATCTAAAATGAACGCAGTAGCTGAACTTAGAGCTAAATTTATCCGATATCTGACAGATCACAAAGTGAACGATTCCATAAAAATTATAAGATGTTTAGATACATGGATAAGTGACTCTTATTTGGAAGGTGAGGAAAGAGGTTACTCTAGAAAGTTAATTGCGAAACATGTCTTAGAACAGGCAGAACTTTTCACGAGAACAGAGATGGAAATGATAGAGAGTGATGAAAAATGGACTCGCGACTGGAACGAGAAGGAAGCCAAGTGGAAAGAAGAGGCCATAAGCAGTGAAGCAGCTTATGAGAAGGAACAGCTGGAAGCTCAACACTACCTTAAGTTGAAGACGCCGCCACTGGAAACTCAAAACTCGCCAGGAGATTTGAAACCCATGATTAGTCATGAGGCCACGGAATCCCAGAGCCCCACTCCCAGGTCAGATGAACCATTATTTCAAGAGGAAGCACCCTCTGCTCCACAGGAAGCGCAACTTAATACTCAGAGCCCATGTTTAGGCAAAGCAGAGAGGCGGACATCGAACTCGATAAGTCATGACCCCTTTTTGAAGGTACCTAAGCACACAAATGCTGGTAGTATAAGGAAAAGTACCCTCTCGTCAGGAACACGTCAGAAAAGGAATCGCCCAGACACCCCGAACATCTCTAATAATCAACAACATGTCTTCGCTCAATCTCAGAAAGCACACAAAGACCAATTTCATAACCACAACAAAAGCGCTCAGGACTACAAAAACACTACAAACCGGAGGAATGGAGACTGTAAAGAAGCGTCTAAGCAGAAAGATAACTTCAGTAACGGCCCCCTCCCGCAATTAATGACACCTGGGCAACAAAAGGACAGAGAGCTTAATAGTAGCCCAGAGGAACCTCTCATTGTTGACATTAATGGAGTGAACGACAAGGGAAGTTACATAGTTCTAGGAGAACTAAAACAGCCTTTGATGGTACACGCGGAACCACCAAAAGGGCTGATAAAACATGTGACTCGTAGAGACACAATGGACTCTTTACTTAAAGTCGTAAACCAGGTTCAGGAGGAAACTTTTTTACCTGTGACTTTATCCACTGGAATGTTGGAAAAGTATAAACCGGCAGAACATTGCCATATCACTGGATTTAACCCAGCACCAAAAACCCCACCCCTTCTCTGTGAGAGAGAAACGAATATGACACCCAGCGAACGTAGTTCACAGGCGCCAGGTTTACAAAGTCCCTTCTGTGAAAACATCAAGCAAACGGAAATTTTAGCACCCCTACCAAACAATGGACCACGGGAACATAAAAACACGGATGAAAATGAGAGAGTTCATACTTCTGCTGAGAAGCCATTCTATAACAGTTTCCCTAATCTCAAGGAGACGATTAGTTTTACAGAAGGAGATGAGTATTTTCAAATGAGTGGAGATACGTCAGGGTCATTGAAAGATCCAAACAACATTTTGCTTGACAATATCACAACAGTGATAGGAAAAGCCCAGGCTGAAAACCATTCAGCCGAGACTGAGATACAAGATACGCCTATGGGTGAGAAAAGAATGGATAATGGGAATGACCACCGGATGGACAGAAAATTGACTGACACCCGCATTAAACCACCTGTGCTCACAGCTATAAATTTGACTTTCACCCACGAAAAACTGCCTCGTTCATACCTGAACGCCAGTTACCCTCAATCTTGGTGTGATTTGTCAAGGAACAAGTTATCTGAAACTTTGGGAGGTTTAGGAAACTTAACTTTTGTGAGATTTAACCCACGTAGTGCATGGACATCTTTCAATCCAGAAAGAAAGACAGGGAACATTAACTGTCTGAGCAGGTCAAACATAGCAGCAGACTTAAGGAGATACATGAGAAGTTCCTATTTCTTAGGGAAGAGACACAAGCAAGAATTTCGTTGTTACCGTGACAAAGGATGGTTTGCACGCCCATTCAAGCGGGCCACAGAACAATGGCAGACTAAGCGCAGCGAACTGACAACAGATAGTGGAAGGTCAGAATTAGTTCATTCTAACCGTCATTTGTGTGAAAAGGTGAATCAGTACAGCATTTTGACCGGACAAACTATCTTAGTCATCATCATCAGTTGCCATCTCCACAACGGAGGTTGGCTGTAATGGATCTCCAACGTCTTCTGTCTCTTGTCTTGGTGGTACACTCTGATAGACTCTTTCCCGTCCATCTCTTGATGTTATCTTCCCACTTATAGCGCTGTCTTCCCCTTGCACGTTTACCTTCAACTCTCCCTTCTGTTATGGTCTTCTGCAAGGTGTTATGCCTTTTTATGTGGCCAAAGTATTTTAGCTGCCGAACTTTGACCTCTCTCATTAGTTCTCTTTTCATACCTAGATTTTCTAGGACCTCCTTATTTGTTTTCATCTCTTTCCATGAGATACGCCCCATTCTTCTATATATCCACATTTCAAGAGCCTCAATTCTTTCTTCCAAATGCTTATTCATCGTCCATGTTTCTGCACCATACAGAAATGCAGAATATATATAACACTTTATGATTCTCAGTTTTAATTTATGAGATAACTGTTTGGATATCAGTATATGTTTCATGTTGTTGAATGTAGCTTTGGCCATTTCTATTCTCTTCTTGATTTCTGTTTCACATCTGCCATCTTCTGTTATTATATGACCAAGATATACGTAGCTCTTGACTTGTTCCAGGATTTTCCCATTTACGCTTATCTTTAATGTGGGTTTATCGTCTGTTTTGCTAATTATCATAGTTTTAGTTTTCTCAATATTAATGTCTAGTCCATATTCATGACTTATACTGTTCACTTGCTTCACTAGTTCTTGTAACTCCTGTTCGCTTTCAGCTAACAACACGGTATCATCTGCATATCTAAGGTTGTTTATTGATCTTCCACTGATGTTCAGTCCTGGTATTTCCTGTATCTGTGTGAAAATTTTTTCGGTGTATAAATTAAATAGGCAGGGGGACAGCACACAACCTTGTCTGACACCTCTTTTTATGTCTATGTATGGTGAATAATTCCTTCCCGATCTTACTGTGGCAGTTTGCTCCCAATAAAGGTTACTGAGTATTCTTATATCTTTTCCATCAATACCTATGTCTTTGAGGCATTCAATTATTTTCTCATGATGGATTCTGTCAAAAGCCTTCTTATAGTCAATGAAGCACATATACATACTTTTTTGGACCTCTGTATATTTTTCTGCTAATCTTCTTAGGCAAAATATTGCCTCTCTTGTTCCACTGTTCCGTCTAAAACCAAACTGTTCTTCTTGGATTTCGCTGTCTACTTTACTTTTTATTCTTTCCTGTATGATTTTGACTATATCATGATAAAACATAGATTTAAGAACAGTGTCACAAGTGCAAAGACACATCCTGGCGCCGACATAAATTCAGATCACAATCCAGTTGTCATCAAAGTAAATATAAAGCTGAAAAGAGCAGGAAACAGAAGACAGGAGGAACCCCAGATAGAAATATCAGCGCTGAAACAACCAGATATAAAACAGAACTATTTAATCGAAGTCAAAAATAAATACCAACAGTTATTGACAGAAAGCATGGAGCAGTATAGAAGAGAAAACCCAGAAGAAAAAGCAACTGCAAAATGGGAATGCTTAAAAACAAGCATACAATCAGCAAATGCAAATTTACCTAAAAAGGAGTCTAAGAAAAATCAAATTTGGATGACAGATGACATCTTGAATAAAATGGCAGAAAGAAAGAAAGCAAAAAATACTCCAGAATATAAAACAATAGACAATGACATACGTACTATGTGTAGAGAAGCAAAAGAACGGTGGATAGAAACAAAATGTAAGGAAATAGAAGACTTGGAAGCGAAGCACATGACAAGAGATATGCATGAAGAAATAAAGAAATTATCAAATCGGTTGCGGTTTGCACAAGGAGGAAGCTGTATCAAGAACAAAAATGGTGTAATATTACTTGATGAGAAAGACATATCAAACAGATGGGCAGAATACGTAAAAGAACTATTCGAGGACAACAGAGGTAAAAAACCATCACCAGATTCTAATGAAGGCCCACACATTCTCAGATCAGAAGTAGAGAATGCCATTCATATGATACAAAAAGGAAGATCAGCAGGCATGGATAACATAAACATTGAAATGATAGAAGCTCTGGAGAGCTTTGGTATAGATACAATCACAGAAATATGCAATGATATATACAATACAGGATATTTACCACACGACATGAAGACATCAGTTTTTATAACATTGCCCAAAAAACCAAATGCAACAGAATGTTCAGACTTCAGAACAATCAGCCTGATGAGTCATGCAATTAAGATACTGCTCAAAATCATACTATCTTAGTAGGAATTACGAAAGTTAGCTCTTTGAGAACTCGGACCTTCAGGGATTCTCAAAATGTGGAGCCATGCCAAGTGGAGCGTTAGCAAGCGGACAGAGGTCGAGAGAATTGAAAAGTTGGGTGACAGAAGGAATTTATAATTTAGACAAAGACCTTCTCTCTTTGAATAGTTTGCAACTATTTTAAATTGGGGAGTACCTGTCACAGAGTGCTCGAAGGTTTTGTCTGGATTATTTTAAAATTCCTTACTTTTCTATTCCTTCACATATTTTGTCTGTTTTTTCTCTACGGAAATAGTTGCACCTGCGATCGTGTCTTTAGCTATTTTTTCAAGTCTTCACTATTAGTCCTGTCATACTATCCAAATTCTAGTTTCTTCTACAAAGGCACTTAAAAAAACATTTCTTTAAGGATGTCTATACGATTTATTCGCTTAGTCGAAACGACAGTGGTTCTCAGAGTATCATATTTCCGTGTTCAGTGGTCAACTGGAGAACGCCGATAAATCTTTTACGTGTCTTAGCATGAGACAGGAAATAATTAACTCTGGACGTGGGAACAGGAATGTTTTTAACTTCATGCGAACGAATGCTGAGTTTTAAGATCACTTGCTGATTTAACCGTCGAAGACAACGCACGCTTAGAAGTTATAGAATAGAAACCTCAACTACCTCATATCTACAAGTATATGTGATTGAGAGTAACGCTATTAAAGTTCTATTTCTTAAGCTGTGGATAAAGTCCTGAGCGGTAAGCAAACTCTCAGTATTCGCTTAATTAGCTAACTCTAATATCAAGGGATTAGTTAATTGATGTAAAGTGTGAATTACTTAATATTGTGGTTTTAATTCTTTACATTAGATTGAAAGCTATATTTGCATTTATGTATTATGAATGTTATTGATGCATTATAATGATGTAAGAGTACTGGCTGATATGAGAAAGTACTACAAGCTAATTGTATTAGGAAAGTGATGAAGAAAGCTGTTGTGAACGAGAGAAGAACCATGTTGTTCAAGGAACGAGTGAATGAAATAGCATTCCTCCAATGCAGTCACGCATGAACGCACACGGCCAGGCGTCTGCTTGTAACAAAGGTTGACCTGACTGACCCGACCTCAGTGTGAGACTACCGCTAGACAGGAATTTGTAAACAAATGGACAGTCGCCTTTAAGGAAGACTGACTGTTATGGTTTCAGGTAAATAGATTATTAGGCACCATTCTGAGACGAAATGTCCAGAGTGGCTGTAGTTAATATATCTGTAAAACAAACAGAAGATTGATTACCTGCATTATCTTCCACAGCCCAGTTGCAGAATCCTAGCCAGTTTCTGGATTTTGATTGCTGTAAATTGTTGCGAGTAAACCACCTAGTTGCTCTATGCTACAGAGAGAACTAGTGCTTACGTCTCAAACCCTCGAGCGGTGATCACAAGTCAGCAACCCTGTGCAGTCTATAGCATATGAGCAGTCTATCGATTTAAGCAGTCAACACCTCGTCAGCACCTGAACTTCATAACGCAACTTCACAACCAGGTTAACGGAAAGCCTAGTCATCTCTTGGACTGAAGCAGATAAGTCTACTTAAAACCCAGACCAAAATCAGAATTCACTTTTTCCACGAAATAGCCATAGGAATAAACTTTTCGTCAGTGAGGAAAATAGCCTCTTAT
The DNA here is from genome assembly GCA_024509875.1 of Oreohelix idahoensis. NCBI lineage: Eukaryota > Metazoa > Mollusca > Gastropoda > Stylommatophora > Oreohelicidae > Oreohelix > Oreohelix idahoensis. The sequence continues at coordinate 199,014 of JAMPIV010019132.1, forward strand.
TTTTATCTGAACCAAAGACACTGACAGTTCTAAATTTCCTAGTATTTCTTTTATTCAAAGTATATGACAACATTGATTATATTTTCTACTGTAATTAAAGTAATTATGTACATTCTGTAACTCACCATCATTCTGAGTTTGACTTAGTAGATTGTATGTTCTGTTCAGAAAAAACATTCTCAACCCTCCTTGTATTATTACCTGTTACTATTAGTTCATCTTCAAAAAAGATTTGAGTAAGAAAGAGTTAGTCGTCGCCAGAAAAATACAAGAGTTGGCAGTCTAAAGGTGAGAGAATCACTGACACCAGCCTGTGCCCTTCTGTTAACTCTTTCCCTCAACACTAGCTCACCTCTGTGAAAACTAGTGTCTAAAGGTCTATGTGCTTTCTACACATCTTCCTTACTATACAAAACTCTTTATGCGACAATTGGATTCTCATTCAACGTCAATTGGAGTGAACCATCAAAAATATATCTGCGACACCAACTAAAAGCGAGTCATGGGCAGTATTCAATACAATAAGCCTAAAACTCTTTGGAATAATTACCTGTCTCCTGACAGAAACCTGGTTGTCAAAGCATCTAGTCAGTACTCAGTTCTTAATTTTGAACCAGTACCGTGAAGATTTTGCCTTCTTGACATGTTTGCTCTCTGCAAGAGCAAATAATGGCTGCAAAGCAACATCTTCGCGCTGTATGGCCGCGAACGACTGGGGAAAACCATGATGAACATTCCGAAGAGATGCTCTCTCACTAAATGCTCTCTCACTGCCTTGGATTCAGCGGCATACTGGGCCCTAGTGACCACAGCGTTAGCCAGCACTGGGTGAGATTCAACCCATTTGTGTATCTCCTCTGGAGAACAATCCTTAATACCTGGTATGTTACCAAGGATAATGTCTGATACTGATTGGTCGAGAACACACGCCCATTCCTTCCCCGTAAAGAAAGGTGTGGCAATATCTATTTCTGCCACTGGGTAACACTCTATATTACCTCCAAATGTAATACATTTCGCTGTTTTACCAGTGAAAGCAAATTCATCAATTAACGATCTACGACAGTGGTACATCCGAAATCACGAAAGACACTTACAGGCCTGTTATACAGGAACCCAGTTTATAACGTGAGGCACCCCACGTTGTCACAAGATGACATAGCGGGTAGAGCATGTCCGCAGATCAATCTGGGCTGTAAACCAGTTTGGAATAAAGATTTGCACCCATAACAAGTTTTTCATTATCTACCTGATTTATGTACCTTGATAGATATTACTTTTTTGAGTAATTTCATATAATAAATTTTCAAAAGGACTAGATGCCCAACTAGAAATGCTCCCTGGTTTCTTAGCTTTATTTCCAACCTTACAAATTCTATTTCTGCTGTCTCTATGTCGTTTATGCGACGAAAATTAAGGGAAGAGGAAATATATCCAGCTATGCCTGTCTCTAAGATTTGAGTCTCGCCAAACGGTTTATAAAAGCCATTTAAGGCAATGTCATCAGGTGATGTTTTGTCATTTAAGCGTCTTTCTGAAAGTCCGAAGACATGAACATTTTGATTCATAAATTGTGTAAGCTCGAGAAGTTTTCCTAGAAGATGGTAGATGTTCAGATGGCCCAGCTGAAGACCACCATTAGTTAGCCATCCTTAGTTACGAGGCATTGTTTAGAAGGGGGTTTAAAAATATAAATTAAACAATACAAATAATCAGTTTTAAACACAAAAGGAATGAAGATTTAAACTAATTAAACGTCATCAAGGAAATAGAAATACTATTTGTATTAATTAAAGTACGAAATACGTGCCACAGGTACTGCTTACAATTGCAATAAACTGAATTTGTTAGGAGTAAAAGAAAAAGTCTCAATAACAAAAAAATACAAACAAACGTGTTTTTTGTAAAGATGCTGCTTCATAGTTTGGATGTATGTGTTTTTTTATCTCTGTAGAATCGTTGTATTGGAGCTCCTAAGTTGATTGCAAAGAATGGTGTGTGGTTAATAAAACCAAGGCTGTTGAAATTGTAATAACTCTGTAGTGCCTTGTTGTTGATGTCCGCTATGTGACGTTGGAAACTATAGCAGGGCAGTATTACTGAAGATATCTTCTTTTTTTTTTCTTCTTCGTTCGTCCTGAAAAGGACGTTGGTTGCATTGTGTCCGTTTACAGCGAAGCTGCGATATTTGCGTCTTTCGGCCGACACATCCAACTTCAGCACGGCATTTTTGGGACCGGGTTAGCCTTCCCTCTTCGATCCCTACTCACTCAGGCAGACTGCAGTGATGCAGCCTGTTTCCAGGACCATCATTTGGAAGTGGAGTAGGTTCTTGGTCAGCTCTGGTTCGCTGACCCTGACGCAAGCAGTCTAGCTATGGGTCGCTAACTGCATTTCTCACTTTTGACGCGTCTTAGGTCCTACTGAAGATATAAATATGGACATGTTTAGAAATTTTTGGTTACTGTTTCCGACAGTCTGGAAATCCCCGTGGTGCTTGCATTTCGTCCATTCATTATACCATTTATGCTTACGTGCATTGTTGTTTTTGTAATGTTATGGTTTATGTTGAAATTGCTAATTGTATCAGTCTGTCAGTCCCAGCTCCATGTACCTCCAAAATTGAGACTGTTTAATCCCCTGTGGTGGACATACGATTGTTATAAATGCCATTCAGGAGAGAGTTGCCAATTACCATATAAGTCACTTCGTTACGTGGTTGTTGACTATGTTTTCGTTTTGAATGTTGCTGCTGTCATTGATGATTTTGTTGTTGTGAATTGTCGTGATGAGTCTAGGTTTTTTAATGGGCTGCTGGGGCATCAGTACATGATCTGGCAGCGATGTTAATGTCTGTTCACTTTGTACCGAACAATCGTTACGGGCTGCAAACCTGTTAGTTATATTTACACCACTAGTGCTTGTTTCGTGAAAGAAAAAAGGAAGGAGAAAAAAATGAAAGAAAATAAGAGAGACAGACAGTCAATGAGACAGAACGAAAAAAAAAAAAAAAAAGAACAGACAGAAAAAAAAGAAGGAAATGCACCTAAAAATTGTTATCGGAAAAAAAATGTTCAGTGATCAATATGCTCAGTCTAATCAATCCTTTAATAGTTTGCTTTTGCAAGGCCTGCACTAAAGATATTAATTCTCTTATTCGTCACGTTAATCTCTTTATCGTCCCACCAGCATTGCAATCTGTTTCATGGCGCGTGTCGGTAAGGGAACCTACCAACTAAAACAATGTGCATTTATTCCCAATATACTACATTGCGCGGGATGTTTTAAAAAAATAGAAATATTCATGCCTTTTTTGCTTTTCGGTGACAAGATTTCTGGAATTTTCCCATTTATAAATAGCAGTTCGGATAAGCATAAATGAGTGTCTCCACCTTATATTGATATATTTGACTCATCATAGACCAAGCTTCCATGCTTTCGCGCCATGTGGCAGGTTGGCCATAACTAAGCATACTTGCTTACCTGATCCATAATGTAGACTCTTGTCCTTGACATGATGATGGTACACGTGAATACATTCACTAATGAGCAAGCTATAGCTTGACGACTGACCCCAAGGCGTGCAATGGTTCTCAACTTTTATTACACTATGTACAAGGGGTTAAATCAAGAAGTAACAGCATACACTTCTGCAGGACATAGCTCATCCTGCTAAAAACATCATTCTTATATAACTTAATGATTCTATGTTGGTCATGGAAGTTTCTTCGAAACTCTTCTTCTTTCGTGTCTCTGCTAGCTCTTACACATTCACCTTTTCTAGAATACTCTGGATACATCCATCTATCTCACGTTATAATCATTACTGCTATACACTTCTAACTAGCGTTAATTTGGCCTAAATACGCTGTCTCTCTGTCGACACTTAGAAAATGTCTCATTACCAAATGTCACGTATCTGCAGCACGAGGCCTTATCTACCCACGACTTAAGTTACACTTCTCTGCGTGGTTACACGTTTTGCTACTACATTCTACCAAAATCCTGTCTTGAGTGCTGATCACAAACGCTGATTGATGCCCATTTGCATCTTCTGTTTCACTCAGCGACTTGTATGCCTTGCTACCCGAAGACCACCGACTGTAACAAAGTCGAGAAAGTTTGATGAGCACTTCTGTGCTGTTGTCTCACTGAAATACATGGTGCATAAGAGAGAAAGAAAGAGAGAGAGAGAGAGAGAGAGAGAGAGAGAGAAAAGAGAAAGAGAGAGGCGCCTGGTTAGCCCCTATTTATAGACAGGCTTCTCGAACCCTCTAGAACCTGTACCATGTGACCACCAATGGTGTCTCTCTTAATTATTCAAGTACCCTTTGCTCTTGTATGTACTGTAATTCACTTATTACTAGTCTCTATAAATCTGGTTACATCTCTTCGTTCATAAACTATCTCTTCACTCATAAACTACCACAGCCACACTGTTTTTATGTGTCCGTATTTCTGAAGTAAAATGCAAATGATTAAAATGATCACATAAGAATTTAGTGCAGTAACCATGGCACACAGAAGAGCAGACACAACATAATAATTTCCCGAATATTTGGGCGGGTGACTTACTCGTTAACTAGGCCTGTCGTAAATAAGAGATGGTGGGTGTGAGATTATGAATGGTGACAGGAACACCTTTAGTTAAAGTAAATCGATAAAGAAACTAGTACTGTAAGTGCGCATAAAGTGCTTTGGCGCATGTTCACGCAAGCTGACCAACTACAGCAACGTAGGCACCACCATATTATCATCGTTACTAACAACATGTGACATATTTTTAGTCGGCTGTCTTATTCAATGTTGATAATTTACATAACTGTGTGATCAGTTTGGAAAGTAATTCGATGATTTTTAACACACTTGAACTGAACCGTCTTATTTAAAAAAAAAATACAAGCAATTTGAGGTCACACAACGAATGAACACTGCACTGAAAAATACAAACTCATACTTTATTCAGAATTGTTCATTTTGTTTACACGATTTGACACTCATGTATTGCAGTTGGACGATAAATTCCAACATTACGTTTATGCTAAGTTTTAAGGCTGCATCAGGTACGTCAGATTTTCATATAGCTAAAGGGTCGGCTAAGTACGTAAAATACTGTCGACGGAGAAGAAAAAAAAAAACAACATTAGAAGCATTTTTACAGGCTTTAAGAAAGTCTATTGGGTCGTTACCGCACACGGCAAATTTTGATAAATTTGCAGAAAATTTCATCAAACGTGTGTCTGTATTTGGAACTCATTCTGTAGTACAGGAAAATGTTAACGCTGGAGTTAAGAGTCAGGAAGGTGCATGCAATAGACCATATTGCAATGCAGATGTTAATATATCTTCCTGTTATGCTGAACTCTGGTCCAACCAAAAAGGTCGTCATGGAGGCAGCTGCACCCGGTGTATAGCAGACGATTAAAACACATGCTATCAATGCAACCATCCTCACAGTCTTCTTATCTCTGACGGAAACGTGCCCACTTTGCTTGCTGCATGAACTTGCCTCTTTGCGCCATTCTGAAGATTTTCTTAACTTGACAACTAAAATAACTGTAAAAACGACCACACCAACAAAAGACGTTGTGCTGAGCAGCGAATGCAGGACATAGCTTAAACCCTCAATGTGAATTCTTTTGCTGTTGAAGATTAAACTGACTAATGTCACGTTCTTTTCTGGGATAAACCTCCAACCAAGATAAGAAGTGGTGTATTCTGGAATAAGCGTCACTATATTGATGAGATAGATTAGACAGATAAGTAGCGTGGTTCTTTTTGGTGTAATGATATCTTTTACTTTCAGTGGTAATGCGATACAGAGATACCTTTCCGATGTAATGTAAAGAGTAATGAAGCTAGTGATTCGGCTAAAACAAGTATGCGGCCATCCGACTGAGAAAATCATGACATCGGGAATAACCCATGGGACTCCAGATGTTGCGAATAAAGGGCTCATTAAAGTGGATGTACACAACATGGTGATGAGCAAGCACAAGTCGGAGATGGCGAGCCCAAGAAAGGCAATGTTGACTGTGTTAGTAAAACCTTGTTTGTAAAATATGACGATGTTGATGATGTTGGCTATAATTCCAAACATGCCAACCAAACTACATATAACAACGAAGTTGACAACTTCAAATACTGTTCTAACTTCACCAGTGATAATGTCTTCTGTTTCCACCTGGTGGTGAGAATGGTTCCTTAATATTTGAAAATCATTAGAATCAGACATGTTAGTGAATGGTGTCATTCTTCGAAACGTTGTGCTTATGCAAACTGTACTTTGTCATATATCTTGTTATTCAGCTTGTACTAAAACTCTAGTTAGTTCAGTCAGTAACAAAATGTATGTACACTGATGGGTCCGTGGTGAAAAATCGCGGTGCGGCTTGTTTGCTAGAGTAAAGGGCAGAATCGTCACTGAACATAGAGGGGCTTACATGATAACAACTTCCACCATGAGAATGGAGGTGGAAGAAGCTACTGCAGCCTTAAGGTGGCTGTCTGACACGTCATTAACGAGGGCAGTTATTGCATCAGACTCGCAATCCATGCTTCGGGAAGTCTAAAGTGGATGGTTCCGGCATGAATGGAGAATCTCCATAGATGCCTCGAATCTTCAGGAACTGGCGTGGATCTACTGTCATAGTCACGCAAGGCTCCGCGGCAATGAAAGAGCTGACACACTGTCATGAGTGGAGAAAATGAGTCTGCATGAGACAAGAGAAAAGTCTGAATGAGGAGTAGAAAATAGAGGAAAGTCTTAAATAGCAAATGTGAATGGTGAGTTGGGTTGAATGAGTCAAAACTCAGGTTTGCGCAAGCAGTGTGCATTAATATACCCGAGAGACGCGGCCAGTTCAATTGTGACTGTGCGTAATGTGAACAGGACCCATCGGTCTGCAACGAAGACAGGATGGGAGCTCTTTTCTGAAGTTTGGTGAGCTTGAGTGTTGATGGTTTCAGAGGTTTAGCAGCTACAGGAGCATAAGCTACCAGCAGCTGGGTACTCAACTCTGCCTTCCTGGTAATGGGTTTTAGGATTTAACCAAAACCGATCTCAACTTGAGAACTCGGTCAAGGAGATGATACCAGATCTTTGACGAAATGCTGGTTTCCAGGTTCCCACATCGGTGGCGTGTGGAAGTTTGCCTTATCTGCTTTGAAGATACAATAAACACAAACCATAAGCTAGTCACCTAAATTAGGGTCCACTAGCTAATAATACATATACATCGAGACAAATACTGTTTACAAACAATCGACAACCCGACGCTCCCCTTATCAAAAGTTATCTTGGAGCGTCAAACCGGTTTGTACTGGCTGATTAAGCACATTCACCCCCGTCCCTCATTGCCTTGGTATCAGCCAATGGATATCCACGCAACACGCTGGGGGTCGGGTCAGCTCTGCGCTCGCACACTGAAGTTGCGTAACGGTCTAAGGCTTAATTGTAAACAATTCGCGGGTCTGACAGACAAGCGACGTTAGGCGTCTATCCTCCAAAAACCCACCTCGGGTTACACACAACAATAAAATCAATATTTACAAGCATGATCCCAAACCATAACTTATCCGGGAACTCATAAGTATCCCGTTATACAAATGATTTGTATACGTCGTCAGGTACGGACACCTTTTTACATCTCTCTAGGAACTCATTGCAATAAAAATGGAGTTTACAGTTGTATTAACAAAATTGATATAAACACACACTCACTGTCCCTTGAATAAAATTATTAAAGGTCCCATATATGTAGTTTTAGTGGTACTTAGCGAACTTAACATTAATCCACTTTCCCGCTATGAAATGGGATAGAAAAATTTACTGCTATACGAGTTCGCCCCATGAGAAATGATTAGTTATAGATTCTACCTACACAAACTATCTAAATAAAATTAGAGCTCTTAACGAGATGCCAAGAAACCCACTACACCAACAGTAGCTGATCGAATCTGCCAAATAATTATGACACGTCCACTCTACTAGAGTTCCTGGAGCATTAAGTGCCAGACAAATAAAAAGTTCAGATTTTATAGTATCTCCGGCCACCTGCGGTTTTGAGTGACTCTTTCGGCTGGATTGCAACATAACATGATGCAATCGCTACAGAACTCAGAATTCTAGTTTCCTGTGTTCCATGGACAAAAATACCGTGCCAAAAGAGAGAGACCGCCATTTATGGCATACTCGGGTCTACCTGTGTGTCATAAGAGGTTTTCATGTTACTAAATTATGGGATATCATGGACAAAGAGGTATATCAGAGGATACCAGGATAGTGCCAGATAAGAGACGGGTATTATAAGTAATACCCCCTTCTCTGAAAAGAGCAAGGGTGTATAGACATCAAAGTGGGGTCAAGCTATGTATGTTCTCAGAGAAGATGATGATGTAGTACTCTGAGTCCCTAACTGCTACCTCTTGAGATCCCAATTTGGTAAATGATTAACTGTGTTATTTTATTTGGCTACGTCTAGGGTAATTTATCTAATATAACAGTTACTAATTTCACAACAGAACTTTAACTTTAATAAAATTATTAAGCAAGGCTGTATGAAATTTTATGTACAATTTAATTGTCCTGAACCTCAATCTTTACAGGTCAGGAATACTCAAAAGCAATAAAATGATATTTACACATCAAAATAAATATATTGGAAAAACTGTTCCATTTTTTGTAGAGTGTTCACTGGAATAACTACACATACAGTTTCTGTTCATATGAGTGATAACGTCTGCTATTACTATGCTGTAAGATCTCTTTATTATTTTGATGGTCTTATCTATTCATCCTAAAAAGGGTTGTAATCCTAGTTTGATTACTCTTGGGTGAATGATTAGATAAACTGACACTGACCTGTATAAAGGACTTATCTTAAAATGTTGCTGCTGATTCTCATATACACAAGTCAGGACCACAAACTCTATAGCTCCTGACTGAGAAGATGGGGTCTGGCTCCAGATATATAAGGAACTCTCATCTCCCACAAACTTCACTCTCAAGTGAATGCGGCCACGAGGTAATTTCGTGATATAACCCTCATGCAAATATATTCACACACACAAGCTGAACTGGCCTTCTAAGGGATCTTAGAACTGCTCTCAGATCATAAGGCAAAGACTTGATCTTTCCGTCTTTCCAATGCTGTCAGCTCGGTGCAGATTTTTGAATTAAATGGCCCAGATCTTACTACCTTGTTACTATTTATAGAAATACATCCGCCCAATCAGAAAGACAGTCAAAACTATTTTTAGAGACTAGTGACTGATGCGAATCTGAGCGTGTCTGTATAATCTGACTAAATTTTAATATTTTATATTTCCGTTATTATTGAACCGATTTTAATTATCAAAAGTGATAATTAAACGGCAAATTTCTCTCTATCGTTCTATATAGTTTTCCCTTAGTTATTCCTTTGCATATCAATCTGGGTAATTTTTAAGTAGTAAATTTAGGCATTACCCCGATATGAAAATATCACTAAAATCAATTTTTCTAAGTCAATATAATTTTATTATGAGAGAATCTTTATGCTTATGTGTTAAGCAATATCAGCGCTATAATTCAGGATATCTCTTTCAGCTTAATTATCTTTAGTTGTTAAGAAATAAAATATCTTCGTTCGGTCAAAAACACAAAATAGGTATTGTAACCAAGTCAAAAGATTTCTTTATCACTATCAAAAAAAAAAAAAAAAAAAAAAAAGAAGCACTATGATTGGTTGTTGAATTTGTACCATGCTCTTAGATAAATTTTGGTGGGCGGTAAATTTTGACTTGGTTCATAGACAAATTCAAATACACTAGATAAATTGTTGGCGGTAAATTTGACTGGGTTCTTATACTGCTTCAAATACTATAGTTAATTTGGGGCGGGGAATTTTAGCGTGGTATAAGACAGATTCGAATTTTACGACACTGTGGACACACGAAAGGCAGTGGTTTTCCCTGGTGTCAAAGGCCATGTAAAGTTTGCCGCTCTACTCCCAGAACTCGAGTGCCAGGTTTTAACTCGTGGTCAAAGAACTCTAAGTGTCACAGATTGCCTCCCCTACTTTGCAGTAGTGGTCCAACAGTGGCCAAAACTCAAGAGTATCTAAATGGGTCGTCAAAGGTGTCTATATTCGCACAAGATTACTCTTGGCAGAGATGTAGATAGAAGGGTAATTACGTTTCTACCTTAAGGAAGATTTCACAAGATATTTTCAGAAGTCAAGAGCAATGTTGCATTGGGCTTAACAATTGTTAACTTACGTCTGATCCGTCGCCTTTAGTGAAGGATCTAAGCACTGGTTTTTGGCACATTCAAGCCCACAGCTGAGTTAATTCAGCGAATTTCCTCTTATAATGGCACAGCTCTGTTTAGAGGTAAATATATGTCTATATGTATTGCTCATACGTTTGCTTTCAACACGTATAATAACTGAATCAACTATGTGTGTTTAGTTTTAAAATAACATATAACAAATTTAATAGTGAATTAGTCTTTAACAGGTTAAAATAAATATGGACAGTTTGGTGACATTTAAATGAAAGCGTCTTCATAGAGATGTAATAGGGGAGTGATAAAAGTCCGCTTTGCTGATGCCTTTTAATCAGGACTTAACTGATCTAAGTGAGTCCTGTCGCCGTAGTTTCCGTCACTTCTTTATGGTGATGAGTACACTTCTCCACGTAACTCGTCCAATATAGGCGGTCAGTATTGATGCTCTTCTCTCACACTAGTCGCGTAGTAACGCTAGTACTTTAAGCCGTCTGATAGCGTGTAACCATGAACTTTTTAGACAAAATAGAAAGAGCAAATGCCTCTGCTAAGTACACCGAGTTTGAAACTTAACAGGTGCATCCTCTCGCTGACCAACCACCAATGCTAATCTCTCAGAAGAATTAAATTCTTGAGTACACAGTGTAGCTCAAGGAAGATGATTAAAATCACCAGTACTCTTCCTGGTATTAAACTGGGAAAATGTGTCTGGACAGCGCGAATAATGATTTGTGCCTGAACTAATATTAACAAGTTACATTTATCTCACAAAATGATATGATACACTTGAGGCACATGTGATGTAATCATCACCCATCACTGCTCCAGTCGGAGTTTGGGGTCACCTCTGCTGTCGGTTTTCCGCACGACTAGCAAGAAACAATCACCAGCGCTTGATGTAGTGGTTCATGAATATATTATTTTCATATGTTGAGATTGCTAGCCTCATATATAACCTCTAAGCAAGAAAAACATTTCAAATTCACATTTGTAAAATAAATGTTACACTTACCCCAAAAATGTGGGAATCTACAATCTCCTCGCACAGATTAGAATGGACACGAGCAATTTAGGTTATATGCTCTCGAAGCACTTGGCCTGAAAATTGTAGTACTTCCTCTTATGACGGGTGTGCTGTGAATCCTTTGGTGGGGGAAACTTTCTAATTCCTCATGACGGGTGATCTGATTCCGTAGGTATCCGGGCTTCGTCTTTAAAATGAGGGCTTTTTTATGTTTTAAATTGCCCACATTCTTTCAGTCTGTGACTTTCAAGTTTGGAATCCTTTGTCTGATCCTTCTCTTTCTGGCTTTTGGGAGTTGCTAGCTAGGAGTTGCAAAGCTGTCTGATCTGTGACTCCGCTTTCACAATATTATCTTCTGTTTCCAGTTCAAATCTCGGATGGTACTTCCGCCGAATTTTCCAATGAGATTCAATGTAAATTCCGGCTCTCAAATTAAACCAATGGTTAGCTTTTTAGTACTTTCTGGGTTGGGGTGTTTTAATTCACAATCTCCCCCGCGTGTTTAAAAATATTACATTTAATATTCCATTCCGTGACGTAATATTTCCGCCAACTCACAAACAAATCTGTGAACTATTATGATGTCCAGATGCTACCTTCCGCCAATATCGTCTTCATAGCCAGATTATCTTTAATAATCTCACATGAATGGCCCGGCGAAAGCTATTATCTCATTAACGCCTTGTTTCCGTACACTTCAGACGGTTCTCTCAGACAGACAATATTGGCTTCCTATTCATCCTTGTACGAGACCATATTGTGTCAAACGAGGATCGTCTCCTATCAAAGGTGGCCGACGACTCAAAGGGATAAACGTATTACCGCTGACCGGTAATTTTTTTTTTTTTTTTTTTTTTTTTTTTTTTTTTTGCGTTCGCCCGCTAATACTCGAGGCGAAATCTCAGGTTATTATTTTATGTCTAACCTGACATTGATTTTACGTGAGTATCCCTTTATTTCTTGTACAGAGACAGGTGTCCCTCGCCATTCAGGCAAATACTCGCCGATTTCGGAGGTACCCATTGCAGCTGGGTCGGCTCAGGAGCCGCCAGTCCCTGGTCGACGACACTCCTTCAAATGTCTTCGCCAGGTCTCGAGTTAATCCAGTCCAAATCCCGGTCGACGAAAAATCCTCAAATGCCGTCGCCCGGGTTTGATCCTGTATCACCCGGTCGCCAGAGCGGTGTTGTAACTACTACGCTAGCGCGGCTCCAGACCGGTAATAATGACCGGGTATTGTTACGATAAGACCACAGTTCACCTGGCGGAACGTAAATACGTCTGGGGAGTGGTCACATTAAAAGAATGTAGGGCATAAAATATGTCAAATAATAGGACGATGAGTGAGAAAAATGAATAAATGTAGAGATACTGCCGGAGTGAATGAGAGTTATAAAAATACACGACTGATTTCGTAACACTAAGAAATATGCCGCCTACCGCAACAGAGAGCCCTGGACGCGTCAAACATTTCTCCTGCCACCATTAAAGAAAAAGGAGAGTGAACCTGTCGGATTAAAAATGACAAGATAGTTACTCCACTTTACAACTACAGGAGACCTAAAAGAAACGAATTAGCGGGCCAAAAATCAAAAAGAATTTAGGAGGTTGCCTAGTGCCCAAATTTATAACCAATTGTCACACACACTTGCTTCAAAAGCACCCATAGGAGTGCTTAGGACGTGGGTAAGAGAGAGACACTTAGCGCAATTAATGATCGCCTATTAGAGAATGACACTGTAATCTATGAATCATCAAAGCGAAAGATTGCTAGAATTCGGCATCAAACGTAAGATCAGCAGGATATGGACATATTAGAGGATGCATCCGGCATATAAACAACCAGCGCGCAACAGAAGCAATTAGCATTCGCTAATTGACATTTGCTAAGGGAAAGTCAGCGCTCATGAGTTAGCCCGGAGTGCAGTGACGTCGATTCTGATCACCAATAACAATATCAACTATATACAACAATCTATCAGGTAAAGACACTCTGCATGATAGTATAGTCAACTGACTGACAGATCCACAATGTTATGTGACCTTACGAATAAAGGTAAACATAGTCCCATAACAGATACTGCCACAGGGAACTGAAATGATAGAGACTTCACAACACCAGGTTCAGTGTCCTGAGGTGGGGTGGCCAGCTCTCTGTCCTCGCTGCCTATGCCTTCCCTAACTCAAGAGCATGGTGTGCTACCAATATACAGCTATGTATGCTGGGACATGACACTACCGGGTATCGAACCCGGAACCCAGTAATTTGTCTACGAGATGCAAACGCTATAACAACTCTGTTAAAATCTTGACTCGTATATGCTTGTAAGTACCCGGCGTTGCCCGGTATTTCTACTAACTGTTTAGGAAACTTAGGAAATGTAAAAATCAAACTATAATATTTTAATATTCGAGTGAAAATGAATTAGTTTTCGTTTAAATTAATGACTACTGCTTTAAGTGACTACCCTCGAGCCTGGTTTACAGTAATTGCACATCGCTTTTTTTAGTAACTGTTTAGGATACTTATAAAATGTCAAAATCAAAATAAAATGTATTTTCATATTTGATTGAAAATTAACTTTCGTTTAAATTAATTACTACTGCTTTAAGTGACTATCCTCGTGCCTTGTTTACAGTAATTGCAAATGCAAGCCGCAAAAAATACTGTTATTCATTATGGTTCCACTGGAAGAATTATTTCGCTTTGCTTTTCACTTTGCTTCTGAGTTTTACCAAAATACTCTTATTTCTTATGATGGAATCGCAAATGCAATTTTATTCTGCTCCCGAGTTTTAGCAAGAAGTAAATTAATAATACACATTTTTCCTTTCTGACCTGGCGCACCAGGAAAAAACAGTCCAATTCATCCCTTTTTAACGTTCTTACTACTGTTTTGCGTAGCACATTTTTTTTTCAAACACACATTCATTATTGCTTGTAAAAAACATGATTATTATTTTCTGTCATTCAAACTTCAAATATAAAAGACAAAGTGATTGTGTTGAGCTGTATTTTTAAAATAGAAGTGTCTCTTTTTGGTGAGACACGACCCATTCAACCGAGACATACGGTTAACGCCTGTTACATTAAGACACATATCTAAATAAAGAAGATGTTTCGTTTTGATGTGTTGTTTAGCTTTGAGCTAGTTTTTTTTTAAAGGACCCAAAAAATAATATTTAAATGTTGCCTTATTTTGGCGAGACGCACCCCGTTTAAGACTGGCACATGTCAAATTATAGAAGACCCTTCGGTCCAGCAATGTGATAAAGACTATTTTTTTTACAAAAGATGTTGCAGTCTGTTTTAGGTATGCAATCCTTAGTCTTCGAAAAACTATGTAATATTTGCTAAATAAAAAAAACTGCTTGGTAAAATGTAATTAAATTTTATATAAACATTAATTATAAATTAAATACTACATAAAAGAAACTTTTGTTTTTATTTTCGCATAAAGCATTAGTGTCTGTTTAAATAATTTAAATTGCAATGTAAAATAAAGAAATGTAAAGTTGTAAATTACGATCATTTAATAATAATTTTATTATTTTGATTGTTTCCCTTGAATCCTAATTTTACCATTTAGACTGCTTCCCTCAATTCAGCTAGACACTTGTTAAATTTTATATTGATTACGGCCCTGTTTTACGCATAGCCGAATAAAGCAAACCGTGTGGTGAGTGCTTACTTTTATTCGGATATGGATCCACATTGTATAGTTACTGCTTTTAAAAATTTTCCTTTAAATTAAAAGTGTATAAATAATAGTTTTGAACTATAAATATGGAAAAGTATGGCAGTTGTTACAAAAACAAAATAATAGTTTTTATATTTATATTTCTTTACTTGATTACTCTTGAATTGTTATTTAACTTGATTATAGCCTCTGATTTATTTACATTTCTCTACTTCTTATTCTTCTTTGATAGTTAGCCGCCGACCGTCAAAGCAGTCAGTGGCCATCACGCCTAGTTGCGTCTTTTAGGGCAACAACAAATTGATTCCACTTTGCTCGGTCGGCGGCCATTTTTCGTACAGTGCCTCAACTCTGGTTCATTCTTTGCACCTCAGCCTCCACAGTCCTCCGCCAGGTTGTTTTTGGTCGGC
Source organism: Oreohelix idahoensis (assembly GCA_024509875.1). Classification (NCBI taxonomy): domain Eukaryota; kingdom Metazoa; phylum Mollusca; class Gastropoda; order Stylommatophora; family Oreohelicidae; genus Oreohelix; species Oreohelix idahoensis. The sequence goes on from JAMPIV010019132.1 coordinate 214,419, forward strand.
CTCTCTTTCGTTTTCCTTCAGGGGTCCATAGCATAGCTGTTCTTGTGATGGCAACGGGGTCTCTTCTGAGGACATGGCCAACCCAGCTCCAGCGTCTGCCAGCTATGATGGTGTGCATGTCCTCTTGCTAGCTCCGAGTAAGCAGATCTTGGTCGGTGATGGTATTCCTCCAAAAGATTCGGTGAATTTTTCTAAGACATGTGTGAAAAGAGGACAATTTCGACATTTCCTTCTCTGTAACTCTTCAGCATTCCGCACCATAGAGAAGCACAGAAAGCACACAGCTCTGATATAATCTTAATTTTGTGCTTGTGCTGTATTGAGAGGACTTCCAGATGTTGTTTAGGCTAATAAAGGCTGTTCTTGCCTTATTCATTCTGATGTTGATGTCTTTGCCTGCCCCGCCGTCTGGTGTTACTATGCATCCTAGGTATGTGAAGGTGTCTGTCTGTACCAGTTGCTGATTCCTTACTGATATGGGCTCAGGGTTGCTCACATTGAGCGTCATGACCTCTGACTTCTTTAAATTGATGTTCAAGCCCACCTGCTGGCTAACTTATTAAGTCTATCCGTTTTCTCCTGGATGTGTTGATGTGAATGAGCTAGTAGTGCAATGTCATCTGCATATTCCAGATCTTCCAATGTAGAATATGTAGTCCATCTTATTCCTCTTGGACTGCCCTCTGTTGTCTGACGGATCACCCAATCTATGACTGTTAAACATAGAGTGGTTGATAAGGGGCATCGTTGTTGTACTCTTGTCTTCACCTCAAAGGTTAGGTTGCTCTGCCCAATACTACACGTAAAGTTGGCATAGAAGCTTTTTATGATTGACACTATGCAGCTTGGAATTCCATAAGCCCTCATATTTTCCATAAACTGTCCCTGTGTATGCTGTCAAAAGCCTTTTCAAAATCAACGAAATTAATGTACAGCTGTCTTTGCCATTCTGAGCACTGCTCTATAATGTTCCTGAGAGTGAATATATGATCTACACATCTTCTGTTCTTTGTAAATCCTGCTTGTTCTTTCCTCAGTTTGTGATCTATATCTTTTGAAATTCTCTGTATAATTATCCTGCCTAGTATTTTGCTGAGAAATGAGAGAAGAGTGATTCCTCTCCAATTATTGCAGTCTGCAAGATCTCCCTTCTTGGGCAATTTGACAATTATACTTTTGTTCCACTCTGATGGTTCTGTCCCCGTTTTCCAGACTTGTGCAAATAGTGGTTCTAATAGTTCTGCTGCTAGCTCAGGGTCTGTCTTAAATAGCTCTGCATTTAAATTATCATGGCCAGGAGCTTTTCCATTCTTTAACCCTTTGATTGCTGTGATGATTTCTTCTTTTCGTGGAATGCCTGTGTTTACATCTAGATCGTTATCAACCTCAGGAACATTCAATTGTGTCTCTGGTGGTTCCTTGTTCAGAGTTTCTCTGAAATGGTCTGCCCATCTTGTTTCCTGTCCCTCTGCTGTCGTGATGAGATTTCCTTGCTTATCTCTTACTAATGTAATATTGTTTGCACCTCGTTTTCCGCTGATGAATTTAGTTATTTCCTATACTGTGCTTTGTTCATTTCTCAGTGTTGCCTCTTTTGCCTGTCTTGCAAGATCGTCTAGGAAATTCCTGTTGTTGGCTCGGGTTTGGCTTTTAACTTCCCTGTCCAGCTGACTGTACTGTTCGCTATATAGTTGCTTTAACCTGGGGGACTTCGCTTCTGTTTTCTTTCTTTTCATTTCCTTTCTCAGTATTATGGTGTTTAATGTTTCTGGTGTTATCCAGTCTTGCTTCTTCCTTTCCTGGAATCCGAAGCATGATTTGCTGCTTTCCGTATGAATTGTTGAAATGGTGTTGAATTTCTGGTCTATATCATCAGTCAATGTCTTTTCCTGAATTTTGGCAAATTCTCTACGGAAAACTTTAATTATTCATAATGTCATAATTACAATATTAAATTATGAAATAACTACATGACGTTACCCGGCAGTAAATAAAGAGACTCTCTGCCAAAATTCATTAAGAAATAATAAGGCATGCGGATTTGTATTAAGAACATAGAAAGATGCAAACTGCTGTATTTTGCCTTTTATTTATGTAGATGTAAGTTTATTGCCTTTTATTTATGTAGATGTAAGTTTAAGTTACAAATTATTTTTAAATGCAACGTATTATAAAATATTATGCAGTAATAAGAAATTCATTTTGAAAACCTCTACTGCTTGAACCTCTATACCTATCTATGTTTGTGCGCTGTGTTCAGTGCACTTATGAAAAATTGTGAAGTTTTAAATGGGTATCCATACAAGACAACAACAATAACATAACAGCATGTCAGTATTCATAACTTCGAAAGTCTTACTCTTTTAACAGATGAAGCAAACAGAAAACATAACCACGAAGTCGATTCGAAGGACTTAGCTATTATCTTGCTTGTACTAATACCAAGTTGGGCTCTGATTTAATAAATGATAACTGATAAAAACATGCTCTGTTGTACAACTGACATAATGCTCCATGTAATTAAAACTCTAGTATTAGTGACAACCTGATAGCTCGGTCGATGGACTGAAAAGTAAATCTAAAAAGGTATAATTCAGATAAAAAAGTGTACCTGGCTTTGAGTCGTTGTTTTAATTAGATTACTACTGATGTTTTCATATGCATTTACCGTGAGCTAATAATAGATATGCGTACGTGCATGATTCTTTTGATATGGCTGTGTGAAGACTGTAAGCTGTCAAAGAATGTAAGTTAATTGTTTAATATGTTTACTTCTCAAGGCACTGTTATTTTGTTAGTCTGTCACGTACTTCGCGCAAGCATCTATTAAAAGAGGTAAAAATAGTTAAATCAGTTAAGTAGTACTTATAAGAAGGACACTAATTTCCCCCCCCCCCCCTCTGTATGTACAAGAATTATTTGTTTCATATTTACTGCTTTGTCAGTATAACGGCATCAACTTTACAATATTTGAAAAATACAAATCTTATCAATGATACATTTGTAAAATTCAGGCTGTACTTGTCGAGGGTTGTCTTCCTTGATCTGCAGTAATGGTCCAAGAATGGTCATTGTGTTTTTCATAGGTAGCAACCTGTGTTCAAGATTATTCATGACAGTAATATAGATAGGAGGGTTACGCTCCTATTTGAGAGTCTCACATAGTTTTTCAGTATGGCATTACAAACGAACTGTTTTCTAGGTTCTTGTAAAATGTGTATCCTCTGCCTACTGCTATGAGTGGTAACGGTATTCGTCTCCACTGCTCTACAGTAGTGGCCAAACTTAGAGTATAAAAATGACGTTATTCACAGGTATCAACCTTCGCTAAAGAAAACTCTTGGAAGAGATATCAATTGAAGAATGATGATGCTTCTATTTCACGGGCCTCACAGGAATGTGAAGAAATCAAGTATGACAACTGAAATTATAATGACACTTTTATCTTCCCGTCCCTTCTGTGAAGTAAATTTTGCAAGTGTTTTGTTTTGTTTTGGTTTTTAACCCCCAGTTGAAGGTGATTCAGCAATTATATATGTGTGTATTGTTACCGCTGTAGTTTCTGGTAGGGGTGTCTTATGCGAATGTTTTCTTGTGGGCTGTCGCTTCGTTATGAACATGAAAACAGGACAAAAACAACGGAAACGACTGGGTCGTAAAGCTGACCTACTGGTAAATAATACATCCTGGACCCTTGGTTGGATATGCATGACGAGACGATTTATTATAAGACGACGTTGACATCATTGACAGGAACAGTTCGTAAACATAGTTTTGACAGCAAATATGTTGGCCTATCTCATAATCAACTCGCACTTTGATTGACTTCAACGGTCGTTATCACACGAAGGTCAGCGGAAGTTCTTTGGCCACCAAGTTGTATGATGCATGGGTTTACGAAACAACCATGTTAAAAAGCATGAGCATAAATATATTCAGTGACGATCTAGCGACCTCTCTAAGCGTTGTATTGATGCACTAATAATCGACACCACTGGTCGATTGAAGCTCTGTAATGACACTGTGCTGGAGGGTACTATATATGAGGCGTGATATAGTTAGGAGCCGATTGTGGCTGAAAATTCATAGTATAATCTTCTTGGCACGTCGGGCACAAGGAACAATATTATCATCTCACAGATGATCATAAAATAAATCAAGGCCATTGTAGCGAAAGGTTTTCCTAGTGTGATGATAGTGGTAGAGAAGAAGTAGAATCTCTCTCCAGAAAGTATGAAGTGCCAGAGAAGTGCACTGGTATCACAATTGAGTTACGGCTGTGAATACTCTGAGATGGACAATAGGTTTAGGCTTCAGAAGTATACTGTGCCACTTTCGCTACAGTAACCCTATGTGATAATATAATTAAATTAGAAAAAGTAACTCAAAATTTAACAGTTAAATATTTACCAAGTCAAATGAGTACAATTTCAGAATTTATTATATACATCTATATATTCTTGTAATGAGAAATGGGTGTTGGAAGATGGTAAAATGTATGATTATTTATAGTTACAAATTAAAATAAATAATAGAAAAAAATCTTGGATGAATCTTCCAATGCAATTAGAACAGTCTGTCACAGTATATTTTTGATATATATCTTGCTATCTAGTCCCTAGCTGTTATCATCATCGACATTCGCTTCAGAAACTGCTCACAGGATTTTTTAGATGGGCATACATATAACTCATCTGGTATTACCCATGTCTGCTCGAGGTTCTTGAAACACACTTGAATCAATAGACTGTCCTTCAGCCCATCCTATAACTACGGGGGACTAAGGTGTTGAAGATTGGTTGACCTCTAGGCTTCAGTTAGCAGGATCAACGGTCCTCAAGTGTTTAGTTAAATTCGATCAGGAATGATCATAAAACTCGATCATAAAACCTGGAACGAAAGGTAATAGGTGGCCATGGTGTTCAAACAATCTCACCACCCACTGCTGTTCATGAGGCGACCATGTCTTCAGTGTTTGTATATAAATGAATGATTCATGGTAGTATGTTACAGAGATAGCATGCTAAGATACTGTCCACTATGCAGAATTAACAAAATCCCTTGTACATGAATAAATCACATGTTACGTTACATGGGTGCGATATAACCTTTACCTTCCACTTATGGATGCCAAGTCACTTATGTACTTGCTGGTATGTCGTAAGCTTCCATGCAAGAACTAGCCATGGCATATTTGGCTAACCAATTAATGTTTATGCTTCCTGACAATGCCGGTGGAGGTTATCTCTGGTTAGCGTCATTCCCTTTTTATTATGTCTGATACAATCAAATCGTAAATAAAATCTGAAATCAAATGATATTAGTCATTTAATAAACTTAATATCCTCTTAGGATTAATAAGCTCACGTTGAGGCTGTATTGGTTGACGTTAATCTGCCCTACATGCAGCGTGAAAAAAAGAACTTTTCTTGCAGTTACTGTCTTCCAGTTTCTCATTCTGGCTTCTGGATTTGGTGTGTGTGATTTTCAACGCGCCGCTCTAACTTATGTTTGGGCGTCTCTCCCGTACGAGAAAGCACCGTCTGAAGTCCGATAAGATTTTTGTTTTATCTCCTGGTTTGAGGCGATCTGTGCTTTTTCTGTACTTGTTTTTCTTCTTTTCACTACACACCGATATTCTTCCGTCTTTCCTAGGTATCCTTTCATTTTCCACATATGAAGCTTTCATTCTATCCAAGTTTTATTGAAATCTGTATAGGCATGTAGTTATAATAAATTTTTAAAGGTTATTAGCTAACTTTTAGCAGATGTGATGACGATGAAAAATGTTAATTATTTTTAAAACTATTTATATTTGAATATTATCCTTTTGGATATCATTCATATTCTATCTCCTCTTGTTAATTAATATAGTTTTAATAACTTTCAACCAGGCTTGCTCTTGTAGCTTAAAATGTTCTTTCCTGTTAATGCAAACTTTTAAAGTCGGCCATTCCCTATATTCGCTATTTCCTCGTTCTTCAATACCGTCCGGCTAAACGTAATACACATTTTTCCGTCTCCTTCAAACTTCAAAGCAAGATCCGCGCGTTCCCTGCGCTGTGTGTGTGTGTGTGTGTGTGTGTGTGTGTGTGTGTGTGTGTGTGTGTGTGTGTGTGTGTCGCGTTACACATTTTTTCACAAACGAAGCAAGTGGTACCAAATTTCGCTACAGAGCCCTCTTCTTTAAAACAGTGCATGCACGGTTAGCTTTTTAGGTAACACATGTTGCAGTTTCTCCTTATTTTTCTCTCTCTGTATATCTCCTTTGATAGGATGACGACTTAAAAAAATCGGGCCCAAGATTGTCCCGTCCTGGAATTTATCTCACATTGAACGAATATGGATATAACAGTAAACTCCACCTTAAAAATCGTGAATTTAATTTTTTAGACACTGCTAAAAACATCAAAGGCTGGTGATCGCTTTCCACAATGAAGTGTTTCCCGTAAAGAAAAGGGGCGAATTTATTGATCGACCAGACCAAAGCGAGGCATTCACGTTCAACGGTAGAATAATTTCTTTCAGCTGCATTTAACTTTCTACTGGCAAAAGCTACTGGTAATAGCATATGTGGCGATGTTTCTGCCCGCTTTAGTAATGTTGCTCCGATGCCTACATTGCTAGCATCCGTTCTTAGTACGAATTCTTGTGTGAGATCGGGAAGGGCAAGGATAGGTTTATTTGTCAGCTTATTTTTCAACTCTGTATAAGCCTATTCACACTCCGCGGTCCATTGTATTTTATCCGGCTGACCTTTTTTGGTTAAGTCGGTTAATGGCGCGCACAATGAGTTAAAATGGGGTATATATTTCTGATAGAAACCGCACAGTGACACAAAGGATCTTACATCCTTCTTAGTTTGTGGTCTTGGTGCTTTTCTCATTTTCTCTACATTCTTTGGGTCAGGAGACATTTGTCCTGTAGAGATAGTGTGACTTCAAAATTCCAATTTCTCACAACCAATATGGCACTTAGGTGGACGTGCTGTCAATCCCGTTTCTCTCAGTCTATTTAACAACATGGAGAGCGCTACTATGTGTTCCTAGAATGTAGTGGTAGCAATCAGAATATCATCCATGAAGTTGGTGATATGAGGATTTTGTAATGGTTCCAACAATTTCCTCTTCATTCTGGAGAAGATACTAGGAGCATTCTTTAAACCAAATGGGAGTACATTGAACTTGTAATGTCCATCCGGTGTACTAAAGGACCCACACCTATTTCTATTGTAATGGGCAGTATACCGAAGTGGGGACTGTCTCCATCAGTTGTTTGGTACAGCCCTGGTTCCTACCTCATATGGTTCGGGTTTGTATCTGCAGCTTTTTTAATACTGGTTGCTGACTAACCAAATTTTCCAGATGATCCAGGCCATGGTGTTCCGACAAATATCTAGTCGGGGTGGGATGTCTTTCTTCTCCTCTCTGTACAATACGGAGAGTTGCCATGGTTACTAGTGTAACAGTAGACTTGTGATTTTGTTTTCTCTTTATCACTGTATCTACCTGTTGTTTTCTCTGATGTGTTTTCTTAATGGACCTACGTCTGCAAGAATGCTTCCCTAGGTCCTGTAACTGGTCTACACTTCTGAATGAGGTTACCTGGTTACATTCTGAACAGGATTTTATATACCAACTTATGTCTTCAAGTGTTCCTGGCCAGTAATATCGCAATGCTATCGTTTGACCAGTGGCCCCTTTTCCTCTGTGACCACTGCCTGATGTAGCCTGATGCTCCATAATTTCCTCCCTGTAGAATGTTGGCACTACCAGCTGTCCATGCCTTTTATGGCCTTTTCCAGCTTGTCTGTAGAGTAGGCCTTGTTCCATATAGTAGTCTCCTTTCTCTGGATGGTTATGGGCCTTTGGCAATTTGCCAAAACAAGGCTTCAATGTGCTGTCAGCTGTTTGAGCCTTTTTCATATTTATTGGATGAATGTTTATTGAATGTTCCTCCTCCTTTTTGGTGCTTGACCTGGCATGGTTTGCTGCCATGACAACAGGATTTATTGGGTCATCCAAAAAGACATATTTATATCCTATTACCAGCGGGTATATAGGATCATCACTCACTGCTGCTCTTATCACTCCTTCCACATAGCGAGTTCTCACGTTGATCCTTGCTATGGGAAGTGTCATGGTGACGGTTCCCTGCATTGCCCCTTGTATGTCCACTGTTTCTGTGGTACGCTGATCAGGGTGCACTAGGGTTGCACTCACGACTGAGTCAAATTCCAAACCAGAATCATATAAGCACTGAATTTTAGTGCCATTACATGTCACTTCCTCACGGACAGGGGGATGATGGAGGTCATTCTGACTAACTGCCAGTTCCTTCCTTCCCTTGTTCCCTGTTGTAAGACACGCAGCGTGATAAGGAGTGTTTTTCCGTCTGCATTCCGCAGTATTGTGGTTACTTATTTGGCAAGATTTACACAACTTTCCTTCCTTTCTTGAAGGTTTCTTATCTGATCCTAGAGGGTTTTTGTCTTTATAATCCGTTCTGTGTTTGTTCTTGTTGGAATTGTCCCTGTGTTCATAGTTGGTATAGTTTTGTGAAGGTTTGATGTTCTCACCCTGCTTCTTCTTATTTCCTGATACTTCTGACTGAGCTGCTTGATATCTTTCAGCCATTGTTAAAATATCTTCCAATCTCTCTGCTCCTTGCTCCATGAGAAATGTTCTCATTTCTTGAGGCATGGATTCTCTCAGTTGTTTCATCATGACCATTTCTTTTATATCTTGACATTTTCCTAAGCTAATCCATTTTGTCAGATATGTTTCCAATCTGGTAGAAAACTGGTTGTAGTTTTCTCCTGGAAGTAGCTTATCAGTTCGGAATCTCTTTCTATAAGATTCAGAATTCTTTTCGTACCAGACCAGTAAAGCTTGTTTTAAGATTTCATAATTTTCCTGGTCTTCTTTTGAGAGTTTTAAATAAACATCGTATGAAACTCCCCTCAACCCCTGAGATAGTTTAAGGCTCCATTTTTCCTTTTCCAATCCATAGGTTAAGACCAGTCTCTCATATCTATCCAGGTACGAAACAATGGCGTCCTCCTTCTCAATAAATGGATCCAGGTGGAAACTCATGGCTTCATTTGCTGTGCTCTGGTTGGACCTACTCTCAGAGTGGGTAAGCTAGCACCATGATTGCTAGCTGCTCATTGGAGTTCAAGTTCCTTTAAACTTAACTCATGAGCTCTTTGTAACCTTTTTCTTCAGCTTCGGCCTCAACTTCAAATCTTCTGGCTTCTCTTTCTGCTTGCAATTTCCTATCCTCTGCTTCAATTATTAGTTTTTTTCTGCTTCCAGTCTTTTGGCTTCTCTTTCAGCTTCCAATCTTTTGTCCTATCTATCCAAATATGTGTCCACTTCAGTTGCGAACTACTGGTTAAGAGCATCACCTGTCAATCCTACGTCCTTTCCCTCCTGCATGATTGCAGATCGAAACTTCACCAAATCAGCCATTATGCTTACTTACCAGAGGGTATATAATTTTATCTTCACTAACCAACTAACTTAATTAAAATCAATTAATTACTTTGAACAAGACAAATCCTTAAAACCTTGTGAGCGCCTTCTATTTACTTGGTACTCAATGGTACTATTATTATGAAAAAATTTCTCTAAGCTTTAGAATTTTTCCAAAAAAAATTTATTTTTACAAACTATTTGTGGCTCAAGAGAGAAGAATACATATATAGTGGCTCAGGATAAAAAAATAATATCCCGGACGAGCCCCCAATGTAGCAAAATGTTTTCCTAGTGTGATGATAGTGGTAGAGAAGAAGTAGAATCTCTCTCCAGAAAGTATGAAGTTCCAGTGCCCGAGAAGTACACTGGTATCACAATTGAGTTACGGCTTGAATACTCTGAGCTGGAAAATAGATTTAGGCTTCAGAAGTAAACTGTGCCACTTTCGCTACAGTAACCCTATGTGATAATATAATTAAATTAGAAAAAGTAACTCAAAATTTAACAGTTAAATATTTACCAAGTCAAATGAGTACAATTTCAGAATTTATTATATACATCTATATATTCTTGTAATGAGAAATGGGTGTTGTAAGATGGTAAATTGTATGATTATTTATAGTTACAAATTAAAATAAATAATAGAAAAAAATCTTGGATGAATCTTCCAATGCAATTAGAACAGTCTGTCACAGTATATTTTTGATATATATCTTGCTATCTAGTCCCTAGCTGTTATCATCATCGACATTCGCTTTAGAAACTGATCACAGGATTTTTTAGATGGGCATACATATAACTCATCTGGTATTAGCCACGTTTGCTCGAGGTTCCTGAAACACACTTGAATCAATAGAGTGTCCTTCAGCCCACCCTATAACTACGGGGGACTAAGGTGTTGAAGATTGGTTGACCTCTAGGCTTCAGTTAGCAGGATCAACGGTCCTCAAGTGTTTAGTTAAATTCGATCAGGAATGATCATAAAACTCGATCATAAAACCTGGAACGAAAGGTAATAGGTGGCCATAGTGTTCAAACACAAGGAAATCTCATCACCACAGTACAGGGGCAGGAAACAAGATGGGCAGAGCACTTCAGAGAAACACTGAATAAGGAACCACCAGAGACTCAGCTGAATGTTCCTGAGGCTGAAAGCGACTTCGATGTAAATACAGACATTCCACGAAAAGAAGAAATCATCACAGCTATCAAAGGGCTAAAAAATGGAAAAGCTCCTGGTCAAGACAATCTAAATGCTGAGCTATTCAAGACAGACCCTGAACTAGCAGCAGAACTATTAGAACCACTGTTTGCACAAATCTGGGAAACTGAGACAACACCAACAGAGTGGAGTAAAGGAATAATTGTCAAATTGCCTAAGAAGGGCGACCTTGCAGACTGCAACAACTGGAGAGGAATTACCCTCCTATCAGTTCCCAGCAAAATACTAGGCAGGATAATCATCCAGAGAATTTCAAAAGCAGTTGACCATAAACTGAGGAAAGAACAAGCGGGCTTCAGAAAGAACAGAAGATGTGCAGATCATATATTTACCCTCAGGAACATTATAGAGCAGTGCTCAGAATGGCAGAGACAGCTGTACATTAACTTTGTTGATTTTGAAAAGGCTTTCGACAGCATACACAGGGACAGCCTATGGAAAATTCTGAGGGCTTATGGAATTCCCAGCCGCATTGTTTCCATTATAAAAAGCCTCTATTCAACTTTACGTGCAGTGTTGGATCGAGTAATGTAACTTTCGAAGTGAAAACAGGAGTACGACAGGGATGCCCCTTATCAACAACATTATTTTTGACAGTCATAGATTGGGTGATGCGCCAGACAACAGAGGGCAGTCCAAGAGGAATTAGATGGACAACGTTTTCTACACTGGAAGATTTGGAATATGCAGATGACATTGCACTACTCGCGCATTCACATCAACACATTCAAGACAAAACCGATAGACTGAATAAGTATGGCCAGCAGGTTGGCCTGAACATCAATTTGAAGAAGACAGAGGTCATGACACTAAATGTGGGCAATCCTGAGCCAATAACAGTAAGGAACCAGAAGTTAGAACAGACAGACACATTTACTTACCTAGGATGCATAGTAACACCTGACGGCGGAACAAGCAAGGACATTAACAACAGAATGAATAAAGCGAGAACAGCCTTTGCTGTTCTCAACAACATTTGGAAGTCTTCCCAGTACAGCACAAACACCAAATTAAGACTGTATGAGAGCTGTGTACTTTCTGTGCTTCTCTATGGTGCGGAATGTTGGAGAGTAACAGAGAAGGAAATGTCGAAAGTGTCCTCCTTCCACACAATCTGCCTAAGGAAAATTCTCAGAATCTTTTGGCCAAACACCATCAGCAACCAAGAACTACTTATTCGGAGTAACCAGGAGGACATGCAAACCATCATAGCTGGCAGATGCTGGAGTTGGGTTGGCCACGTCCTCAGAAGGGACCCTGATACCATCACAAGAACAGCTATGCTATGGACGCCCGAGGGAAAGCGAAAGAGAGGCCGACCAAAAACAACTTGGCGGAGAACTGTGGAAGCTGAGATGCAAAGAATGAACCACAGTTGGGGCACTGTACGAAGGATGGCCGCCGACCGAGCAAAGTGGAATCAATTTGTTGCTGCCCTACAAGACGCCACAAGGCGTGATGGCCGCTGACTGCTTTGACGGTTGGCGGCTATGGATCAAAGAAGAGAAGAAGTGTTCAAACAATCTCATCACCCACTGCTGTTCATGAGGCGACCATGTCTTCAGTGTTTGTATATAAATGAATGATTCATGGCAGTATGTTACAGAGATATCATGATAAGATACTGTCCACTATGCAGAATTAACAAAATACATGAATAAATCACATGTTATGATACATGGGTACGATATGATCTTTGCCTTCCATTTATGGATGCCAAGTCACTTATGTACTTGCTGGTATGTCGTAAGCTTCCAGGCAAGAACTAGCCATGGTATATTTGAAAGATGGCTGTATACCGCTCCACCTATTTTTCAGTATAACGGCATCAACTTTACAATATTTGAAAAATACAAATCTTATCAATGATACATTTGTAAAATTCAGGCTGTACTTGTCGAGGGTTGTCTTCCTTGATCTGCAGTAATGGTCCAAGAATGGTCATTGTGTTTTTCATAGGTAGCAACCTGTGTTCAAGATTATTCATGACAGTAATATAGATAGAAGGGTTACGCTCCTATTTGAGAGAGTCTCACATAGTTTTTCAGTATGGCATTACAAACGAACTGTTTTCTAGGTTCTTGTAAAATGTGTATCCTCTGCCTACTGCTATGAGTGGTAACGGTATTCGTATCGACTGCTCTACAGTAGTGGCCAAACTTAGAGTATAAAAATGACGTTATTCACAGGTATCAACCTACGCTAAAGAAAACTCTTGGAAGAGATATCAATTGAAGAATGATGATGCTTCTATTTCACGGGCCTCACAGGAATGTGAAGAAATCAAGTATGACAACTGAAATTATAATGACACTTTTATCTTCCCGTCCCTTCTGTGAAGTAAATTTTGCAAGTGTTTTGTTTTGTTTTGGTTTTTAACCCCCAGTTGAAGGTGATTCAGCAATTATATATGTGTGTATTGTTACCGCTGTAGTTTCTGGTAGGGGTGTCTTATGCGAATGTTTTCTTGTGGGCTGTCGCTTCGTTACGAACATGGAGGCAGGACAAAAACAACGGAAACGACTGGGTCGTAAAGCTGACCTACTGGTAAATAATACATCCTGGACCCTTGGTTGGATATGCATGACGAGACGATTTATTATAAGACGACGTTGACATCATTGACAGGAACAGTTCGTAAACATAGTTTTGACAGCAAATATGTTGGCCTATCTCATAATCAATTCGCACTTTGATTGACTTCAACGGTCGTTATCACACGAAGGTCAGCGGAAGTTCTTTGGCCACCAAGTTGTATGATGCATGGGTTTACGAAACAACCATGTTAAAAAGCATGAGCATAAATATATTCAGTGACGATCTAGCGACCTCTCCAAGCGTTGTATTGATGCACTAATAATCGACACCACTGGTCGATTGAAGCTCTGCAATGACACTGTGCTGGAGGGTACTATATATGAGGCGTGATATAGTTAGGAGCCGATTGTGGCTGAAAATTCATAGTATAATCTTCTTGGCACGTCGGGTACAAGGAACAATATTATCATCTCATAGATGATCATAAAATAAATCAAGGCCATTGTAGCGAAAGGTTTTCCTAGTGTGATGATAGTGGTAGAGAAGAAGTAGAATCTCTCTCCAGAAAGTATGAAGTCCCAGTGCCAGAGAAGTGCACTGGTATCACAATTGAGTTACGGCTGTGAATACTCTGAGATGGACAATAGGTTTAGGCTTCAGAAGTATACTGTGCCACTTTCGCTACAGTAACCCTATGTGATAATATAATTAAATTAGAAAAAGTAACTCAAAATTTAACAGTTAAATATTTACCAAGTCAAATGAGCACAATTTCAGAATTTATTATATACATCTATATATTCTTGTAATGAGAAATGGGTGTTGGAAGATGGTAAAATGTATGATTATTTATAGTTACAAATTAAAATAAATAATAGAAACAAATCTTGGATGAATCTTCCAATGCAGTTAGAACAGTCTGTCACAGTATATTTTTGATATATATCTTGCTATCTAGTCCCTAGCTGTTATCATCATCGACATTCGCTTTAGAAACTGATCACAGGATTTTTTAGATGGGCATACATATAACTCATCTGGTATTACCCACGTCTGCTCTAGGTTCCTGAAACACACTTGAATCAATAGACTGTCCTTCAGCCCATCCTATAACTACGGGGGACTAAGGTGTTGAAGATTGGTTGACCTCTAGGCTTCAGTTAGCAGGATCAACGGTCCTCAAGTGTTTAGTTAAATTCGATCAGGAATGATCATAAAACTCGATCATAAAACCTGGAACGAAAGGTAATAGGTGGCCATGGTGTTCAAACAATCTCACCACCCACTGCTGTTCATGAGGCGACCATGTCTTCAGTGTTTGTATGATTCATGGTCGTATGTTACAGAGATAGCATGCTAAGATACTGTCCACTATGCAGAATTAACAAAATCCCTTGTACATGAATAAATCACATGTTACGTTACATGGGTACGATATAACCTTTACCTTCCACTTATGGATGCCAAGTCACTTATGTACTTGCTGGTATGTCGTAAGCTTCCAGGCAAGAACTAGCCATGGCATATTTGGCTAACCAATTAATGTTTATGCTTCCTGACAATGCCGGTGGAGGTTATCTCTGGTTAGCGTCATTCCCTTTTTATTATGTCTGATACAATCAAATCGTAAATAAAATCTGAAATCAAATGATATTAGTCATTTAATAAACTTAATACCCTCTTAGGATTAATAAGCTCACGGTGAGGCTGTATTGGTTGACGTTAATCTGCCCTACATGCAGCGTGAAAAAAAGAACTTTTCTTGCAGTTACTGTCTTCCAGTTTCTCATTCTGGCTTCTGGATTTGGTGTGTGTGATTTTCAACGCGCCGCTCTAACTTATGTTTGGGCGTCTCTCCCGTACGAGAAAGCACCGTCTGAAGTCCGATAAGATTTTTGTTTTATCTCCTGGTTTGAGGCGATCTGTGCTTTTTCTGTACTTGTTTTTTTTTTTCACTACACACCTATATTCTTCCGTCTTTCCTAGGTATCCTTTCATTTTCCACATATGAAGCTTTCATTCTATCCAAGTTTTATTGAAATCCGTATAGGCATGTAGTTATAATAATTTTTTAAAGATTATTAGCTAACTTTTAGCAGATGTGATGACGACGAAAAATGTTAATTATTTTTAAAACTATTTATATTTGAATATTATCCTTTTGGATATCATTCATATTCTATCTCCTCTTGTGAATTAATATAGTTTTAATAACTTTCAACCAGGCTTGCTCTTGTAGCTTAAAATGTTCTTTCCTGTTAATGCAAACTTTTAAAGTCGGCCATTCTCTATATTCGCTATTTCCTCGTTCTTCAATACCGTCCGGCTAAACGTAATACACATTTTTCCGTCTCCTTCAAACTTCAAAGCAAGATCCACGCGTTCCCTGCGCTGTGTGTGTGTGTGTGTGTGTGTGTGTGTGTGTGTGTGTGTCGCGTTACACATTTTTTCACAAACGAAGCAAGTGGTACCAAATTTCGCTACAGAGCCCTCTTCTTTAAAACAGTGCATGCACGGTTAGCTTTTTAGGTAACACATGTTGCAGTTTCTCCTTATTTTTCTCTCTCTGTATATCTCCTTTGATAGGATGACGACTTAAAAAAATCGGGCCCAAGATTGTCCCGTCCTGGAATTTATCTCACATTGAACGAATATGGATATAACAGTAAACTCCACCTTAAAAATCGTGAATTTAATTTTTTAGACACTGCTAAAAACATCAAAGGCTGGTGATCGCTTTCCACAATGAAGTGTTTCCCGTAAAGAAAAGGGGCGAATTTATTGATCGACCAGACCAAAGCGAGGCATTCACGTTCAACGGTAGAATAATTTCTTTCAGCTGCATTTAACTTTCTACTGGCAAAAGCTACTGGTAATAGCATATGTGACGATGTTTCTGCCCGCTTTAGTAATGTTGCTCCGATGCCTACATTGCTAGCATCCGTTCTTAGTACGAATTCTTGTGTGAGATCGGGAAGGGCAAGGATAGGTTTATTTGTCAGCTTATTTTTCAACTCTGTATAAGCCTATTCACACTCCGCGGTCCATTGTATTTTATCCGGCTGACCTTTTTTGGTTAAGTCGGTTAATAGCGCGCACAATGAGTTAAAATGGGGTATATATTTCTGATAGAAACCGCACAGTGACACAAAGGATCTTACATCCTTCTTAGTTTGTGGTCTTGGTGCTTTTCTCATTTTCTCTACATTCTTTGGGTCAGGAGACATTTGTCCTGTAGAGATAGTGTGACTTAAAAATTCCAATTTCTCACAACCAATATGGCACTTAGGTGGACGTGCTGTCAATCCCGTTTCTCTCAGTCTATTTAACAACATGGAGAGCGCTACTATGTGTTCCTAGAATGTAGTGGTAGCAATCAGAATATCATCCATGAAGTTGGTGATATGAGGATTTTGTAATGGTTCCAACAATTTCCTCTTCATTCTGGAGAAGATACTAGGAGCATTCTTTAAACCAAATGGGAGTACATTGAACTCGTAATGTCCATCCGGTGTACTAAAGGACCCACACCTATTTCTATTGTAATGGGCATTATACCGAAGTGGGGACTGTCTCCATCAACTGTTTGGTACAGCCCTGGTTCCTACCTCATATGGTTCGGGTTTGTTTCTGCAGCTTTTTTAATACTGGTTGCTGACTAACCAAATTTTCCAGATGATCCAGGCCATGGTGTTCCGACAAATATCTAGTCGGGGTGGGATGTCTTTTTTCTCCTCTCTGTACAATACGGAGAGTTGCCATGGTTACTAGTGTAACAGTAGACTTGTGATTTTGTTTTCTCTTTATCACTGTATCTACCTGTTGTTTTCTCTGATGTGTTTTCTTAATGGACCTACGTCTGCAAGAATGCTTCCCTAGGTCCTGTAACTGATCTACACTTCTGAATGAGGTTACCTGGTTACATTCTGAACAGGATTTTATATACCAACTTATGTCTTCAAGTGTTCCTGGCCAGTAATATCGCAATGCTATCGTTTGACCAGTGGCCCCTTTTCCTCTGTGACCACTGCCTGATGTAGCCTGATGCTCCATAATTTCCTCCCTGTAGAATATTGGCATTACCAGCTGTCCATGCCTTTTATGGCCTTTTCCAGCTTGTCTGTAGAGTAGGCCTTGTTCCATATAGGCGTCTCCTTTCTCTGGATGGTTATGGGCCATTTGGCAATTTGCCAAAACAAGGCTTCAATGTGCTGTCTGCTGTTTGAGCCTTTTTCATATTTATTGGATGAATGTTTATTGAATGTTCCTCCTCCTTTTTGGTGCTTGACCTGGCATGGTTTGCTGCCATGACAACAGGATTTATTGGGTCACCCAAAAAGACATATTTATATCCTATTACCAGCGGGTATATAGGATCATCACTCACTGCTGCTCTTATCACTCCTTCCACATAGCGAGTTCTCACGTTGATCCTTGCTATGGGAAGTGTCATGGTGACGGTTCCCTGCATTGCCCCTTGTATGTCCACTGTTTCTGTGGTACGTTGATCAGGGTGCACTAGGGTTGCACTCACGACTGAGTCAAATTCCAAACCTGAATCATATAAGCACTGAATTTTAGTGCCATTATATGTCACTTCCTCACAGACAAGGGGATGATGGAGGTCATTCTGACTAACTGCCAGTTCCTTCCTTCCCTTGTTCCCTGTTGTAAGACACGCAGCGTGATAAGGAGGGTTTTTCCGTCTGCATTCCGCAGTATTGTGGTTACCCATTTGGCAAGATTTACACAACTTTCCTTCCTTTCTTGAAGGTTTCTTATCTGATCCTAGAGGGTTTTTGTCTTTATAATCCGTTCTGTGTTTGTTCTTGTTGGAATTGTCCCTGTGTTCATAGTTGGTATAGTTTTGTGAAGGTTTGAAGTTCTCACCCTGCTTCTTTTTATTTCCTGATACTTCTGACTTAGTTGCTTGATATCTTTCAGCCATTGTTAAAATATCTTCCAATCTCTCTGCTCCTTGCTCCATGAGAAATGTTCTCATTTCTTGAGGCATGGATTCTCTCAGTTGTTTCATCATGACCATTTCTTTTATATCTTGACATTTTCCTAAGCTAATCCATTTTGTCAGATATGTTTCCAATCTGGTAGAAAACTGGTTGTAGTTTTCTCCTGGAAGTAGCTTATCAGTTCGGAATCTCTTTCTATAAGATTCCGAATTCTTTTCGTACCAGACCAGTAAAGCTTGTTTTAAGATTTCATAATTTTCCTGGTCTTCTTTTGAGAGTTTTAAATAAACATCGTATGAAACTCCCCTCAACCCCTGAGATAGTTTAAGGCTCCATTTTTCCTTTTCCAATCCATAGGTTAAGACCAGTCTCTCATATCTATCCAGGTACGAAACAATGGCGTCCTCCTTCTCAATAAATGGATCCAGGTGGAAACTCATGGCTTCATTTGCTGTGCTCTGGTTGGACCTACTCTCAGAGTGGGTAAGCTAGCACCATGATTGCTAGCTGCTCATTGGAGTTCAAGTTCCTTTAAACTTAAGTCATGAGCTCTTTGTAACCTTTTTCTTCAGCTTCGGCCTCAACTTCAAATCTTTTGGCTTCTCTTTCTGCTTGCAATTTCCTATCCTCTGCTTCAATTATTAGTTTTTTTCTGCTTCCAGTCTTTTAGCTTCTCTTTCAGCTTCCAATCTTTTGTCCTATCTATCCAAATATGTGTCCACTTCAGTTGCGAACTACTGGTTAAGAGCATCACCTGTCAATCCTACGTCCTTTCCCTCCTGCATGATTGCAGATCGAAACTTCACCAAATCAGCCATTATGCTTACTTACCAGAGGGTATATAATTTTATCTTCACTAACCAACTAACTTAATTAAAATCAATTAATTACTTTGAACAAGACAAATCCTTAAAACCTTGTGAGCGCCTTCTATTTACTTGGTACTCAATGGTACTATTATTATGAAAAAATTTCTCTAAGCTTTAGAATTTTTCCAAAAAAATTTATTTTTACAAACTATTTGTGGCTCAAGAGAGAAGAATACATATATAGTGGCTCAGGATAAAAAAATAATATCCCGGACGAGCCCCCAATGTAGCAAAATGTTTTCCTAGTGTGATGATAGTGGTAGAGAAGAAGTAGAATCTCTCTCCAGAAAGTATGAAGTTCCAGTGCCCGAGAAGTACACTGGTATCACAATTGAGTTACGGCTTGAATACTCTGAGCTGGAAAATAGATTTAGGCTTCAGAAGTAAACTGTGCCACTTTCGCTACAGTAACCCTATGTGATAATATAATTAAATTAGAAAAAGTAACTCAAAATTTAACAGTTAAATATTTACCAAGTCAAATGAGTACAATTTCAGAATTTATTATATACATCTATATATTCTTGTAATGAGAAATGGGTGTTGTAAGATGGTAAATTGTATGATTATTTATAGTTACAAATTAAAATAAATAATAGAAAAAAATCTTGGATGAATCTTCCAATGCAATTAGAACAGTCTGTCACAGTATATTTTTGATATATATCTTGCTATCTAGTCCCTAGCTGTTATCATCATCGACATTCGCTTTAGAAACTGATCACAGGAATTTTTAGATGGGCATACATATAACTCATCTGTTATTAGCCACGTTTGCTCGAGGTTCCTGAAAAAAACTTGAATCAAAGAGTGTTCTTCAGCTCACCCTATAACTACGGGGGACTAAGGTGTTGAAGATTGGTTGACCTCTAGGCTTCAGTTAGCAGGATCAACGGTCCTCAAGTGTTTAGTTAAATTCGATCAGGAATGATCATAAAACTCGATCATAAAACCTGGAACGAAAGGTAATAGGTGGCCATAGTGTTCAAACACAAGGAAATCTCATCACCACAGCACAGGGCAGGAAACAAGATGGGCAGAGCACTTCAGAGAAACACTGAATAAGGAACCACCAGAGACTCAGCTGAATGTTCCTGAGGCTGAAAGCGACTTCGATGTAAATACAGACATTCCACGAAAAGAAGAAATCATCACAGCCATCAAAGGGCTAAAAAATGGAAAAGCTCCTGGTCAAGACAATCTAAATGCTGAGCTATTCAAGACAGACCCTGAACTAGCAGCAGAACTATTAGAACCACTGTTTGCACAAATCTGGGAAACTGAGACAACACCAACAGAGTGGAGTAAAGGAATAATTGTCAAATTGCCCAAGAAGGGCGACCTTGCAGACTGCAACAACTGGAGAGGAATTACCCTCCTATCAGTTCCCAGCAAAATACTAGGCAGGATAATCATCCAGAGAATTTCAAAAGCAGTTGACCATAAACTGAGGAAAGAGCAAGCGGGCTTCAGAAAGAACAGAAGATGTGCAGATCATATATTTACCCTTAGGAACATTATAGAGCAGTGCTCAGAATGGCAGAGATAGCTGTACATTAACTTTGTTGATTTTGAAAAGGCTTTCGACAGCATACACAGGGACAGCCTATGGAAAATTCTGAAGGCTTATGGAATTCCCAGCCGCATTTTTTCCATCATAAAAAGCCTCTATTCAAATTTCACGTGCAGTGTTGGATCGAGTAATGTAACTTTCGAAGTGAAAACAGGAGTACGACAGGGTTGCCCCTTATCAACAACATTATTTTTGACAGTAATAGATTGGGTGATGTGCCAGACAACAGAGGGCAGTCCAAGAGGAATTAGATGGACAACGTTTTCTACACTGGAAGACCTGGAATATGCAGATGACATTGCACTACTCGCGCATTCACATCAACACATTCAAGACAAAACCGATAGACTGAATAAGTATGGCCAGCAGGTTGGCCTGAACATCAATTTGAAGAAGACAGAGGTCATGACACTAAATGTGGGCAATCCTGAGCCAATAACAGTGAGGAACCAGAAGTTAGAACAGACAGACACATTTACTTACTTAGGATGCGTAGTAACACCTGACGGCGGAACAAGCAAGGACATTAACAACAGAATGAATAAAGCGAGAACAGCCTTTGCTGTTCTCAACAACATTTGGAAGTCTTCCCAGTACAGCACAAACACCAAATTAAGACTGTATGAGAGCTGTGTACTTTCTGTGCTTCTCTATGGTGCGGAATGTTGGAGAGTAACAGAGAAGGAAATGTCGAAAGTGTCCTCCTTCCACACAATCTGCCTAAGGAAAATTCTCCGAATCTTTTGGCCAAACACCATCAGCAACCAAGAACTACTTATTCGGAGTAACCAGGAGGACATGCACACCATCATAGCTGGCAGATGCTGGAGTTGGGTTGGCCACGTCCTCAGAAGGGACCCTGATACCATCACAAGAACAGTTATTCTATGGACGCCCGAGGGAAAGCGAAAGAGAGGCCGACCAAAAACAACTTGGCGGAGAACTGTGGAAGCTGAGATGCAAAGAATGAACCACAGTTGGGGCACTGTACGAAGGATGGCCGCCGACCGAGCAAAGTGGAATCAATTTGTTGCTGCCCTACAAGACGCCACAAGGCGTGATGGCCGCTGACTGCTTTGACGGTTGGCGGCTATGGATCAAAGAAGAGAAGAAGTGTTCAAACAATCTCACCACCCACTGCTGTTCATGAGGCGACCATGTCTTCAGTGTTTGTATATAAATGAATGATTCATGGCAGTATGTTACAGAGATATCATGATAAGATACTGTCCACTATGCAGAATTAACAAAATACATGAATAAATCACATGTTATGATACATGGGTACGATATGATCTTTGCCTTCCATTTATGGATGCCAAGTCACTTATGTACTTGCTGGTATGTCGTAAGCTTCCAGGCAAGAACTAGCCATGGTATATTTGAAAGATGGCTGTATACCGCTCCACCTATTTTTCAGTCTTGACCTATGGATGCGAGTCATGGGCAATGACTACAACCCACAGAAGCCAGCTCCAAACCTCGGAAATAAGGTATCTATGGAAGGTGGTTGAAGTACAAGAAGCGACATGGTCCTCAACCAGATGAAACCCAACCCCTGCAAACCCAAGTCCCAACTACTATTGTTTGACCATGTCTGCGGAATGGGAGAAGATCGGCTACCACGACAAGCATAAGAAACTAAGAGCCAGGGACCCAGACCTCCAGGACGACCCAGAGTCCGCAGGGAGGACAACGTTGGACAAACTTTGAATGACCGAGGACTAGATTGGAACCAGGCCAGAAGGAAGACAGCCGACTGGATTGTATAGCTCTCTGTGTATCAAATCTCTACACCCCGGGGGTAGAAGAATGACAGAGTAAATAAATAGTATTCCGGCACAAGTATTTTACATTAAAAAAAATATTGTTATTATTATTGTTAATCAAAATCGACGTCATTGCAAACATGTACAATATACAAACATTTCAACATAAATTTTTTTACACCAAGTATATAACAAATGAAAGGAGGAAAAACCAAGTTGTGTGGGACACTTTTATTGTTTAGTATAATAAATACACAAAAGGCAGACAGTTGACATTTCACATGTTCTATTGCAGAGAAAAAGCCTGGATGACCAGTTACCAATAAGCAGTACTTCACCATATCTATATCTATATTTATATAAAATCGAAAATGTGTTTTTATCTATTACCTCATAACTCGAGACCGACTGAATGGATTTTGATGCGGTTTTCTGCAGCGTATTGGACATTTTTCTGGGAAGTGTTTAAGCTATATCGTCATGGTACGTCGTCAGGAGGCTGAGCTCCATTCATTCTTACGTCAAGGGACTTCATTCATTCTTATTGTGATGATATTACAGTGATACAACGTTAAAATTCCTCCAATTATAAAGATAACGGGTAAGATAACATGTAGGGATAAAATTATACGTAAGATACGAGGATACATTCTCGCCTACGCCAGCGTTTCCTAGCGCCATTGAAACTAACTAGTTGGAACATGCAGACAAACGGTTTACCCTTTTAGACGGGAGGGAAACGGAGATAAAAGAAAAAATATGACAGTCTGAACACGTGTTTGAATCTAAAAGGCAAAAAGACGCAATTTGTAGTTTAAAGGAAAAATCACGCCATTAGTTGACACAATGTAAGGAATTGGTAGAAAAACGACCTTAGCTCTTATTAGAAACAGTCGTATCTTGGACGTTTTACGGTAATTAGTTGTTTTATTTGAATATAGCGGCAAACGCCGTGGACGAAGGTTCAAAAACAAATTTCAAAAACTAACCTTGAGAAAAGTAGGTTTTTCTTTAATAATAAAGTTATGAAAATAAAACCTAGCTAGTTTGATAGCCCATCTTGAGCAGAGAAATAATATACTTTTAATTATACAGACGGACAGATAACACGGAAGATATTGACGAAAGACTGTATTGTTCAAATCAGACTAGCGAACAGTTTTTTGTGCATATTTTCACTAAAGTTACATTTTGGCGTCCTTGAGCCTAAAAATGCAAAAATCAAACTGCAGATGAACGAGGGGCAAAGTCGGAGGATAGTAGCTAAAAATAACTTAGTGGGGCAGGTTTGTGTAGTTTTTTCATGTAGTTAGTCCAAAAAACAAGTGTAATTTTGGGAAAAATACTACATACTAGACTGAGACTGGACTGATATTTGACTTTTAGTTTGAATATTTGAAAAAGTTAGAGGGGAAGTCCGCTGATTGGACAAAAGCATTTATATTATTGAGAAAGAGACGCACGCTTGTGCCATTGTATAGAAGACTGTCCATTGACACAGTACGTTACTGCTAGAGGTGATTTCCAGGAATTAATAAATAAAAATCAGTGGGACGCCCTAATCTAGCCAGCAGCTCAGCTGAGGTTTGCTAGTACTAAGTAACTGTGTTCTCAATTCTGAATTGTGGTAAGGGAAAAAGCAGTTATCTTGTTTATTTTAATATTTTGAGTGATTTATACTGCCATATCATGAAAAATGATTACGACAAGTGAGTGCTTGCTCTAGGTCCCCAGCCGCAGTCCAGGGCCTAGCGACAAACAAATAATATATGAAAACCTATCTAAGACCATGGAAGGCGGATCTATTTGAGATCAGTGAGAACATATCACCCACCTTATTGAATGGAAGAGGAAACTATTGAACATATTTCGGATGCAATGCAGTCTTGGGAAACTGGTACTAATTGATAACAACTGGGTGAGATGTGCTAAGTTGGTCAGAGAGATCTGACCCAATCTGTGTAATGTTTTGTTGTGTTGTTGTGTGTAAGAGTGGCGCAGTAAATAGAGTGTTGACACATGGCACAAATTTTGGTTTCAGAGTTTCTGTGCCAGATGCTTTTGTAGAAGTACAAGAGCGGGTGTCTGTGCAGCCTAACATTTTACTCCAGCTACTGAGAGGAGTGGGCCACCAGAATTCTGTACTACATCGTCACAGGCCAGATAAGTGCAAACCTGGCCTGCTGCTGATTCATCAGCAGTGTCCACTGTTTTAAAAGAAATAAAATCTTGTTATATAAACACTAATATCAGTCCATATGTCAAGGACACTGAACTTTGTAGCCATAGATTAGGCATGATGACGCCACCCCAACTAAACATCCAGTGCTAGTTTTCCCAAGACATTGTAGATATTATTAATATTAACCAATGTAATAATATATCTATGTACAAAAATTTCATTTGATTATTCAACATATATATGCTCTTTTATTGATAAATACATATTGTTTCATATGTCCTGACCAAAAGAAACAATTGGTTCAGGACTAATAAATTAAAAAAATTTTGAAACTTAAATTCTAAAAGCCAGTGTTAGTTCAGTTTATCATTGAGTTTATTATTATCATTAATAGACTTAGAATTTACATTTGTGTGTCTGTGTATGTTATTACCTACACATCACCATTCAGTACCCTAGACTTTTAACGTAGCTGACATTCATAATAGAAGAACAGGTCTGTTTGAGGTCGTAAGTGGTAGCAGAAAGGCCTTCTGTAACTCACATAAACTTTTATCTCAGGAGCCTTCACAGCTGACCTCATCCAGTACATTAGGTAACATAACAACCATACAATAACATCAAAAACCACTACAAATATTGGGGTCTTGTCCGGGGATTAAGTGTATCAAAGATATTAGGGTCTCCTGGATTGGGAATTAAACTAGTGGGGACAGAGTTGTATAAATTTAAAAGTGTCCCTTAAAATAAAAAGTGGAAAATAAAAGTTGATGAATCTTCACAGCCAGTGGTAATTAATTAATTAATTAATATATTACCTTAGTAATTATATACTTGGAATTTACCTTAGTCATTGTTAATTTGTGTGTTAGAGTATGGCAGATCTAGCAAAATTTAGATCGGCTGCTGTGCTGACGGCGAAGGAGATGAACATGGAAGGTCAAGTTTTAATTCAATATGTAACTTCAGAATGTGACAAGTATATTGAAAGGGAAGATAGAAGGTTAGCTGAAGAGAAGAGGTTACAAATTGAGGCTGATAAAGAACTTAAGAGGCTGCAGATTGAGGCTGACAAAGAGGCTAAGGCATTGGAGGCAGAAGAAAAACGACAGCAAAGGGAGGCAGAAGAAAAGAGATTGACTGCCGAAAGGGAGGCAGAAGAAAAGAGATTGACTGCCGAAAGGGAGGCAGAAGATAAGAGATTGACTGCCGAAAGGGAAGCAGAAGATAGAAGATTGCAAAGGGAGCACGAATTACGACTAAGGGAGCTGGAATTACAAGGCCATGCTCCTGAAAATGGTGCCAGCCCCTTTCCCTCAGATGCCACGCCTAGTCAGGGAGCCTCAACCTCAGCTATGGGGTTTCATTTAGACCATTTTGTTGAGAAAGACGATGACATCGAGGGGTACCTCAGTAGATTCGAACTATTAGCTACTACGTATGGGTTAGAGAGAGAGAGGTGGAGTCTTAAGTTATCCCAAGGGCTTAGAGGTACTTCTTATGAAGTTTTTGCTAAGATGCATAGAGACGACCAAGACAATTATGACATGCTAAAGCAGGCTTTGTTATTGAGATATGAAAAGAATGGTGAATTTTATCGTAAGAAGTTTAGAAATGCCAAACTGTTGTCTGGGGAGACATACCACCAATTCTCTGCCAGACTGGAAACCTATTTGGAGAAATGGACTGCTCTGGGGAAGACCCAAGATCTTAAAGAGATGATCATGATAGAGCAATTAAGAGAGTCCATGGCTCCAGACCTGAGAAAATTTCTCATGGAACAAGGTGCAGAGAGGTTGGGGGAGGTTTTAAATGTCGCTGAGAGGTATCAGGCAGCCCAGGCAGAGGTAAGTGGCACTAAAAAGAAGCACATAGAAAATTTTAAAGCTCCACAGCAATTTAGTAAATTTGATACCAGAGAACAAGGTAATAAAGGCAGGACAAACTTTGATAGGCCACGAAATGATTATCGTGATAGAAACTCACAGTTCAATGACCAAAAATATAATGAAAGAAAACCGTTTAACCAAGGAAAGAGATGGTGCAAATGGTGTAAGAAAGACAACCATAACACCGAATTTTGTAAAAGGAAACCTTCAAACATTGCTGCAATGAAATCGGGGAAACAAAGATTAAAGGTTAATCCTAATGGACAGCAGGAACCTTATCACCCCCCAGTTTGTGAGGATGTTATTTGTAATGGGGTCACCATAAGGTGCCTATATGATACAGGTTTGGATTATGATTCAGTTGTGAAGTCTAGCCTAGTGGACCCAAGTCAGTATACCACAGAAACAGTGGAAATACAAGGGGCGACTAAGGACATACCACTCATGACACTTCCCATCGCAAGGATAACGGTGAAAACTCGCTATGTGGAAGGAGAAATCAGAGCAGCAGTGATAGATGAACCAATCTACCCTCTGATATTGGGGTGTAGATACGTCTTCTTGGGGAATCCCGAGAGACCTGTGATCATGGCGACAGTGCAGACCAGGTCACAGAAAAAGGAGGAAGAAGGTGAACCTATAAATGCTCATCTAGAAGAGATGAGGAAGGCGCAGGCTGAGGATAGGACACTCAAGCCATGTTTCAAGAAATTGCCCAAATGCCACACACCTCCAAGCAAGGGAGAGTATTTTATGAAGGACAAATTGCTATACAGGAAGACAGGAACTAGATCCACTGGTCACGGACAGTTGGTTCTTCCCAAGGTATATAGGGCAAATGTGATAAGGAGCTTACATGTTGGAAAAGATGGTGACCATGAGAAAGTAGGTACCATCTGCCAAAAGGTTGCTCGAAAATACTATTGGCCCGACGTAAATGTCGATATTGAGAACTTTGTAGAAGCATGTGGCGTATTTCATGAGGGAACACCCACAAAGGGAAAAAATGTGCAGGACCTAGAAACGCCACGGGGCAAACTTAGGCCTGGAAGGAAAAATATTTATCATAAAGTAGACAAAGTGGAATGGGAGCCCCCTTTTCACACCCAGTCTTCACTTGAATGTATTAACATGGCCACTATGCGACGAGTACAAAGAGTAATTTTACCCCAGAATAAGCTGACAATCCCTCGATCAGCATTATATAAACTGGAGGAACCTAAAAGAGAGCGAAGATCTCTCATAAGTAATCTAAAGTGGGGAGACAACCCCAAGAAAAAAATTGGTAGTGGTCGATTTGTGAGTGATGATTCTAGGAAGAAAAGTCCTCACTATAAGGCTTCTAATGGAAAGGACCCGACGGGTGCCATGAAAAATAAGTATGAAAAATTAAAAGTCCAGATGTAGCTTTATTAAGGACCTGGACAGATGAGAAAGCAGAAGAGACTGTTACCTCATCATATCAATATGTGAACGAGCTGACCACTCGTCTGAAAGCTGGATGGAAACTGGCAAATGATAATTTGAGACAAGCCAGGAAGAAACATGCAGCGTATTTTAATAGGAAAGCAAAGGACAGAGAATTAGCTGTGGGAGAGAAGGTGCTTCTTCTACTACCCGGCAGCCAGAATAAGTTGCAAATTGGATGGCAAGGTCCATATACGGTTCTAGAGAAGGTGTCTAGAACAAACTATAAAATTGACAAAAAGGGGAAGGAGAAGGTATATCATGTAAACCTTTTAAAGAAGTATCTGGACAGACCACACCAGGAAAGCACCCCCTTACTGACCTTGGCTATCGCAACTAAAATGAAAAAGGAACCACTCACCTCACATGAATACCCATTACATCCCTGTGAGACAGCCGCACAGGTAAAAGTCAGTAAGCACCTGACTAAAAATCAGAGGGAGAGAGTTCAACAGGTTCTGGAGGAACATACAGATGTATTAACAGATAAACCAGGACATACAAATTTGCTACAGTATGACATGAAGCTGGTAGACTCAAACCCAATCTGTATGAGAGCCTATTCTGTTCCGTTCGCTAAGGAGAAGGCATTGAAAGAGGAAATAGATTATTTGTTGAAGGAGGGAATCATTTCTCACAGTGAATCTTCTTTTAGCTCCAGTGTAGTTTTGTTGACGAAACCGTCTGAGGAACATAGACTGTGCATAGATTACAGGAAACTGAATGCTGTCACAGAAGGACAAGTGGATCCATTACCAGACACAAAACAGTTATTTGCCAGATTGAACAAGGCAAAATACTTTTCGAAGGTGGATCTTAGCAAAGGCTATTACCAGATTCCAGTGAAGCCTGAAGTTAGACCTTATTTAGCTTTTAGCACCTCGGAAGGACATTATGAATTCAACATGCTACCATTCGGATTGAAAAATGCTCCGAGTGTATTTTCTAGGATGATGCGCAAATTGTTGGATCCCTTGAATAATCCATGTATCACAAATTTCATGGATGATATTCTTGTCGCCACAGAGACATTTGAAGAACACATTAACTCTCTGAAAATGTTATTTGATAGGCTCAGAGAAGCAAACTTAACTGCTAGACCAACAAAATGTTGTATTGGATGCAAAGAGTTGGAATTCTTGGGACATACTGTATATCAGGGTAACATGACCCCTGACCCCAAGAACTTGGAAAAACTGCAGAGAGCACCTAGACCACAAACAAAAAAAGACGTGCGATCGTTCGTGTCGTTATGTGGGTTTTACCAAAAAATTTTAACTCTATATGTGCTCCTCTGACTGATCTGACTCGCAAGGGAAATCCAGATAAAATTGTTTGGTCCGCGCAATGTGATATGGCATTTCAAGAGTTAAAGGAAAAACTCACTAGCAAGCCTATTCTCAAATTGCCTGATTTGACTCAGGACTTTGTGGTGAGAACAGATGCAAGTAATGTAGGCCTGGGGGCGGCTCTGTTGCAAAGGTCCTCTTCACCCAATGGGGAACTGAACCCAGTCGCTTATGCAAGCCGCAAGTTGAATAAAGCGGAGCAAGGATATTCCACAAGCGAAAAAGAATGTTTAGCGTTAATCTGGGCAATAAAAACGTTCCAAATCTATCTGTAATGTAGGACTTTTGTGGTCCAGACGGATCACCAGCCCCTAGTGTTCTTATCTCAGGCCAAGCATGAAAATGCAAGATTGTTAAGATGGTCTTTATTGTTGCAACCTTATCAGTTTATTATTGAATATATCCCGGGGTCACAGAATGTCGGTGCAGATTTCCTCAGTAGGCACCCCTGTGTTCAAAATTAGAGTAGTTGGCAGGCGTGAGGTTAATTTTATCTATGTGTATCACTGGTTTTGGAACTTGCATGAGTGCATGTTCTCAGGTGGGGAGATGTGTGATGATATTACAGTGATACAACGTTAAAATTCCTCCAATTATAAAGATAACGGGTAAGATAACATGTAGGGATAAAATTATACGTAAGATACGAGGATACATTCTCGCCTACGCCAGCGTTTCCTAGCGCCATTGAAACTAACTAGTTGGAACATGCAGACAAACGGTTTACCCTTTTAGACGGGAGGGAAACGGAGATAAAAGAAAAAAATATGACAGTCTGAACACGTGTTTGAATCTAAAAGGCAAAAAGACGCAATTTGTAGTTTAAAGGAAAAATCACGCCATTAGTTGACACAATGTAAGGAATTGGTAGAAAAACGACCTTAGCTCTTATTAGAAACAGTCGTATCTTGGACGTTTTACGGTAATTAGTTGTTTTATTTGAATATAGCGGCAAACGCCGTGGACGAAGATTCAAAAACAAATTTCAAAAACTAACCTTGAGAAAAGTAGGTTTTTCTTTAATAATAAAGTTATGAAAATAAAACCTAGCTAGTTTGATAGCCCATCTTGAGCAGAGAAATAATATACTTTTAATTATACAGACGGACAGATAACACGGAAGATATTGACGAAAGACTGTATTGTTCAAATCAGATAGCGAACAGTTTTTTGTGCATATTTTCACTAAAGTTACATTTTGGCGTCCTTGAGCCTAAAAATGCAAAAAATCAAACTGCAGATGAACGAGGGGCAAAGTCGGAGGATAGTAGCTAAAAATAACTTAGTGGGGCAGGTTTGTGTAGTTTTTTCATGTAGTTAGTCCAAAAAACAAGTGTAATTTTGGGAAAAATACTACATACTAGACTGAGACTGGACTGAAATTTGACTTTTAGTTTGAATATTTGAAAAAGTTAGAGGGGAAGTCCGCTGATTGGACAAAAGCATTTATATTATTGAGAAAGAGACGCACGCTTGTGCCATTGTATAGAAGACTGTCCATTGACACAGTACGTTACTGCTAGAGGTGATTTCCAGGAATTAATAAATAAAAATCAGTGGGACGCCCTAATCTAGCCAGCAGCTCAGCTGAGGTTTGCTAGTACTAAGTAACTGTGTTCTCAATTCTGAATTGTGGTAAGGGAAAAAGCAGTTATCTTGTTTATTTTAATATTTTGAGTGATTGATACTGCCATATCATGAAAAATGATTACGACAAGTGAGTGCTTGCTCTAGGTCCCCAGCCGCAGTCCAGGGCCTAGAGACAAACAAATAATATATGAAAACCTATCTAAGACCATGGAAGGCGGATCTATTTGAGATCAGTGGGAACATATCACCCACCTTATTGAATGGAAGAGGAAACTATTGAACATATTTCGGATGCAATGCAGTCTTGGGAAACTGGTACTAATTGATAACAACTGGGTGAGATGTGCTAAGTTGGTCAGAGAGATCTGACCCAATCTGTGTAATGTTTTGTTGTGTTGTTGTGTGTAAGAGTGGCGCAGTAAATAGAGTGTTGACACATGGCACAAATTTTGGTTTCAGAGTTTCTGATCTGGCACTACGATTGTGCCAGATGCTTTTGTAGAAGTACAAGAGCGGGTGTCTGTGCAGCCTAACATTTTACTCCAGCTACTGAGAGGAGTGGGCCACCAGAATTCTGTACTACATCGTCACAGGCCAGATAAGTGCAAACCTGGCCTGCTGCTGATTCATCAACAGTGTCCACTATTTTAAAAGAAATAAAATCTTGTTATATAAACACTAATATCAGTGTAGAGCCCTTTTCGTAGACCTCTGCACTCCTTTACAGATGAAGGTAGTCTCATATTATTAATATGTTGTCCTACCAGTAATAAACTTTACGCACCGACTTACATGATAGTAAGTCTTATTGGTGAGTTTGATTTCATTAGCGCACGGTTGTGCACTAAGGCGTATAGGGGGTTATCCTGTCCGCACGTGTATCTAGACAGTCGGTTGACGTCATGAATGGGTTTGAGAAGCAAGAATCCCAAGTTCGAATAGTGAAGCTTTGGGAGTTCGAGACCCGTGTTTTGGGTAAAGTATTTTATATTGAGACCCGGTCCTGCGGATTAGCAGTTGTAGCCGGTGGTCATCCACGTAAGTGCTGAGTCGTTGGAAGAGCCAAGTATATACTTATTGTGATAATAATGATCGTTCTCCACAGTCGTGAGTATCTAGTCGATAACAGGTGACTAGCCTGTACCGAAATGGATTCACAGCTGAAGATATAATTTTGTATGCCAGTAAATGCCTATCAAGGGGATCGGCGGTAACTACCGTGGATCTACGTTATCTATATAATATTAGGAAGCCGTTGGGGTCAGTCACGGCTAATACAAGAGGTAATTCAAGTATCTATGCCTTAGTAACTTTACATGCCTAGAAGGTATTTAGTAGGAACCTGCACCTACGTTCTAATATGTTTTGTTGATGAGGACTTCTTTAGATCGGGATCTTAGATACTACCAAGTATAATGAGAATCTCTTGTCCTTGAGGAAAAGGTCAACCGTGATCAAAATAACCTTGTACTGACTACTTCATGACCTTTATGACTATTGATGTATTCACTCAGAGACCTAGTCAGAATTTGCTGGAGGATTTTTCTGAGACTATTTATTTGAATTATTATTGAGGACATGCGTCCATAATCATCATGTCGAATTATCTATTAACCGTCAACGTTGAGTGTTTTTCGTCCCGTATGATGTGATGTCAATAAACAATGTATGAACTTTCAATTAACGAGTTTGGACTATCACAGTATTGGCACTTGTTGATGTGCCTACGTTGAGTTTGCATCTTACTGCATCCAGAATTAATATATTCGCGAAATTAGCACGATTGACTCAAGAACATAAACAGTCCCAACAATTACATATCCACCACCAACAGTAGCAACAACAAGATGGGGTCCAACAATCAGTCCCTATGTCAAGGACACTGAACTTTGTAGCCATAGATTAGGCATGATGACGCCACCCCAACTAAACATCCAGTGCTAGTTTTCCCAAGACATTGTAGATATTATTAATAGTAACCAATGTAATAATATATCTATGTACAAAAATTTCATTTGATTATTCAACATATATATGCTCTTTTATTGATAAATACATATTGTTTCATATGTCCTGACCAAAAGAAACAATTGGTTCAGGACTAATAAATTAAAAAAATTTTGAAACTTAAATTCTAAAAGCCAGTGTTAGTTCAGTTTATCATTGAGTTTATTATTATCATTAATAGACTTAGAATTTACATTTGTGTGTCTGTGTATGCTATTACCTACACATCACCATTCAGTACCCTAGACTTTTAACGTAGCTAACATTCATAATAGTAGAATAGGTCTGTTTGAGGTCGTAAGTGGTAGCAGAAAGGCCTTCTGTAACTCACATAAACTTTTATCTCAGGAGCCTTCACAGCTGACCTCATCCAGTACACTAGGTAACATAACATCCATACAATAACATCAAAAACCACTACACTTATCTAAAGAGACAAGGGACGTAACTTAGAAACTTTATGTCATAATGTTTATCCTTTTTCGTTAAATTTAGAAGAAATGAGTTGTCTTCTGTTGTGTGAGTTTTTTAAACCAGGGTTTTTGACAAGGAAACTTTAAATAATACTCAGAATGTAAAGCTGTTACTTAAATTTACAGTGCGATGCTTTCTGTTATGAACATTTTGTAATTAGGGATCCCTGACAAGAAAAGTTTGATTAATTCTCAGCTATGTTTGTGCTACAAGATTTGTGAATGTTCTAGAAGATTCCCGAACATAATTCTTATGGGACGTAAAAACAACGGGTAGCGCCCTTAGCTTAGAAACTGTATGTCATAAATTGTATCCTTTTATGTTAAATTTAGAAGAAGTGCGTTGATTTCTGTTATTTAAGTTTTCTAAATAACGATTCCTGACAAGGAAAGTTTGAATAATACTCAGCTTTGTAGAGCTTTTACTTAAAGTCTTTGGCTGATGCAGGCCGACTTGCCCAGAATCGTGATGCGTTCAGAGCAGCTGTAATGGAGACAACGTTCTGGAAAGAATACGTCACATGATGATGAATAGCAAGGACAATAACCAAAGAATGGAGAATAGCATAGGACCAGAGCACAAAAAGAAGACATGCATACCAGCTTTTAAAGAAACCAAATACAAAATGTCAAATAAAAGACGAACTAAAAATACCAGTAAATAAAAAAGACTACTCCGGCTCAGATTAGGAACCGGCTACTTTAGAATCGAGGAGCCCATCTGTGAAGCATTTTATGAAACTAGTACCATTAAACAATTCTTGCTACAATGCAAGAAATACGACCAACACAGACAAAATATAAAGGATTACTGTAAAAACTGCAAAACAGAACTAAATGTAGAAAATTTAATTGGCATCAAGTCCCATAAGCAGTACAAAAATTAGTAAAATTATATTTTACAAAAACAAAAGCAACAGTCTAAAAGTCCACAGTAGGAATGACAAAAACAATATATATATATATATATATATATATATATACTCTGAAAGTAAACTCGTAATTACAACGCTAACAGTAGTAACAAAGCTACGTCATCAGAAAGAAATAACACAACCCAGTAGAAAAAGTACATAAATAAACCCCACACCAATATTAAATCCATGCTGGTATAGATACAAGTATGCTTCTGAACAACACAACAAACTGAACTATTAACCAAAAAGTAAAACCCCACAACGTGAGGAATAATACTGTATAGAACGTGGTGCGAACACAAACAAGAAAATAGAACACTAAATGAAAAAAAGGGTCCTGATATAACAGCAGTTCCATGTATATGGTAAATGGTTGAAAGGGCGTGCTACATAAAGAAAAGTAGCAAACATCTTAAATAAAAAAACAAAAAAAACAATAGTACTTAATTTATGTGACGAATTTTTATTGCAACTAAAGCTGATTTTGTGAAATATGAAAACATCTGTCGGATGTTCTGTTATTATTTGAATTATGTAGTGGCTTGGCGAGACGAGTCAAAACAGATATACGACGTTTCTCTGTGATTTTTTTTTTTTCCTTAACCAGTGGCACTTGGGCTTTCAGCACTTCGGTCCAATGACATGTCATTGCGAGGCTGGGGAACCTGTGGACTTTCCTTCCAACCCTGTCAGGAGCTTCGCTCCTTCCCATCCCCAGAGGGTTTATCTCAGGAACCGTACAGATTATTCAGTCAAAATCCCGGTCGATGATACTCTTTCAAATGCACACGCCCGGACTTGAACCTTAAACACCTGATCGCCAGCGCAATGTGGTAACCATTACACCAGCGCGGCTCCCTCTTCTGTGATATATATGGTCTGGTTTGCAAGAAGATATGTATGCCTGCAATTAAAATTATATGAGAGATGTGTACTTTCTGTGGTTCTCTATGGTGCAGAATACTCGAGAATAACAATGAAGGAAATGTCTGAATTACTTCATTCCACACAATCTGCCTAAGGAAAACTCTCCGAATGTTTTGGCCAAATACCATCACCAACCAAGAACTGAAATTCATCTTTGAATGACATATGCATTGTTACAGTTAAACATCTAATACAAAGCTCACAAGACAATTACTCATTACTAGTGCTGTGCTTAAGACATTCGCTACCTGGTTGTTTGAAAAAAAAATGGTTTTAATCGCCACATCACCTTTCACTATCCGAAGCCCGCCCCTTCAAAAACACAACACAATCTATACGACGGACACAACGAATTAAAATTTTTTTAAAAGTGTGAAAACTGTTAAAAAATAAAATTATTCAATATGAGCCATTTTATTTTTCATTTTCTAAAGGCCATTTATGGCTTGGAACAATGTAAACATATTGACACAAGAGTGCAGAAGTGTTCTATTGCATTGAGCTTTAAAAACATTTTTGAGTTTGACAATAAACATCACTTTCCGTTGTACGTGGTACCACGTCATCAGACTTCATGTACAAGTCACCTATGTGCATTTACGTTATAAGTCTGTGTGCCGTTTCCTAATTATGTCTAGTAAGAGGAAGAGATTACCCACTAATGGCTATCTTGATCACTTGACTGATTTATTGTGTTTTTTTTAACGCACAGACAGTTAGAGGTTATTCTTAATTTGTGTCTGTTGTGTACCACATTTTGTACCTGTATTTTTTAAAGTACATTTTTAGTGCTGTAACGTGCTGACCTTCAGAGCACGTACACACTGCTTAGTCAGCGCAGATTACGCTGGCGTAGCCAAGTCAACCGCATGGAAGATGGATGCATTCACAAAGATATTTTCTACGGACAACAGGCAGATGGCAATAGAAAATTTGAGCGACCGCAGCTGAGGTTCAGAGATGTGTGCAAGAGAGACATGAAGGTACTGACATAAATTCAGCAACATGGGAGGATGAAACTGCCGATAGCACCAAGTGGAGATACCCCCTACGGTACCACCTCAGACTGGGCGAAATGAATGTGACGAAATAACCTCGATTGTCACATTTTCCTGTGCTATCCTGCACTTCATTATGTGCTCCTACCTTTCTTTTTTCCCACCTCTGACAGTATTTCTATTTTTAATTCATTCTTTACGCTGTCTTCCTTTACTTCATGTCATGTCATGGGCCTAAGTGAACAACGTTTGTGAGATTAGACACCTGGGAGGAAATATTCGCCTTAAGTCATGATGGTCAATTTCGTGAAAAGATAACACGAAAATCTGAGGTGAGATTGGAATCAACTGACAAGCCACTGCAGCGCGCCCTAACACCTTATTTGTCTGTCTTTGTTTATTCTACAACCGTCAAGTGTGAAGGTTTCTACCTTGTTACTTAATTTTAGTTTTTATGTGAAGAATTTTGTCCTGTTTTGGTGAAGCGATGTCAAGCAGCGTTTTTGGGTCTTTCAGTAATTTTGAGTCTTTCAGTAATTTTGAATGATCGTCTCCTCCAGTGGGATCTTATTTGGTATGTTAAGTTCTTGTGAGTTGGTGTGTGCTGGAGCTGTTGTAATTTTGTTGTGAGCAGGAACTAAGTCAAAAAGTAAACCATGCAGCAATGAATGATGTTCAGTGAAGTGTGTAGACGTTTTACGTGTTTTGGGTGAACACGGGTGGAATGTAACCAATGGACAGGGAGGTGTGTTAGAAGTGACAGTAGACACCGAGTAGCATGCATGAAGAGAAGGGTGGATGGCTAGAGAAGAGAAGTGTACGACTAGAAGGCGAGTGATGTTGTGAAGCAGATTTGTTCATGAATTAGATTGTTGATCTAGTTTTCTCATTAACCAAAGCTGTTGTGAGGTAGTATAGATTTTGATATATCACCTGTGACTGTAATGACCCTACGTTCATTGTTACTTGCTTTGTTATATAAACTTATGGTGATTGACCTAGCCGTTGGAGTGTATGTATTTATCATAAATTATTACATGGACAATGAGCCTCACGGAGGTGTAGAAATGTTGCTTGAGTCGCTACATTTCTAGATCCACCCTCATACACCCGACCCGTCACAGGCACGACGATTTAAACCTGAAATGGGTTGTATCTCAGAAGTCTTCATCAGTCTTTTTCTCTCCTTATGGAGTATGGAGTCACCACCCCTGCAGGTGATACCTGTGAATAAAGCTTGCTCTAAAGCACTCATGTATTCCTGCAGCTGTCACCGCTATTCATGACAGAATAAAATAACAGAGTTTAATGAAGAATTAACATAGTGTAAGGAAAGTGACCAGTTAAATAGTTGAGACTTGTGAGGACTAGAGTTACACTGTAAGTTACGTAAGTAGATGACGTAGACCACAGGGTAAGACTGTATATAAGGAGGAGTAGAACTTAGAAATACGATCAACACAGACACAATATTTAAGATTACTGTAAAAACTGCAAGAAAGAACTAAATGTAGAAAATGTAATGGGCACCAAGTCCCCACAAGCAGTACAAAAATTTGTAAAACAATATATCACAAAAACAAAAGCAACAATCTAAAAGACGAAAGGAGGAATGACAATATATATATGTGTTAGTGTATATACTCTAAAAGTAAACTCGTAATTACAACGCTAACAGTAGTAACAAAGCTTTGTCACCAGAAAGAAATACAACAACCCAGTAGAAAAAGTACATAAATAAACCCCAAACGAATATTAAATTCATCCAGGTATAGACACAAGTAAGCTTCTGAACAACACAACAAACTGAACTTTTAACCAAAAAGTAAAAACCCCATCGTGAGGAATAATACAATACAGAACGTATAATAAACACAATCAAGAAAATAGCACATTAAATAAAAAAAAAACGTCCTGATATAACCAACAGTTCCATGTATATGGTAAATGGTTGAAAGGAGCTTGCTACACAAAAGAGAGTAGCAAACATCTTAAATTTTAAAAAAAAATCCTATTTTCCTGAAAGCGCTCTTTATGAGCGGAGATGTAGTCACACAGTCGTTCTTCAATAGTCAGAGCGCGTGGCTCTGGCCGAGTCACCATCTGGGGTATCAGATCCGACTGAGAAGAAGACGACATCAACGGCATTGTTGATCATCCAACCTACATCTGACTTATGAGAAGCCATGCTCTGATATGTAACGATTCATGTAATTCTGCAGAGTACGACCAACGACATAAGCAGAATTTCACACTATAGAAAAGTGATAGAAGACAGTATTTTTCGTCGACGTGGAACTCTGTAGAAGATTAGCCACGTGTAGGCAATACACTGATATTAGAAGAGACTTAGTTTATAACTTATAAAGAAAACACTGCCCGGTGGCAGCCCGGTTCTTACGAATACTCAATACAGCTAGATGACATTCATAAAAATGGGGATAGGAGATGAGACTAGAAACCATGGCCAGTCATAAAAGCGGGGATAGGATATATGTGACTAAATGGATTTGGGGCGATCCCATCTCAATCTCTCTTTCACTCCGGCCGTACTCATTTCAATTGTTGTACTGACTATTTACGTGCTTTTACATGGTCAGCACTTTTTACTTTCTCTGTTATGTAGCAGATATTTGATATTGTCAAAACATTTGACACTCCTTGGTGATAATACATCACATTTGCTCGGCACGGCACAGATTTGCAGAGATTATCGCAGATAAAACCCATATTAGTCTGCTTAGTTTTAGCGTAGAGTTGTGTGCTCAAGCGACAGATAACAAGATTACTCGTCTGTGCAACACATTTTTGACAGACACGAATGACATAATCATTTCCTTTCCGACTTTCACGTAGACATTACTTTATCTGAAAGTAATATGTTGTGACATCTGAAACACATTGTTGTACGAGTTTACAAATGTGTTGGTGAGTTTGTACACAAGGCATCGGATGTTTTATTGCCATATATGGGAGACGTGACCTTCGCATCACGCGCAGAATTATTCCATGTCGGAATATTTTGAAATCACCCCACCCAACAAGCTTGTTTGAAATGATTGGAGCCCTGAGTAGTTTCATCACAAACAGATGCTGGGGTAGGACAGGCAATATAACCGGACCTTTTCGCAATTTTAAGACACTGTGAGAAATCGCTTGCCAAAGACGACACAACTAGACCTTGCCAGAAGTTAGAATTCAGAATTCCATTTTATCAGGCCGGGCCTTTTCTTGGAGAATCTTGACGGACTTACAAAACAGCCCAAGAAATCTCTATCATTTTAACAAGGAAACCGGGACTGAGGAAACTGAAAACATGGATTCAAAGAGGGAATAATCTTATAAAAGTAACGACCCCCCCCCCCCAGAACACGCGTAAGAGGCTTAATAAAGTGCCTTAACTGTATTCATCTGAGCAAAAAGTCTGTGAGCCAAGATTGGCGTAAGTTGTGCATTTTACATTTTATATTTTTTCGTGACTAACTTGTGAATTAGTATGTATATATTGCCATGTGAATATTAATATGTGAAAATCGCTCGTGGATGTCAAAGTCATTTGAGGCCGGCAACCTCAGCGTATAGAATGATGATTTCGTGAACCACCACTGCAAGGGCTGGTGACTGCTTTATTGCTAGTTTCGTACAGAGAACTAAAAGCATAAATAGTTCCAAGTTCCACATGGAGCAGTGAGGGAAAGATGAAAGAAATGATGTACATTCTAAGTATAATATTTACATTTTCAAACCGGTGTAAATGTCTATTTAAACATATTCACTTTAAAATTAATGAAAGTTTCAAACTTTTCAACAAGTGTAGATATCAATGAAAAAATATTCAATTTATATTGTGAACACTTTTCAGTCAGTGGAGATGTAAATGTAAACATATTCTATCTGTACTATTAAAAAAAAAAAAGGTAAAGGAACCCGTTACACGCCCATTGAGGCATATTGGGAATATGGTGTTAGGCCCATATTATCTTGACCGTCGGCACACGAGGGGTGATGTGGTCGGCATCACGCCGGCCGCCTTAACCTTCCCAGAGTAGCTCTGGTACCCATTTGGGGCTGGGTCGACCCAGGAGCCGTTTGTGGCCTAAAAATTTTCCGCCTCATCTGGGGATCGAACCATAGACCACTGCGCTAGGAAGCCAGTGCACTAACCACTATGCTACCGCGGCTCCTTCCTCTGTACTATTAACCTTTTCATTTAAATGTAAAATCAATATAAAGCTATTCAAGTAAATTGTAAAGAAAGCTTTCTCTCGAAGGATTAAGTTTAATTCTCATTGAGGGTAAATTCTGAGTAGATGGGATGGTGGAATAAGAGAAAAGGGACACATACGTATGTGTCGGGAAACGCAATACTCAGGAGAGCGTTCGTTTCTATTCTTTTACCATAGTTGTTGGTGGTGGTGCCAGTTGAGTGTACTATTTCTGAAACAAGAAGGGAACAGTGGCCTGAGTTTTAAGACGAGGGACCAACTTTGTAGACACTCCCTGACACTTCTGGGAACGTGCTACGCCCTACATCATTGACCAGCGACGAGCGTTATCAGTAATCAGACTATCAAGAACTAACCCATCAGCGGGAGCAGACCCTACCAGTGGCAGATAAGTGGGACCTATAAGCTGCCACGTGAACTCCTTTATGAAGTTTTATCCCATCACAACAGTGATGATACCTTTCTGAAAACATTATTCATTCTTTTAAACCCTTGTTAAAACTAAATGATTATTAAATTTGCTATTTGTAATTATGCAAATTTAACTTCGATTTAATCATTTTAAATGTACTGCATGTTTGTCTCAGTCAAATTTACCAAATACACTCTAAACAGAGCTATACCATAATAATAAGAATTACACTGAGTAAATCAGGGTGGGGGCTTGACTAGCTAAAATAATAATTGCTTAATCCTTCACAAAAGTTGTCGGCAGATCATAGAATTAACGTGCTCAGCCAATGCAGCATTGTTCTCGTTTTTCTGAATATCTTGAGTATCTTCCTTGGGATAGAAGCGTCATTATCCTTCTATTTACAACTCTGCCAAGAGTAATCTTGTGCGAAGGTAGACAACTTTGAAGGCTCATATTAGAGTTTTGGCCCTTCTTGGACCACTACTGCAAAGCAGGGGAGGCAACCCGTGACAAAATGAGAGTAGAAACCATGACCAGTCATAAAAGCGGGGATAGGAGATGACAGAGTAGAAACCTTGACCAGTCAAACACAGTAGAGGATGAGTGTGTGGGTTTTTTTTTTTAAAAATCACGTTGATCTGTAAAGACGGTATTCAATCACGTGACCGGTAAATACGTTATTCAGAGGACTTGGATAAAAATATGAAAACGCTACTGGTCACAGAATGCATAAATCACGTGACTGTTTTCGTCTATGAGTGAAGATGGATGTATATCAAGTGAACATCTTAGAGAGAAAGAAGTGAACTTGGTTTTCTGTATAGATCACATGACAGCACAGACCGTCTAAGTGTCCACCCGGTCACACTGTGGTGGTTTCTGTAGCAATTAGTTTCACATGATGAGGTTGCCAGCCTCATGCTCAAACTCATACTCGTGCCTCTTACGACATGCATGAGCATGTAGTAGTCATATTCTTTATCTGACCAGAGACCTCAGTGAGGTACAGGAGGCTTACAATGTATTGGTTAGGTCTAATATGAAAATCGATGAACTCCGACTGAGCTCTGAAAATTGGTTTGCTCCTGAAAGGCTGATCATCTGGCTTGGAAAGTAGGAGCATAATATACGTAAGTCTTCATTTTGTTAATATGATGGCTTTCTATAAATAGGTTTAAATTACGTGTCTTCAGAAGAAAACAGATACGAAGATATACAGTAATAAATAGAAGGAGAAGATAATCGACCTTCTCTGGACGTGTGATGAGAAGCGGAGTTGTCGACAACTCGTTGTCTTCGTCTTGCGCGTTTGCCTTCAACTCTTCCTTCGATTATGGTCTCCAGCAAGGTGTTTTGTCTTTTTACCTGGCCACAATATGATGTCCGAAGCTGCATACTGTGGTATGGGGAGAAACGAAGCACGCGATTGGCTGTTTACCCGGGTACAATGAGATAGAATCAAATAAGGAGAAAACCCAAAAGACCTGCGAACATTAAATAGTACACGTAAATAGATCTGTTGCAGGCACTCGTCAGCAATGAATAAGTAGAACGCTAGACAACAGAAAAGTGAATGAAGTGAGACAAAAACCGTAATACTGTGTCTAGTAAATTATAAGGAATGATGGAAACATGCGTTCTGTGAATAGGACATAAATAAAGGTAATTAACAGGCACCCGTGCGACACACAGGACACCAGACAACATAACAGAAATATATGGGATGGGTTTACTGACAATCGGACCGAGAACCAACCAAAAGGCGCCATCGCCTTGCTGTAAAAGGAAATCGCGAAAGAACGCACAGTCCATTTCGGACCCCCCCCCCCCCCCCCCCCCCCCCTCGCATTAAAAATTATTAGTTATTGTGTCCTTAAACTGTCTGGGTCTTTCACGTGTCCTATATACCGTATTTTTGTGGGTGTCATGAGAATGATCTCAGCCAATGATGCGCTTATTTTGGGGTGTACAATTGGCAGTGCGTCCTTTGACGATTTACTTTCACAGGAAGGCGATGGCGCCGTTTGGATGGTCATCTGTTCGATTCCAGGCAGGTCAGCCTATCACATATATATCGTTTCTGTTGTCAGGTGTTCTCCGTTATGTCTAACGAGTGTCTGTTAATTATCTATATTTATTTACCAGTAACTTATCGAAGAACAAAAACAGTACAGAATAGCTGGTAGGTTGTCATGGTAACACTGTATTAATATAGAAATAAATTTTTGAAAGTTCCCACGACTGCCAGCAACATACCTATTTACGTCTGGTACAATGAGATACACTAGACTATTTGCAGGCTTCAAATTTACCCATACATATAGAAAAGACATTATGAATAGACAGACCTATTTAACTGCATGATATAGTCAAACAGTATTTAACAAGAACAAAAGTTAATATATAGTGATTGGTAGGTATATGGCAGGAAAGATGAAGGTCGGGTGATGTTCCTATAAAACATAAGACTTGTGACAAATGAAAGTCAATTTAATATCTAACTAAACACCCCAGACCTTTACACCCCTCTCCCTGTTCATCACGTTTGTTTGGTGTTTCTTTGTCTGTCTTTATTACATTTTGGTTTAGGTTTGTTTTGTCTCATTTTTGTTTTTGCTTGTGTGTTTATTGTGTTGTTGTTTATT
The DNA here is from genome assembly GCA_024509875.1 of Oreohelix idahoensis. NCBI lineage: Eukaryota > Metazoa > Mollusca > Gastropoda > Stylommatophora > Oreohelicidae > Oreohelix > Oreohelix idahoensis. Next base: position 257,921 of record JAMPIV010019132.1, read on the forward strand.
TAACTTGCCCACAAATGTGGTAATTTTGATTTACCCTAATTGCAGTGGGAAGACAGGAGATGTGAAGCCCTTTTCGCGTATCGGCAACTATTCACATTATTTGCAATTGAAAACAATATATATTCTAATTATCACCCAGCAGAGGTTGAACGGGATATTTCCAATCATCAAATTAAAAAACAGTGTGTGTCACAGCTTCTTCACCAGGGCTGTAATTTCTCACCCAACATAACTAATAAGGGAAAAACCGTGAAAGTAATCCGCGATTTTGGAGTGTAGAAAGATATTTTTCCATCACAAAATACATTAGTAATAATATGTATTAATACATTCTAGAGCACGGGTCCTCAAACTGTTTTGAGTTGTGGTACACTTAAACCGAACCCTCAAGAGTCCGCAACACACAGTTTGAGAATTCCTGTGACAGAGAATTACCCGATTTATGAGATACAGCCTGCCTACATAAGTGGATAATTGGGAAGTTATTGGTTTGTTGAGATTGTTATAAAGCTAATGTAGGGAAACTTTCATAGACTTACTGTTTTATCCACTGAGTTATCAAGGTATGTTTTATAGATTTTTTCTTTTTCCGCATTAGTCGGCCTACCACCATCATCACTTTTTCATCTTTTTATTATTCAGAACCATCACCTCGTTTTCACTTCTGCATCATCTTTTTACTCGTAAAGCTTGCCATTTTGGCTTGTTATCAGTACAACCATCTGTAAAAGGTAAAGGATCCCCGTTGCATGCCCATTAAGGCATTTTGGGAATATGGTGTTAGGCCCATATTTTCTTGACCATCGGCACACTATGGGTGATGTGATCAGCATCACTCCGGCCGCCTTAACCTTCCCAGAAGTTGCTCTGGTACCTAAATTTTGAGGCTGGGTCGACCCCGGAGCCGTTTGCGGTCTAAAAAATTACACCTCAACTGGGGATCGAACCATGGACCAACGAGCTAGGAAGGCAGTGCACTAACCACTACGCTACCGCGGCTCTAACCATCTGTGGCATTGTTGTATTTTTTAACTTGCAGTAATATTTCTATTGCTTGTTACCTTCCTTGTTGTCATTTCGAGTTCTCGTCTTATTCCGTGTCGTAATAATTTTATTTCCTGTCTTTTTCTTGTCTGTATTCTTGTTGGAATAATTCAACTTTGTGTCTTTTTTTGTTTCTTATTGTAATACTTCCATTTCTAATCTTCTAATATTTCAGCCGTTACGACATCATAAGATATTGATAGAAAATAGCAGTGAATACAATTGTAATTCAACAGATAAATAGAGATATCGTTTTCAATGATTCTTACAGTCTTCTATTCTATACAAGAATTTGTCAATGTAGACGAAGTTCTCGCTTTTATCGTTTTCTTTATAACAAGGGCAGCATTGATTTCTATTTCCAGTCCTAGTTTTAACTCTCCCCACTGATGTTTCCATTATGTTGGCTTCTTTTTCTACTGACCGTCTGTGTTTGCTCATTGGCTCACCACTCGTGTCTTCCCATGCGGGATTTAGTCGAGATCTTAAAATGTTTAGCTATGTCCTGAGGGCGTGTTCTTTTCATCTCTAAATTGTCCGTGTAATCTCCAGCTGTATTTGTTGTTCTGTTTCATAAGAGTATTGAATTATTTCATATATTTGCTATGTGATATGAAGAATACAGAGAGCTTATTCTTCAAGTTAGACGGAAGCAATCCACTTTTTTGGAGAGTTATGAGAAGAAGAAAACGAATAAATTGTGACAACGGGAAAGATTGAAGGGAATACAGATAGGGGACGATAAATAGAGAGGATACTGGACTGTTTCATATCAAGGCATGGACAGAAGACAACAGTAGAATTTATACATAGTACTGGAGACAGGAAGTTGTGGAGAGACTTGATCGCCTTCGCCACCAGGTATGGTAACTGTACTTGAAGAAGCCTATTAGAAGCATTTGGTGGCAGAGTGGTTAGAGCGTTTACTTCTCGAGGTTTCGAACCTGGTTAGTTTACCTCGAAAACATAAATTCCACACAAACCAGTATCTTTATCTAGAAATGGCAACGAACTTCTGTAGGGAAATCCTATGTAAACTAGCACGCTTTATAATTTGCGACAATTTCATGTTTATTGCCCCCGAACAGAATAATTCTTTTGGGATTTCTGCAGAAACTACTTATACATGTGATTAGGGCAGCAGGAGAGCATTATCATTTGTAATGGACATTATGTTCTCGTCGATAAACTAGCACTGATTCGCAAAAACATCCCAATTCCTCGAAAACATTTTTCAAGCCGGAAAGGAAAGAAACGATTGGACGTTCGGAGAAAGGGTAGAAAGGACATGAGTATATAAGTAATGCCGTATTTGAGAAGTTCGTACTCCACGAAATTACTTCAGAATCTGCCAGAGCTGAGGGCCGCCTCTTATTGCTAGAAGAAATCAGCCTCGACATAGCTAGATAACTGAAAAGAAGTCACAGCTAACAGTCATTTTGAGCGCTTGTTAGATTGATGCTCAAAAACCATCCGCAGATTCGTAGTAGCACTATTCTGAGGGTATGTTTGAAATTTGTATATTGTTAAGCTTACCACACATCTTAAGTGTTATTTTAAGTAGTGTATAATTAAATTTGATGTATATTTAAAAGTAATGTTATACTTAACATAATCTTCATGTCTTATACTTTGCATTGTGCCTGAAGGAAGATGACTTTTCCAACCATATAACCTCTAAGGTCCTCAGGACTAACATTCCTTTTAAGGGCTTTACTTTTGGATAGTATGCATAAAAAGTTAATAGTCCTTTTCAGGGCTTTACTTTTGTATAATATGCATAAAGAGTTCATCTGTTCTTCTTGTCTTTTATTCTGGCAATGTATGATAGGGGAGACAAAACTGTTAATTTTGGCAGAAGCTAAGCCAGATGGAATTAATTATGACTAAGTTTAGAAACTGTCTATAATTGATGCAATAATTCTTAAATGTATTGTATTGAAGAATGATGTAGCCTCGATTGTCTGACATACCACAGCTCATGATCGTGTGCTCAAAATGAGGAATCTGATTTCTCAGTGGCCAGTCAGCATCGGAGGTACGTCGTTAATGTAAAATACAAGTACCAACCCCAGGATTTTCAGGATTAACCTTGTGGTGAGAACGTGACACAATTTGTGTGGAAATTGTGAACTGGTATCAGTGGACCAACACTGTCACCTGGCATAAGCATAGTGTTTCGATGTCCAGATGCATCGACAGTGGGGAGTCAACCACATCAACCTGTCATGCACGTTAAGTTAACAAATAGGGGAAAATACAAACCAAGACACCGGTACCACTGGTGTGATGAATAGGACAACCATTGACATTACATTGTTGATTTTATCATCCTATATCTTGCAATATTAACATGTGAAAATTGCTATTGGATGTCCAGGTTCATACGAAGCTGGCAACCTTAGCATATAGAAGATTGGTTTCATGAACCACCTCTGTAAGAGCTGGTGACTGTTTCACGTAAAATTTTATATACCTAAATTGCAAAATTGTATTATACATTAGAATCATTAAAGTGCATTGATTTAATTTACAACTGCAGTTATTAAATTTCTTAACTTTCCAGTTATAATTTTGTTATGTGGTTAAACTAGGTATAATTAAACTTGGTAGGGCATACTACGAGCTACAGTCACATATTGAAATAATACCCTTGGAACAAAGGATAGGTCTAGCGAGAAGGTGACTTACCTATCAGTTCTGATCTACAGCTATCACATAAACTCTGTGGTTTATTGTCTTGTGCCATCCTTACCTATAGTTCATCAGTTCTCTTCTCTGATTCTGGGGAACTAAATTTTCTATCTAACCTCTACCACGCCACAATTAGTTATTATTTAACTTCCATCTCGTTCACAAGTACTATAAACTAAAGATTTGTCCGTGCCTTCTTTATTCTTTCATGTTTGTCTCCAGTTCTCTTCACTATGTGTTTATCTGCCTCTATTGCCATAATGATTCCATAAAAAGAACTGTCTTGTAATGCTATTAACATGTTTTTCTCACTACGTGTCTTATCCATCGCCAGCGTCTTTGTCTCATCTCTTGATGTTTCATTCTGATCATCAATTCACCACAACAATATTTATAGAATGTGTACTTCCTGTATACACGCAATTGGGATTCTCGCCGGTGCTACGGAGCTCATGCACTGTGCAGAGATCCTCCATGTGTGATCTAAGGGAGGAGATCGGAGCACTGATGGAGTTGTCTGTGTGCAATGAAGATAATCCTTCAAACCAGACCAGACCAGACGAAACCAAACCAGACCAAACCAAACCAGACCAAACCAAACCAAACCAGACCAGACTAGACCAAACTAGACCAGACCAAACCAAACCAAATCAAACCAGACCAGACCAAACCAAACCAGACCAGACCAGACCAAACCAAACCAAACCAGACCAGACTAGACCAAACTAGACCAGACCTAACCAAACCAAACCAAACCAGACCAGACCAAACCAAACCAAACCAGACCAAACCAGACCAGACCAAACCAAACTAGACCAGACTAGACCAGACTAGACCAAACTAGACCAGACCTAACCAAACCAAACCACACCAGACCAGACCAAACCAAACCAGACCAGACCAGACCAAACCAAACCAAACCAGACCAGACCAAACCAAACCATCAATTCAACACAGGTGATCTTGTCGTATTATTTCAACCTTTCTATTCCACGCACGCGCTCATTTATGAAAGTCTGTAACTTCTTGTTTGTTTTTGTTGTTGTTGTTGCTCTCCATGTTCTAGATCCATACAATAGGACTGACTATGACAGATCCATACAATAGGACTGACTATGACAGATCCATACAATAGGACTGACTATGACAGATCCATACAATAGGACTGACTATGACAGATCCATACAATAGGACTGACTATGACAGATCCATACAATAGGACTGACTATGACAGATCCATACAATAGGACTGACTATGACAGATCCATACAATAGGACTGACTATGACAGATCCATACAATAGGACTGACTATGACAGATCCATATAATAGGACTGACTATGACAGATCCATACAATAGGACTGACTATGACAGATCCATACAATAGGACTGACTATGACAGATCCATACAATAGGACTGACTATGACAGATCCATACAATAGGACTGACTATGACATTGAGTTGAAGATTCAAGATTTTGTGCTAGACTTAGTTAAACACAAAAAAAAATTCCAGACATTTCGCCCACGTGTCCCCAGGGTCTGAAAAAGGAGAGCAGATTAGTAAAACGGTAACCTACCTAATGTATCACAAAAGATATCTTCTCCCACCCCTTACCCAAGGTAAATACCAATTATACTAAACAAGGTACTGTAATTGGTATACAGACCCTAGAGCATTTTTCTACCTAGTCCACGGGTCATCCTTCCTTACATACCTACCAATACTTATATATGCTCCATTCTTAGGTCCATACTTATAAAATTACTATTACCAATAACATCCTTAACCATAACTCCAAATCACCGTATACTTATCTCCATACTTCATTAATATTAAACAATACAACCTAAAAAACTTATTCAATTACCTTTGTTATATTTCAAATTACCCTTTCACCATCGTGCCTATTCCACTAATTTATACCCTAATCAAGTGTTCGTATATAACAAATCTTACAACCCAACATCCTCATAATATTTCACGGGCAAATCCACCCCTTCGTTATACTACTAAACTTGCTCAGCTACTAAACTATCCTTTCTGACACTCCAACTAACACCCCCACGTGTATCACACTTATTCATCTATCCACAGTTCAACCTTCTTACACCTAAAATACACGCTATTTTTCTCTTCAAAAATCACAACCTTATCTAAAACTCCCACTATGTAAAATCCAACAATAACTCCAATATTCAGTAATACTCTCAATAACATACATAATTTCCACTATTCCCTACTCACCCCACAAATGAGTATCACAATAATATTCCAACTAATCCTCATCTACACATAAACAAATCCACCACTCTTACCTCTTACACACTCCCTCCTCAATAACCATATTCCACAAACATTCTCAATAACTATTACTGCTATTCCCAATAAAATCCCATTTCACACAAATACCCATATATTGACCTTCAATACACTAATATTCGACAATATAAAACCCCTTCCCCCTAAATACCATCCATACCTCTACTCTACAAGCCACACACCATTAGATGCAAATAAATGCCATATTACCACTACCCATCACCCCTTATCCATCCCGTAATCACCTACTACATACCTAATCTCCTATCGCACACTTCAATATATCCAACACACATCCACATCTTCACTACTCAACATTTTCAATATCTTCACTCCTTGTCACCCACCCATGCACGTATAAGGCAATACCATAAATTCACAAAAACAAATCTATATACATTACTTCAAAACCACCAACATTTCCAAACCTCCATAATTTCTCAACAACCCCACATTAATTATGACCACATACTCACTCACCTCACTAAACATCAAACATTCTTATCCCCATATCCCTCCCCTAAACATCCTACCTAACAGCAAATCATTATCCTATTCACTAACCTCACAACAATAACAAAATCAACCACCAACTTAAAACTACAAAACAAATCCACACATCACCCTCCAACAACAAACCCCACACCACCAACAAACACCATCACTTTATCATATCCTCCCTAAACATTAAATCATCATCATACATAATATTCACCACTCACATATAATACCAATCTCCCCACCAATACATCCCTCCCCTATATACCCATTATATACATCTATAATACTCACTAATATCCAATATCACTTCTCCCTAACTCCTCCCCAATTACATCCATGCATCATCGTGCCCCATTTTTAATTCCAAGCACTATACTACCATACACAAATCCATAACCTTCCAATCCAAACACCATTACCAACACCATCTTTACAAATCCCCTTAAACCCGCTCCCTCTCATACTTATAATTGATACTCTCTCCCATTACTACCCCATCTCTACATCATACCCTAAACCACATCCCAATCCCCCCACTCATATCACCCCAACTCACCACCACATCACATACAAATACACTCGTGCATCTAATACACCACATCTAAACTCCACAAATCATATCTATATAACACGCACAACAACACCAAACAGTCCATATATCCACCAACCCATCTAGCTGCATACTACCATATTCCCGAAATCAACACCAACTCACCAAGAAATTACATCCTATCTAATTAGACAAACAAATTCCAAAAATCAATATATCTTTCAAATATTTCATCAGCGCTCTAGACACCATACCCTCATTACACTAAATAAACCAAGTAAAAACTTACACTTTTAATACAACTAACAAACCCATATTCCATCTCCCACTAAAAAAAACAAATAAAAAAACAATACAAAAAAAACGTAAACAAAAATCAAAAAATCAAAAAACCTAAAAAAAAGAAATGAACAACTCGCGATACGCCCACAATAGTGTATACAAACACTGAGTTCCACTCGTGTGTGTGCACCACGCCACCTCAAATAATAATAAGTACAGTATGTCACTAGACCATGTAAAAAATCGACCCTTGTTAATCCTGTCTCAATCAAGTCTCATCCACATCATCAGACCTACCTCCCACACACTAATAGACCATCCTCACCAATTGATACTCCCTAACGCCAATGAAAACACCATTAACACCAGCACCACCATAATCTACGCACCATACCCAATACCACCTTTCATACCCGCTCATCCTCCTAGTCCACAAACATCCGTCAAATCTACCCTGTGTCCTCTCTCTGTGTGTATGTGTACCTTCTAAATTGTCTGCAGCAGTACACTCTACTCACAATACAACTCAGACATAACAACGATCTAGCAAAATAATATAACCCGCCCCTAAAACAACAAAAAATCTACATCTAACGCATCTAACACGAAAATGAAATGACAAAAGACAAGAGTATAACTGCACTCCTACAGACTCGACTAGACTAAGGCTCTACCACTCCCTATCAACAACCATGCATAAGCATAGCATCCATAATACTCCTCGCAGTCTCGCTAACGCGACGCTGTGTATCCCTCAATATCTCCCAGAATGCTATCTAATCCGACGCGGCCCCCACAATAAATATGCCACACACGCCCTGCATCCTTCTAGATGTCTATGCTTCCCCATTCCATCATGGTAGAGAGTTAGCCTAGTATAGTCATAGACCGTACGAATGATATGTATCGCCACGCCTCCGCGCTAATGTCAGATAAGAGACAAAATTGGCTCTCCAAATACCAAGCGCCTAACAAGTCATCAATGTATATATGATGTTTTCCGATAGTGGTTAGACATCCTATACTCCCACACCAACTAATGGTACAACAACTGAACCTCGCCTTATATGACTCTGTCTCAGCCCTCATTATACGTTACCCCATCCCCTATCAAAACTGATTGTATATGTAGACAAAAGCTATAAGCATACTCTAATAATTGCCCTCACTATACACGAAGGTAGCCACTAGATCTATCTCCACTCGTTTTTACTAAAGCCATGTTCAGTTCGCAGTTATCTCCTCTCCTCATCATGAAAACAAATCGCACATACCCTCGCAGAATGTCCCATGTTAACACCTTAAATAATTAACTTCACCCCTAAGCGATATGGTGTCCAATCCAGAATAGTACAGAAAGTAGCTTAGTTGCACTTTACTCGTTTTTATGTCGAGCATAGTTGTATATATTAAATAATAGTAGTGTGGCAGTTACTAGTCATCTACGATGTCCAATTACAATTGTGCATATACGAGATGCACTCCACCCTATAATATTCAGTTTGCGTAACATAGGCCATCCTACGCTCTAATTAATCCGTGAGATTAGCATACACGTCTACTATGCCTGTCACATAGTTGAAGTGATTCATACTGAGCTGGACTACTCTTTAACGCTGCGTCACTCTTGCGTCCAGAGCAACAAACGTCATAGTGATCTAGCTACTCTACAATCTCAAGCCTCAGAATAACTCTCCTGTAAACAGTGACCTAAAATCTCTCTATGTATGAACCATACTATATGTGCGATAAAGCCATAACTCATACTCATATGCCTAATCTATAAGTAGTCTTATTGTGTCTGACATGAAACGCACTCCTAATAATGCAGCTGAAGTTTATAGTCCAAGGAGCTGTAGTGGCGCACAATTTTGGAATATCCCAAAGAGAGAAAGTATAAACAGTGCAGAGAGATTTGTCTCATGTGTAATTGTGATCAGTTACGTCCTAATATCACGAGACCGTGAGATCACGTGAACACTCGCTCCGTTATAATCTTAATATTACTCATGTAATAATATAGTATCTTTCTTAACGCAAGCAAGAAGACTGTGAACATACTGTGTACCCAAATTATGTAATGTATACTAAGATACGCCTCTACACTTATTTTGTTTAAGAGGAGTAAAGTGATGTAAACATAAATGTAATATGAAATAACTCCACCCTTCAAAGAAATCAGAATAAAATTCGAGAATAAACGAAACAAAGCTTTGTTCTTTATAAATGAATTGAATCGTATATTTGAGACCTGAATACTCAGTAAAGACAGAAGAATTAATTCTAAGAAGTGACCATATGAAAATGATGTAAAAGCAAATATAGTGAGTTTGAACAACAGTGATAGGACACATTGAATTTCACTAACATTGCTAGCAATAATTAGAATCAGTTTATTCGTAGAGCACTAACAAAATCTAAAATAAGTGACAAAAAAAAACCACTCCTATAATTCAATGATGACAGCGTATCTAACACTTCCCCTCCCTCACTCCGAATGGCCACAAAAAATCAAAATTCGCTCTAATCGTCGTACTAAATGTCTTGTTTGTTCTGAATAATTCCCTCTTAAAAAGGTATAACATAAGACAAAGATTAACACAATTGGCCCCCACTTTCTACGCCTTTGAAATAATTGTTGGATTCAGAAACTGAGCTCAGACGCATTCCATATGTTATTTATTCATGCAATAAATTTATAACTGATAAAATTACAAACTGTATAAATAAAGACGTCTACACCTCATGCCTAAGAAAGATTCACCGAATCTTTTGGCCAAATACCATCACCAACCAAGATCTGCTTACTCGGAGCAAGCAAGAGGACATGCACACCATCATAGCTGGCAGACGCTGGAGTTGGGTTGGCCATGTCCTCAGACTGCTTTGACGGTCGGTGGCTAACGACGGAAGAAGAAGAAGAAGAAGTGAATTAAATATGAATTGAATTTGAGCAAATGTACGCTGCGTATACAACGTATAATAAACCGGGGCCCTGAATTGTAAAGATACTATAATTGTTTAAAATACAACTACTAAACAAAAATGATTGAATTTGATAATTGCATTACGTTGACAAGAAATATAAAAATGTTGTTTAAATTTGCTATAGTATTTCTTACTCAATGAACAACAAGAATAAAACTAGAATGTTAGTCGATTGATGTATATTGAGGGTAGTTGATTGATGGGGATTGAGGGTAGTTGATTGATGTGGATTAAGGGTAGTTGATTGATGTGGATTGAGGGTAGTTGATTGATGTAGATTGAAGGTAGTTGATTGATGTAGATTGAGGGTAGTTGATTGATGTAGATTGAGGGTAGTTGATTGATGTAGATTGAGGGTAGGTGATTGATGAAGATTGAGGGTAGTTAATTGATGTAGATTTGAGGTTAGTTGAATGTTGTAGATTGAGATTAGTTGATTGATGTAGATTGAGGTTAGTTGATTGATGTAGATTGAGGGTAGTTGATTGATGTAGATTGAGGGTAGTTGATTGATGAAGATTGAGGGTAGTTGATTGATGTAGATTGAGGGTAGTTAATTGATGTAGATTGAGGGTAGTTGATTGATGTAGATTGAAGGTAGTTGATTGATGTAGATTGAGGTTAGTTGTATCAAAGTTCAACATAGAATAAACGATGGCTGATGTCTTCTTTCAAATCTGAACAAATGTCAGCATGGCCCGGTTTTACCAAATTTCGATTTTCTCTGAATTTTTTTTCTTGTTAAAAAAAAAAAAAAAATCAATTTCTTCTTATTTTTCTATTTTTGTAAAAAAAAAAAAAAAAAAAAAAAAAAAGCTGGAAAAATAGCAATTTTTAAAATAACTGGCCGGACGCTAAATTTTGATGTGGGCAGCCGGACAAATCCGGACGTATGGTCTCCCTGCGAAAGAAGTTGACAGGAATGTGCAAAGCTACCTCAACCGGACACTAACTAAACTTATGAAGAGGTCAAGAGTTTTATCCACAGCAGATACAGGAGCAGTTGAGATGCAGAACATCCAGGCCGCCGAAGAAATGAAGCGTATTACCAGCCTAGCAGAAGTGAACAAGTGATAATCTTTAAACTCTGCACCAGTCACAACAGATTGGGATACCACCTATTCAACAAGCTAAAGACAAGTACTACCGATGAGTGTAACTGTGGCACTGATAAAATGACTGCTCAACATCTGCTTCAAAGGTGCCCAACATATATGAGGAACAGAGACAGCACATATGGCCATCACAAGTACCATTCTTGGAAAAGCTCTACGGAGATGTCAACTTCCTCAAAGTGATACAATGCTTTCTTTGAATACATTCAAGCTGACGTCTGAGGGAGAACGAAGAAGAAGATTAATACGTGAACGTGTTTGAGAAAGCACAGATACAATGTAAAAGATAAGAGAAAGAAGGGACAGTTTGTTGGACGGACTGAATTATCAAACTTTTGAAAATGAAGTCTGTTCATTCTTTCATTGGTTCGTTCGTATCTGACAACAAAGAATACCAACTGCGTATCAAGTAAGCCGAGACGGTCGAAGACACAAGAAAAATCACGAAACAGAAACGTGTCCCATATTTAAAAAAAAAAATATCACAGTGAGAATTTACACAGGGTTTTAATGAATTAATTTGCATTTTTCATTCCTTCTGGAGCACGGAGCGCCATTACAACAGCTGGCGCCTTTGCAGGAAGCCTTATCAAAGCCCTTGTGCTGTTGTGTTACTTGTATCTGTAGCAATTTGTTTTACATGATAAGATTGCCAGCCTCATTGGTATTCTCATATTAGTTTGTTATCTATTTAGTCATGCCTAAGTAACCAGTCGTCATAGTCTTTCTTTCTTTCCACAAAGCCCCCCCCCCCTTCCTTTCAGATGACAACACGGAGGATTTATTTCAGTAGACTCTTAACACGTTTACATTTAATGTTCATTTTAATGTTATCCAGGACCACCACTGGTGTAAGACAAGGTGATATCCTGTCACCTTATACTTTCATACTCCTCATGGACGATGTCATCAAAGCATGTAAGGAGAGAACAAGAAAGTATTCAGTGGGGTACTGGAAGATGAGACAGGTCTGTATTTCAGAGCTGGCATTTGCTGATGATGTTGCCCTGATTGCTAAATCAGAGGCATATCTCCAATCCAACCTGCAAGTCTGGAAGGAAGAGCTGGAGAAGAGAGGGATGGTCATAAGCAGCTCTAAAACAAAATCCATGGTGATATCACGAGAAGAAATAAAACATCAGATTAAGCTGGGAGAACAGGTCCTGGAGCAGGTCGACCACTTTAAATACCTCGGAGCTGTTATAGACCGGAAGGGAGGCATCAAAGAAGAGTTGGCAACTTGAAAAGCAGCAGCTGGGAGACTTTTTCAGGCCATAAATCGAGGATTCCTCAGCAAGAGAGACGTTGGTAAGAAAACGAAGATGGCTGTATACCGCTCCACCTATGTCCCAGTCTTGACGTATGGATGCGAGTCATGGGCAATGACTACAACCCACAAAAGCCAGATCCAAACCTCAGAAATGAGGTATTTGAGGAAGGTGGTTGAAGTAACAAAAAGAGACATGGTCCGCAACCAGACGATACGTCAAGGCCTAAAATCCCACCCCTGCATACCCAAGTAGAACAGTCACAACTAAGATGGTTTGGCCATGTCTGCAGAATGGGAGAAGATCAGCTATCACGACAAGCATGGGAAACAAAGAGCCAGGGATCCAGACTTCCAGGACGACCTAAAGTCCGCTGGGAGGACAACATTAGACAATCTTTGAAGGACCGAAGACTAGAATGGAATTAGACCAAGAGGAAGACATTCGATAGGATAGTCTGGAGCTCTCTCTTCCAAACCTCTACACCTCACGGTAGAAGAAGAACGACTAAGTAGTAGTTTAATGTTATCAATTTTGTTATTTGTTCGTTACAGTACTTAAAGTTATGATATCATAGTAAAGTTTTGCCAGACATATTTACAAACGAGTAAGTCACCCACCAAAATATGGCGGGAAGTAATTATGTTGTCCTCTCTCAGCATGCCCTAATGATGGCACTAAATTTTCCTGGGTCATGTCATTTATTTACATTTTGCTTCAGAAGTTCGGAAACACGGAAACAGTGTGGCACGAAACCATCGAAGCTTCATCTATGATGAGCAATGAGTTTTTACTGGCTAAACATATACAAAATGTGGTGAAGACATTTATTCATATTTTCCCAAACTGCTTAATATAACTGGGGAACATTGTTTTCTAGAAATTTTGTCGTCGAAAAGCAACAGTGGCAGGAATATTTCTTTAAAAAAAAAAAAAATCCCTCTCCATGAAGCATTTAGGGAAGACATGCACGCTTTTTCAACAGGCGATCAATTTAGTTCCCCGGCTGGAACGTGCCGTGAAAAGATGCAATTTTGGTGGGAAAAGATAGGGCCAATTATTACCGAAAAGGCAATTAGTATGGTTCATTGGTATATTTTGATGTATGAGTAATTGTGTTCAGATGTGCGGTTAAATCGGATGACTATTATTGGTGAACATGTGACAAACTTAATTTTGATGAGAGTTACTTAGTTATAACACAAGTTGGTTTTTTTCCCTACACACTTCAGTGCAACCTTGGACGCGTTACAGTCCGAGCCTTGTAACTCCTTGTGTTTAGTCTGCTGGCTTTTTAAACTCGACCTGGCCTCTCAGATGTGTGAGGATTATTGCGAGGAATCTTGCGGCTGGTACTACAGTACAAAATATGGTGAATTGTTGTTGCTGGCTTTGTTTACGTAGTGGTGGTAAAAGTTAGATTATTGGTGTGGCTGATGAAATAGATGGTGAGATGTTGTTGCTGAAGTGATAATGATAAAAGTTAGATTATTGCTGCGGCTAGAATAGAAGATGATACACTGTTGTTATAATTATAAAAGTTAGAATCTTGGTGTGGCTGGGAAAAGAGATGGTGTATTATTGTTGTTGTTGTTGAACATATAGTGATAAAAGTTAGATTATTGCTGCGGCGGGTGACAAGCGTTGGTGCATTGTTGCAGCTGTATTAGTTGGGGAAAAAAGTTAGACAAAAGATGGTGAGTTATTGTTGTCATGTTGTGGTAACGAGGGCCATTTATTATTCTTTTGTTCTAGTAAGACTACTACCATTTTTGTGTACCTTAACAGAGCTGTTGTTGTTATAGATGTTGTAGGTAAAATGTAAAGGATCCCGTTACATGCCCATTGAGGCATATTGGGATTATGGTGTTAGGCCCATACTTTCTTGACCATCGGCAGACTAGGGGTGATGTAGTCAGTATCACGCCAAGGGAGTTGTTGAAGATAGAAGTTAGATAATAGTGTAGTTGGGACAAAAGATAATGAATTGTTATAGTTGTTGTTGAAATGTTCGATGTAGAAGTTAGATAATAGTGTGGCTCGTTCCAGTGTCTCCTGTAAGGTCCTATCTCTCCATTTCTGATTATCGTCTGCCCAGCCTGTCTTTGGTATATCCCAGTTTTTTTAAATAGGAACTGTTCCTTTAAGAAGAATCTTGGGCAATCTTCGAGATTATTTTCGACAGAGACTATTTCTTTTAGACTTGCGTGTTTTTAAGGTTATTTTTAGACTAACAATGTGTCCCAATATTCTCCAACGTTAATTGCGTAATATTTTAAGTAATCTCGTAGTAATATATTCTGTATTACATAGAACATCTTTAAGTACTACATATTCAAAACAGCAGATGATGTAGGTACAAGATTAACATAAACAGTTGTGCCGCTTTGATGAACACTTTTGATTTCCTTTGTGTGATGAAAAAGTGAGAATAGCAGTGACGTTTATATAGAGAAGTGGTGGATATTTGTGAATATTTCGAAAGTCCATGCGAGAAGTGACGTAAGCAGAGGGATGTGTGGAAGGTTGAGAGTGGATATGGACCAATGTGTGGAGATCATAGAAATTGTGGTGTGTGCGAAGGATGAGGTGTGTGGAGATCGTTGGGTTTGAGATATGTGTGGAGGTAGTGAAGGTTGATGTATCTCTAGATGTAGTGGAGGCATAGTTATTCCCACATTGTTAGTTTCTTTAGTATTACGTGAGCGAGTAGCAAAGAAATAGACAAAGACTGACAGAAAGCGCGACATCATGAAAAAAGACGAAATAGGAAGGATGACAAATGTACGCGAAGTTTACATATAAGAAGTGATAATAAATCAGATGCAAGAACTGAGTCATAGACCAACACGTCGCTCACACGCGAACAATAGATTATCCGATACATTACCAAGGCAGGGGGAAACTGAGCTCCCGACTTTCATCAAAATGCTAATGCTATTGGTACTTGTCAGCGCGTGTTAGCTCTGACGTCTGCAGTTCTCGTGTGCCACTTGACACACTTTATTCAGCAATAAACGGACCCTGTTAAGTGCCATGTTATTGCATCTGACAGATAATTTATCTTTTTTCGGAATTTTTTTTTCATTTATAATCGACATTTGTCATGTATTACATAAGATGTAGAGAAGAAAACTGGAGACAAAAATGATAAGGAAAACATGGAAAGACCTGGAGCTGATGGCACGGGGCAGGAAGATTTGGCTTAAGTTTGTTGAAGGCCTGTGTGCCTTGGCTAGCTTAAGGATGATTATGATGACATAAGTTATGATCTTCATAAGTTATAGATTTCAAAACATAGCAAATGATGAGCAATTGAGAGTGGTCCAGAAGAAGGGAGACTTAATGAGAGTGGATTACATGGCAGGCATTGGACAGAAGCACAGTATGACAACATAATAGACCATATTACGAGCTCTGGATCAGTAGCCACAAATTTGTCTACCTTCAAGGCACAAGAACGTGAAGAGCCAACAGATATAAGAAGATACGATTTTTGTGTAGGAGATTGTTCAATGATTTTAAAGAAATGGGCAGAATTAACGAAACTTTCTTAAATTTGTCTGTTGGATTTGGTCAGCGAGCTAAGGCTGAATATCTGAAGGTAGTCAGTGAAAACAATATCGATTCGAATGTATCGCCCACTCGGCCAAAGGTGTGTACACAACACACTATCTCAGAAATTGAGAGTAAAATAATCGTTGTCATCATCATCATCATCATAATGATGATGATCATCATCATCGCAGCTTTTCTGTGCATTTCTTATGGAGTCACCACTGTATCTCATCCACTTGCAAGAAGCCTGCAACAAGCATTCACATATTCTT
The DNA here is from genome assembly GCA_024509875.1 of Oreohelix idahoensis. Taxonomy (NCBI): domain Eukaryota; kingdom Metazoa; phylum Mollusca; class Gastropoda; order Stylommatophora; family Oreohelicidae; genus Oreohelix; species Oreohelix idahoensis. The sequence continues at coordinate 274,516 of JAMPIV010019132.1, forward strand.
GCACTAATGATTTCTATGGCATTTTGTTTTATATGATGAGGGTGCCAACCCCATACATAATCTCATATTAGTAGCCTTGTACGACATGCATGAGGAAGAAGAATACAAAAGCCCAGGTAAAAGCAGCGTTCCATAAACTGGAAAGTATTTCATGCAACAAATCTGTGCCAATGAAAGTAAGAAGGTGAGTTCTTCATTGTTATATAGAACCAGGTGAGTTCTTCATTGTTATATAGAATCAGGTGAGTTCTTCATTGTTATATAGAACCAGGTGAGTTCTTCATTGTTATATAGAATCAGGTGAGTTCTTCATTGTTATATAGAACCAGGTGAGTTCTTCATTGTTATATAGAACCAGGTGAGTTCTTCATTGTTATATAGAACCAGGTGAGTTCTTCATTGTTATATAGAATCAGTTATCTCGTTATTATTGATCAGAATCGACGTCACTGCACTCTGGGCAAGCTCATAGGTGTTCAGTCTCCCTCAGCAAATGTGATGTCTACTTTAATAATTTGACTGACAGCAGAGGCTATAAATCACGGGATCTGTGAATTTAACCAACAAGAAATCAGTGTCATATTGTGTCTATTGGCCAGGATGTATGCAATATAACATTCTGATAGCTAATCTCTGGTGTCTGGAATGTCTGATTCGTGCTGCTTCTCTTACGACTGAAATGCTTTCACATTATGCTAAACGCGTCTATTTCTCATTAAAAGGTGGACTACTCCAGCTTGTGACCGCGCTATTTACTGATTATGTGTCCGTGGGTAAGTCGTTAATGATCGGGTCACTTCTGTGTGAATACTGTGTGACAGTTTGCAGGTACAGTATTGCTCCTTACTATCTGACAAGTTAGTTTACTAGCCGTCCGCTAAAGATGTTTATTCTTGTAGATGTATATCAGGTTCGTTCGTCTCTCGATAGTTGTTATTGTGTGCTGTTGTGGCCGTGATAGTGTGGATGATGTTGTTGTTGATAGTGCTTGTCGTATAGCGTGGACTCGTCTCACTACCCGACAGTAGGCAGCTAGGTGTTGATGATGCTATATTACTAGAACTCTAGATGAGAATACATCATACGACATACAGATGATGAATGGAGAACATCAATCGAAATACACTGCACTCAACCAGCAGTGAATAACAAGATGGTTTTTAATTACAGTTAGTCATCCAAAAATCAGCCGAAAAATAACTCATGCCCAACTTTCCATCGAGGTGGGTCCTTTCCAAAATAACAAAAATGTTCATAAGCAATTTTGTAATAAGTCTCCTCTCTCTCTATCAGTTCTTTTATATATATAGTCTGACGCAGATTTACTAGCTCGTCTAAAAATTTATGTTCTCTGGTTCTTTCTTTTAACTCATGATGAGGCACGTAGGTCTGGTGGAACTAGTTGAGGTATCTTATTATGTAAAACTGGTCTAACTACCAGGGCTGTTTATTTATATCAAATAGTCATTGTTTCACGCTGCCCCTAGCTACTGTCTTTAAATTAATGCTTAAAGCATCATGTGGGAATGAAAGGATATAGTATGCAAGATTAATGAGAGTGGAAGGGCAGAATGTTAGACGGGCCTGCGCGCCCAATTCTTTACCCTTCGAAAATAAAGTTCGTTCGTTCGTTATCTTCTCTGCATCTTAGACAACATACCTGTTCGTCTTGTAAATCTTGACAACTTGTTAACGTAAATCTTGACAACTTGTTAACGTAAATCTTGAACAGGCGACATAGTCTTTCTTGTCTTCAACTATCCTCTATTTAAAATTGGCGTTTGAGCATTTTGTAGGTTCCGCAAAACAATTTGATACCATACTGTGACCACAGCAACCAACCACTTTCAGTGGCTTGTTCGCCAGCATCCTGAACCATCAAAACATCGCTCGCCACTGCACAAATTTTAATACCTAGCAAACTTGCTCTCCTACTCTAAGCGCGTTCAAAATCAGACTGTTTAATCTTTTTCCCCGATTTTTACATTCCCCCCCATCCCCCTCCCCCCTTCGTTCTCTGTTAACGTGTTCACCTACCAAAACTTTCTTGTGCGTGTTTCTTTTTTTTTCTCTCTCACCAAAACCTTTCCAGGAGCGTAATTTCAAGTTATTTCCCTTTGCTGAGTACACTCACAACTCATACAATCCTCTTTGATCTTATTACTAAAACATTACCTCCGAAATTAACCCTAAAACATCAACTACATGTCCCAAAAGGGGATCCACAAAGTTACCTCCCTTTCCTCAAAACACTCCTCCGCTCATATCACTTCCCTTTAACAAAGACGAATAGTCTTTTTACAACTCTATTCAACTTTCTCAAACCATTTTTCTGCACTCACTTTCCTTCCCAAAGTCAGAAGCTTCCGTTCAGACTATAGTGATTTTGCTGTGCATACTTTTTGCTCATTAATGCTTATGTCAATTATATTGTTTTTAATTACACGCCCTCTACTGAAGATCATTCCTATGGTTTTTTTTTAACGTTTAGATTAAATCCCCACTTGTTCATCCAGTCAGATACTTTATCCATTTGCCTTTGTACTGTTTTATAGAGGAATGGGAGATTTCTTCCCGTTCTCCATATCGCAGCGTCATCTGCAAACTGGGATAAGTTGTTTTTTAAGTCTTTAAACTCGTCGCCTAGGTCGTTGACCATAATCGTAAAGATAGATGGTGATATTACTGATCCCTGGGGAATTCCATTCTGTTGCTCATACACCTCAGATCTATCATTGTTTATTTGTACCGTAAAGTATCTATCCTGCAGGAAGTTTTCTAGATAATTGTAGGTTCTGCCTACTATACCTAATTTCCTGATTTTGTGTAGTGCACCCTCCCTCCAACACTCATCATATGCTCTTGCTACATCAAGGAATATTGCTAGTCTTTTCATTCCTTTTGAAGCCTGTTTTAACATCATGTTCCAGCCTCAACAGTTGCTCTATTGTACTATGTTGGCTTCTAAAGCCTGCCTGGGTTGGACTGTACAAATTATGCTTTTCTAGATGAAATTTTAGTCTGCTGTTGACTATTGTTTCTAGAATTTTTCCTAGATGCGATGTTAACGATATTGGCCTGTATGAGCTGACATCATGTGTTTCCTTATCTGGCTTTAGTATGGGGATGACTACTGCTGTGTTCCATGAACACGGTATTTTTCCCGTGTGCCAGATTTTGTTGTAGAGGGATGCAATCACTCTTAGAGTTGTATTTGGTACCTTTTTGAGGATTTCATAGCTCAGAATGTCTTCCCCAGAGGTAGTATTGGTTTTTCCTGCTAAAGCTCTTTCTATTTCATCTACTGTAATATCTGCATTTAAATAATTAGCATCCTGTGTGGTGTCCATATTTTCTCCTTTTAATTTTTCTAGCAGTGTCTTCCGCCTATTTATTTCTGCCTTATCTAGACTGTCTATTGAACTAACCTGATAGAAGTATTTAGCTAGTATGTTGGCTTTTTCTCTATCTGTTTCAGCTCTCTCTGGTATTTTAATTGTTGGGATTTTAAATTTCTTGTGGTTTCCTCCTTTAATTGCTTTTAGTTTTCTCCAAACTGTAGTTACTTGTGACCTATGGTTTAGTGTTTGACAAAATGTTCTCTAACTCTTTTCTTTAGCTCTGAATATTATTTTATTTGTTTCATTTCTTACTTTTTTATAGTTTGTGTAATTCTCTTCAGTTTTGGCTTTTCTATACTTTGTAAGGGCCCTCTCCCTCAATTTCAGTTGTTCTGAACATCTGTCTGTCCACCATGGTACTGGATTTTTATCTTTGTTTCTTTTCCTATTTTTACCTTTTTGTGTTGGTTTTAAGTGCTCAGGCATATTCCTGTTTGGTATATATTTTATAGCTATTTTTAAAATCTCCCAATTTGCCTTTTTTAGGTTGAATGTAGGTTTCGAGCTTTTTGGACTAGTTCTATATTTGTCGTTTAGGTTTATTTCTATGGGTAAGTGGTCTGAGCTGGAGTCATTCAGTACTTCCCATTTAGCAGAGGCTAGGTTTGGTGTTATAATACTTATGTCTATTGCTGTATCTCCTCCACTGTTGCATGGGTTAACCCTTGTCACTGAGCCATCATTTAGTATGATTAGCTCAGCACTTTCAATGTAGTCCAACAGTCTTTTTCCTGCTGGATCATTACTGTTGTTACCCCATGCCTCATGGTGTGCATTAAAGTCACCTACCAATAATGTTCTTTGGTCTATTTGTGTGTTCCAGCAACTAAACTGGAACAAACACATAGACCTATTAGTGCAAAGCAGTAGGGGACTTATTAACATGCTAAGATATATGAAAGGAAGTGGTTGGGGCGCCTGCAATAAGACCATGTTAACCTTCTATAAATCATTTATTAGGGGCAAACTTGACTATGCCAGTGTTGTCTATGAATCAGCCGCCCCAAGCAATAAGAAAAAACTAGACACAGTCCAAAACCAGGCACTGTCAATAATAGCAGGTGCCTCAAAGGGAACATCAGCAGAGGCACTAGAAGTAGCGCTAGGCATTATACCCCTGGAGCTAAGGAGAAAAGAACTGAGATTCAGCTACTGGGCAAGAGTGGCAAAAGATCCAACTCACCCAGCACATAAAACCTTTGATAGGGGTAACCAGTACATAGGCCACATTCCATTAAACCATAATAGATACCCGTGAGGGTGGAAAACAATGGATGAAGTGGATCAATACCCAGACCTATTTAATGCGATAAACAGTAGTGCTCTGTATAAAGCAAATATCCCACCATGGGAATTAAAAGTGCCAGAAACTTACTCCCACTTAACAAAGATCATAAATAAATCTAACGACATAATCTCAGCAAAAAGTAAAACACTAGAGTACATAGAACGGTATATAAATAATAGCCTAACTATATATACAGATGGGTCAAAAGATGAAGAAGGACAATTAGGAGCAGGAATAGCAATACCAAAATTAAAAATTTATAAAAGATACAAAGTAACAGGTAATACATCCATCTTTACAGCAGAATTAGTGGCAATCCTAAAAGCTTTAGAAATAGCTGCAGAAAATACACCAAAAAAAGTAACCATTCTCACAGATTCCCTATCATCAGTATTAGCTATCAGAAACAGAAATGAATGTAGCAGGCCAGATATTATAGAGGAAATACTACAGGTTAATACATATCTACAAACTATAGGATGCAGTGCAACACTAACATGGATACCATCACATGTGGGGATAGCAGGAAATGAGCTTACAGACAAAGAAGCCAAAGGGGGGAGAGCTAGCCATAACAAAATTGAAGTAGGCTTAGGGAAGTTTGAAATTAAGAGCTTAATTGCTTGTCGTAAATTTATTTTGAGAGAAAGAGTCTTAGAAATAGTAGTCCGGTTTAGAGTGTAGAATGATGATGAAAGGCTCAGTGATAGGAAAAGGTTAGCGAGTAAATATGATGCTCCACAGAGTGCTGGAGGAGAGTAAAGACAGACTTATTTACGACAAATCGTTTCTCTCAATCTTCTCTTCCACTCTCCTGGTCAAACAATTATTTGCCAGTTTTCCAGACACACATCTGCGCTCACACCGATTTGGTGCTTCAGACACACAGACGACGTGGATACGACTATCTTAAACAAATATGAGGGATTTGGGCCTTGGTAGTCCAACACAGTACTATGTATGTTTATGCTGTTTATTAGCATTTAAACTCAATCACAACATCCAACAGGTTACATAAAAATTATCATAAGTACAGAACATACAATTAACAAGGTGAGGATGGGGTAAAGAAGATTGGTATCGACTAAGCCCTTCCCGCTTATTAGACAAAGGTAAACCCAGTCCCAAGATAGATAGTTATCAGGAACATAGGTAATGTAACCTAACAATGAAGTTAATTACTCTGAAAGAGGTGTTACAATATTAGTTATGGTGGTAGACAAAAATACTGTTATCCCAATTGTGTCTTCCCTTTACTAAGCAAAGAAAAAAAAGGGGGGGGGGGGGATGAAACAGAGTTAACAAATTATCCCACTTAAAGGAACAATGCCGGGTATACAGAAAACGTATTACCCGGTAGGCAGTTGACAAATGGTTTCTGCAAAATAAATCTCTTGTCATTCATACACTCTGTGAGGATCCACACTCATATACACCACACACTTACTGATTGCAGCATCAGACAATCCATAGCATGATATACACAGTAATTAAACTCTTTACATGTGAAAACTGTCTAGTCCTTCTATGTCCCGCCCCAGATAATGCGAGGTTTCACTGAGAGCAAATATTCCCGCTTATCGCCGGACTTGAAGTTCTAAGAGTTCTTGTGTTTTATTATAAAGAAACGAGTCTATGGGATGGCACTGACGCAGTTCGACATAGGGGTGAAAAATGAGGTGATGGTATAATCCTTCAGTGCGTGATGATAGCCACTGACCGGTAAAGTTTTTAATCCAGTGAGGAAAAACTAGGCTCGGTCACAGTCAGGTAAATCGGTATTCTCTCACATTTAGAGCCGTACATAAATTATTGCTACTGGCACTGTTCATCTTCCAGTTTATCTCACAGATTGAAATTTAAATTTGATGACAATATTTTAAATGTTCTTGGGTAGGCTTTCTTTCATGTAATTATGACCGCTAGGCCACACCGGACCGCCACAAGATTAAAATTTTTAAAAATGTCTCATCAAACTGTCTGGAAGTTTAAGAACCGAGTATGGAAACTCTCTGTATGATTTATTAATAATACTGGGATCGCAAAGGTGATCATTCTAGAGAAAAAGATATAAAACCCATGACAATCATAATCATACTTCAAAAATCAAATAATATTCTTAACGCGCGATAAATTTACCGTTAAGGCTATTATATATACACTCGCGTATTTAATTATGTATTTAAGAAAACACGTCACGAGTCTAATGGTTAAGATACACATCTATATATATAGGACTTAACTAAATTTATTAATTATAAATTCCTTCGCGACTTTAAAAGTTACTTTAACATTTAAACATCTATTATTTTTGGAAATGTTATAATAGATATATCATTACATTTACCACTGGAACTGTTGGGATGAGTTTAATAATTAAATAGATTAAATAAACACAAAATCCAGTGAAAGAAAATGAAAGCACTAGACCACTTATCACTTTAACAAATATATTATACCGTGCACAGAAAAAGAAACACTCCAATTTGTAGCCACCAATTTCAGATGGGAATCTAGCAACTTTCTACTAATAGCTAGTGAATCTTAAAAATCTCTGGCACTGAATGATAGCCTGGCTTTCTAGTGGTCTGTATATATTTAAAATGGAATTAAAGATGAGGGGGCATGAGAAAGTTGACACTTTTTTTGATCTCAGGAGACTTTCTGGGATCTGACTGACAGCCTAAAGAGAGATGCCATCCCCTGGTTTCCCGTTCGTTGCATCCGACGTCTTCCCCCGTTCGCTCCGTCTGCGGTCGGTTTAGCGCTTAACATGGAGGTGCGGAAAATGCCGGCAAGAAACTTCCCCGTTCGTTTCAGGGACCACTACTGCTTTGATCTCTCCCGCTCAACGTTCCTGAAACCACTTCCGTGTCTGTTTGATCCTGTTCCGCTCTCTCTGTTTGAAGTAGGCAACGCCCCCACTGCCCAAGTTAATGAAAATAACTTCATATCATTGCTCAGGCGATGTCCGTGGGCGTGATTTAATCTTTCCTTAAATCAATGCGATGACCAGAATGAACGGTAGATAAACTGTCCACATATTAATCAGCCAACGTGTTGGCCATCTGCGTGGAACGGTTTCATAGCAATGAGTCCAGGTGAAAATAAATTTCCGTTTGATGAAGAGTTACCAAAATATTCGGGGGCTCTGGTGCTATACGAAGGGGTCACTACAAAGGGTCGTGCTACAACGATTCAGGGCCAGCTGAGTTCGTCTGTGACAATCGTCCCCTCTTTTGAGACATGAAAACATATTTTCATGTTTAATTTCTGACAATGAAGCTGCCCTGATCCGTAACTTTTGGGTGATTGGTATCTTCAACTTCTTCCTCTTCGTCCGTAGTCCAGTTTCTACTCAGGAAATCCTCCCCGACATTCTGTCTTCCCGGAATGTATTCCACTTTGAAAGAATAAACGCTTAAAAGAAGGGCCCACCGCATGATCCTTGCGTTAAATTCTTTATTGGCACCAAGAAATGCTAACGGAGCGTTGTCTGTTTGCACCGTAAAAGATGTACCATAGTGAAACTTATGATGCCGTCTGATACCGTCAATCAGAGCGAGGCATTCTGTTTCGACTACGCTGTAGTTCCGTTCAGCTTTATTTAATTTCCGACTGCCATAGGCAACTGAAAATAGCATGTTTGGGTCCCTGTCATCGGCTTGAAGCAGTGTTGACCCGATGCCCTGACCTGACGCGTCGACCCGTAATACAAAAGGTTTCTTGAGGTCAGGCAACCTCAAAATGGGGTATGCAGACAACTGTCCTTTCAAAGTGCTGTATGCGTGTTCGCACTTTTGATCCCAAATGACCTTATCAGGACAACCTTTCTTTGTGAGGTCAGTCAGAGGTGCCGTTAGTCCGTTGAAGTTCTGGATGTACTTCTGATAGTATGCACATAGTGATATGAAGGAACGTACGTCTTTCTTCGTTCGGGGTCTTTTTGCTGCCACTATTTACTTCACGTTCTTCTGAACAGGCCAACAACAGCCGTGAGAAATAGTATGCCCCAGGAAGTCTAACTGTTCAAACCCGATGAGACATTTGCTAGGTCTGGCTGTGAGACCAGTTTCCGGTAGTCTCCTGAGGAGCATAGCAACCGTAGCAATATGTTCCTCGTAGGTTTCCGATGCAATTAATATGTCATCCATGAAATTATGGATATGGGGACTTTGCAAAGGTTCTAGAAGCTTCCTCATCATCCTGGTGAACACTCCTGGTGCGTTATGCAAACCGAATGGCATCACATTAAATGTGTAATGTCCTTCACTAGTGCTGAAAGCTAACAAGGGTTTAATTTCCTCCTTGACTGGTATTTGATAGTAACCTTTACTGAGGTCAATCTTGGAGAAAATCTTTGCCTTGCTAAGCTTGGTGAACAACTCAGAAACAGTTTGGAGAGGTTCGGGCTGGAATTCCGTAACAGCGTTTAGCAGCCGGTAATCTATACACAGCCGAACTTCCTTATTGGGCTTCTGCAACAGCACTACACTGGAACTGTAAGGAGATGTAGACTCACTGATAATTCCTGCCTGGCGCAGCTTGTCTATTTCTCCGCGAAGTGCATCAGCTTTAGCGTACGGTATGGGGTAAACTCTGGTTCGAACAGGGGTCTTGTTTGTTAATTTCATATCAAATTCGATGAGATTTGTTCGACCAGGTACATCCGTTAAGACTGAACTGCACTGTTTTAGTAGCGCCCTGGTTTCTGTTTGTTGTTCTAGTGAGAGATTGTCGCCGAACTTGACATCTTTAAAGGATTCTGTGGGTTGCAATGGATACTCCATGCAACCATCATCATCTTCCTCGTCTTCCGTTGCTATGGCGACCGCCAGGAGATGCTCGGAGGATGGCACCGGTCTCTCCAGATATTTCTTAAGTAGATTTACGTGGAAGACCTTCTCCTTTCCTTTGATGGAGATCTTGTAATTGGTACGTGAGATCTTTTTAAGGACGGTAAACGGCCCTTGCCATCCGATGCAAAGTTTATTGCTTCCGGTTGGAAGTAGCAACAAAACTTTCTCCCCTGGTTGTAGTTCTCTCTCTTTTGCAGCTCTTGTTGTATCTTTTAGCATGTTTAGCGCGGGCTTTCTTAAGGTTGGTTGTAGCTAGATCCCAACCTAGCTTTAGCCTTTCCTTGAGCTCAGATACATACTTGCTTGCAGAGACGACTGTCTCGTCGGCCTTTTGGTCTGTCAGGGACCGAAGTAAGGCTTCTAGTGGCCCCTTAATAGGTCTGCCAAATAAAAGTGTAGCTGGCGCGAATCCCGTAGACGCTCGAGGAACCTCTCGGTAGGCGAATAAGGCAGCCGATATATATAGGTCCCAGTCTTCCGGTTTCTCCTGACCCAGCTTACATAACATGGTGGTGAGGGTGCTGTTAAAACGTTCCAAGAGCCCATTTCCGGCCGGATGGTAGGGACTGGTGTGGATATGTTTGGCCCTCAAGATCTTAAAGATCTCCTCCATTAACAGGCTACGGAATTGGGATCCATTGTCCGTCAAAACTTGTTGAGGGAATCCCAACCGTGTAAAGATTTGCACGAGGGCTTCTGCGACATGCTTGGAATTTATGCATGGTAGCGGTACAGCTTCGGCCCACATTGTGCAAGTGTCGACTAAGGTCCGGATGAACCTGTTCCTTCTTTTGGTCCTTTCCATGGGTCCAATGATGTCGACAGCAACACGTTCAAATGGAGTACCCACTATTGGCATTTGCCCCATAGGTACTGGGGGTGTCAAGTGCTTTGGTGCTACCCGTTGGCACTGGGCGCAGGATTTCACATACCTGGTAATGTTAGAGTTCATTCCTGGCCACCAATAGTGGTTTTTTATTCGCTGTATAGTGGCGTTTTTCCCCATATGTCCGCTAAAGGGAAGAGAGTGCCCCATTTCTAAGATCTGGCTTCTGTACTGCGTCGGTACTAGGAGCTGGTTATTCCCCGTGTCCGGGTTGCCCGTTCTACGATACAATACGCCATCCTTAGAAAAGATGTCTCCGTTGTGTCTGGGGTCCTTAGCCATGGGCAGTCTTTTAAAGCAGGGCTCCAGAGTAGGGTCCTTTTGTTGCGTCTCCTTCAGTTCATTCGGCAACAAATTTGGCGCAGGCTCCCTCTCCTTCTTGGCTTGCCCTCTTGTGGTTACCGCTGCCACAATCGGCTCCTTTGGTCTCCCAATAAACACATATCTACATCCTAGGATAACTGGGTAGATCGGATCATCCATTATGGCCGCTTTAATAACACCTCTGACAAAATCAGAGTGTATTTCTACCAGTGCGATAGGCAGCGTCCTGGGCGCATCAATCTTAAAAACTCCACTAAGTTTGAAGGTTTCCTTTGTCTCCTGACCGGGTTTGACTAGGTGCCTAGCGACGATACAAATGAAGCTTAGTCCATTTTTAAAGAGACAAGTAGTTGAGGTATCATTCAAAATTACAGTTCCTCGAGTTGAGGGTCGGTCCCCCTCAGGTTGAGAATCACTGACATTGACTCTACCTTTCGAGACTGTATGCAAACATCCAACGCGGTTAGGCCCGGTTTGTTTGCCCTGATCAGACGTTCCTGGTGTAGGGGTCTTTCCTTTCCCTTGACCTTGGTGGCCGCGCTGCCACGTAGGCTGGGTGGGTTGATCAGAATTGTTATTTTGGGGATATCGGGTTTTGTAGAATTTCGATTTTTCCTGGGGTGGTCTCTGGTTATTACTTTCTCGTTGGTTATAATGCTGAGAGGAATTAGAGGAATAGGATGAATGCTCTAGATTTTGTTTTCGAGATGGCTCATCTGTGGGTTTACGTTTAGTGCTGGGAAGTTCGGCCATTGCATTGATATAGCGTTCGGCCTTATTGAGGATGTCCTCAAGTCTTACTGCGCCCTGTTCCGCCAAAAATCTACGGGTTTCGTTTGACAAAGTTGACTTTATCTGCTCCACAAGAACAAGTTCAAGGAGTCCCTCATATGTAAGAGGTAGGTCCAATAATTCAATGCACTTTATCAAATAGCCCGTGAGACGTGAAGAGAACTGTGAAAATGTTTCCGTGCTCTCTTTTCGGCTGTTCCTGAACATTTGCAGGAATTTTCGGGCAGTCATCTCAAACCGTTCTAGCAAGGCTTTTTTCAGCATTTCGTAATCATGTTGGTTCGATCCCAGCTTTGTGTATACGTCATAAGCATTAGCTTTTAGCAACGTTGAGAGCTTAAGTGCCCAGCGGGAACTCTCTAACCCATACAGATTTGCGAGCCTTTCGAATTTTTCTAGGTAGCTGTCAATTTTTTCATTGGGGCTAGGAAAAGATTCTAAAGCAAAAGACATCGCCGTTAATTGGGCAGACTGAGTGCTGGAGAGATCCATTGACTGGGACTGGGGCGAAGACGGCTCTCCGTTATTCGAAGTAGAGGCGCCCCGACTCTCTAAAGCCTTAAGCGCCAGTTCATGTTGTCTTTCCCGCTCCCTTTCTCTCTCTCTCTGCGGGCTTCCATTTCTGCCTCAATTTTCTTGTTCTCTGCCTCAATTTTCTTCTGCTCCAATAAACGCTCCTCCGCTTCTTTCTTTTCTGCTCTATCTTGAGCATCTTTCCTCTCTGCTCTCTCTTGTGCTTCCTTCCTTTCCGCGTCATACCTTTCAAGTTCCTGGTTGACAAACAAGTTAGCGGCTTCTCCTTCTAACCTGATTCTTTCGCCTCCAGCCTTAGGATGGATCTCATCTGAATCCTCTCTGACATGATTAATGAACTGGATGCTACTACTATTAGAGAATAGCAAGAAAGAACAAGAAGGGAAAAAAACTAAAAGCCGCTACGAGAAAAACCAAAGTATAAAAAAATTTACTTGATGACCTCGTGTGTTAACTTATCGCCGCTATTATTGTCACTTAAGACTTTTAACGCAAGCAACTATGCCAATTAATTGGTAAGTTACACTAGAAAAAAAATCTACTATTACTAACAGTAGAGAAAGATTTTTATTAAAACAATTTAAAAGGGAAAAAAAAAATATAAAAAAATTTTCCCCGAAATTTTAATTCTCTAACAACAAACTCCGTCCCTGAAGTCAATTATGAGATGAGACGTAGTTAACTTAATTTTAAAAAATCAGAACAATCCGTCTTTTAGCTTAGCTCAACTCAAACGCTTCAAAAACCTTTAGTGACTGTAAAACCAGTCACGCGATCCCAGGAAATCTTATAAAGAAAAAAAATTTAATTTACTCCGCCAGAGGATAATTTAGCTACCCGAATTTATGATTATCCGTACTTTCTACTGCTGTGGAAAGAAAACAACCTAAAAGTATGCTGTGTGGACGACCCAAATACTAAAAGGCGTTGTCTAGGGGTGTAATTAATTATTTATTTATTTCCCTAAATCACAAAGACAGATCACTCACACTCTATCTAGTTAGACCCAGACTTAGATCAGACTCAAAATATCTTTTATCCCGGCGAGCCAGCCAAATATTGTCGTAAATTTATTTTGAGAGAAAGAGTCTTAGAAATAGTAGTCCGGTTTAGAGTGTAGAATGATGGTGAAAGGCTCAGTGATAGGAAAAGGTTAGCGAGTAAATATGATGCTCCACAGAGTGCTGGAGGAGAGTAAAGACAGACTTATTTACGACAAATCGTTTCTCTCAATCTTCTCTTCCACTCTCCTGGTCAAACAATTATTTGCCAGTTTTCCAGACACACATCTGCGCTCACACCGATTTGGTGCTTCAGACACACAGACGACGTGGATACGACTATCTTAAACAAATATGAGGGATTTGGGCCTTGGTAGTCCAACACAGTACTATGTATGTTTATGCTGTTTATTAGCATTTAAACTCAATCACAACATCCAACAGGTTACATAAAAATTATCATAAGTACAGAACATACAATTAACAAGGTGAGGATGGGGTAAAGAAGATTGGTATCGACTAAGCCCTTCCCGCTTATTAGACAAAGGTAAACCCAGTCCCAAGATAGATAGTTATCAGGAACATAGGTAATGTAACCTAACAATGAAGTTAATTACTCTGAAAGAGGTGTTACAATATTAGTTATGGTGGTAGACAAAAATACTGTTATCCCAATTGTGTCTTCCCTTTACTAAGCAAAGAAAAAAAAGGGGGGGGGGGAATGAAACAGATTTAACAAATTATCCCACTTAAAAGAACAATGCCGGGTATACAGAAAACGTATTACCCGGTAGGCAGTTGACAAATGGTTTCTGCAAAATAAATCTCTTGTCATTCATACACTCTGTGAGGATCCACACTCATATACACCACACACTTACCGATTGCAGCATCAGACAATCCATAGCATGATATACACAGTAATTAAACTCTTTACATGTGAAAACTGTCTAGTCCTTCTATGTCCCGCCCCAGATAATGCGAGGTTTCACTGAGAGCAAATATTCCCGCTTATCGCCGGACTTGAAGTTCTAAGAGTTCTTGTGTTTTATTATAAAGAAACGAGTCTATGGGATGGCACTGACGCAGTTCGACATAGGGGTGAAAAATGAGGTGATGGTATAATCCTTCAGTGCGTGATGATAGCCACTGACCGGTAAAGTTTTTAATCCAGTGAGGAAAAACTAGGCTCGGTCACAGTCAGGTAAATCGGTATTCTCTCACATTTAGAGCCGTACATAAATTATTGCTACTGGCACTGTTCATCTTCCAGTTTATCTCACAGATTGAAATTTAAATTTGATGACAATATTTTAAATGTTCTTGGGTAGGCTTTCTTTCATGTAATTATGACCGCTAGGCCACACCGGACCGCCACAAGATTAAATTTTTAAAAATGTCTCATCAAACTGTCTGGAAGTTTAAGAACCGAGTATGGAAACTCTCTGTATGATTTATTAATAATACTGGGATCGCAAAGGTGATCATTCTAGAGAAAAAGATATAAAACCCATGACAATCATAATCATACTTCAAAAATCAAATAATATTCTTAACGCGCGATAAATTTACCGTTAAGGCTATTATATATACACTCGCGTATTTAATTATGTATTTAAGAAAACACGTCACGAGTCTAATGGTTAAGATACACATCTATATATATAGGACTTAACTAAATTTATTGATTATAAATTCCTTCGCGACTTTAAAAGTTACTTTAACATTTAAACATCTATTATTTTTGGAAATGTTATAATAGATATATCATTACATTTACCACTACAACTTTTGGGATGAGTTTAATAATTAAATAGATTAAATAAACACAAAATCCAGTGAAATAAAATGAAAGCACTAGACCACTGATCACTTTAACAAATATATTATACCGTGCACAGAAAAAGAAACACTCCAATTTGTAGCCACCAATTTCAGATGGGAATCTAGCAACTTTCTACTAATAGCTAGTGAATCTTAAAAATCTCTGGCACTGAATGATAGCCTGGCTTTCTAGTGGTCTGTATATATTTAAAATGGAATTAAAGATGTGGGGGGCATGAGAAAGTTGACACTTTTTTTGATCTCAGGAGACTTTCGGGGATCTGACCGACAGCCTAAAGAGAGATGCCGTCCCCTGGTTTCCCGTTCGTTGCATCCGACGTCTTCCCCAGTTCGCTCCGTCTGCGGTCGGTTTAGCGCTTAACATGGAGGTGCGGAAAATGCCGGCAAGAAACTTCCCCGTTCGTTTCAGGGACCACTACTGCTTTGATCTCTCCCGCTCAACGTTCCTGAAACCACTTCCGTGTCTATTTGATCCTGTTCCGCTCTCTCTGTTTGAAGTAGGCAACGCCCCCACTGCCCAAGTTAATGAAAATAACTTCATATCATTGCTCAGGCGATGTCCGTGGGCGTGATTTAATCTTTCCTTAAATCAATGCGATGACCAGAATGAACGGTAGATAAACTGTCCACATATTAATCAGCCAACGTGTTGGCCATCTGCGTGGAACGGTTTCATAGCAATGAGTCCAGGTGAAAATAAATTTCCGTTTGATGAAGAGTTACCAAAATATTCGGGGGCTCTGGTGCTATACGAAGGGGTCGCTACAAAGGGTCGTGCTACAACGATTCAGGGCCAGCTGAGTTCGTCTGTGACATTGCTCAAGCAATAACTAAAGAGTGGATAACAGCATGGGACCAAAGTAAAAAAGCAAGACACTCATATTAAATCCTTAAAAAAAACAAAAATTAAAAACTCCATGTACATGGTAGATGGTTGAAAGGGGCGTGCTACAAAGAAAAGTAGCAAACACATTAAATAAAAAAAATAAAAAAACAGACTATAGTGGTGTGTTAAATGGTATAGTCCGTTCGGAAATTCGTGCCCACAGAGAGTGTCAATTTTCTCCAAAACTGTTTGTTGTATGCAGTCTTAGATTTTCCATGCAGTTATTAATATATTTTTTGCCCTTACAAAACTCATTTCATGTTCGAATTTTCTTCTTTACGTTATATAAAAAACTCTCACTGTTGTCTGGGTTAATTTTTAGTAGTTTTACAGGAAAGTTACAAGATCCGTTCAACAATATTTTTTGTTTGAATTAGTGTAGTGACTACATGTCCGCACGAGTGCGCACCTATTGTACACAGTCGCGAGTAACTAATTCAAACAAAAAAAAATATTTTTGAACGGATCTTGTAACTTTCCTGTAAAACTACTAAAAATTAACCCAGACAACAGTAAGAGTTTTTTATATAACGTAAAGAAGAAAATTCAAACATGACATGAGTTTTGTAAGGGCAAAAAATATATTAATAACTGCATGGAAAATCTAAGACTGCATGCAAAAATTCATGTCCATACAACAAACAGTTTTGGAGAAAATTGACGCTTTCTGTGGGCACGAATTTCCGAACGGACTTTAGAACTGTAACTTTGAACTCAACTTGACAAAATCTGCATAATTCAGCCGTGTCAAATAAAATAGTTTATTTACATGAAACATAATGAACAAATACAGCTGGTATCAGATCAATCACCTTCATTGAAGGTGGTTTCTACATGTACGAGTATTCTTCCGTCTCTCACTTCAAGCGTGTGAGGTACAAAAAATCCTGTGTGGCTTCATAACCTAGGTTACCTCAACCTTCTTTTCCACAACGTTCAGTAAACGTAGTTGAGCCTCTGTTTTCTTTACTAAATTTAATGTTTCTCCAGCTTCTATCCTTTCAACTGATTTATAGCAGTTCTTCGTCTCCATGTGTTCAATGATTTGTTTCTTTGTGAGAGACATTTGGTTCTTCCCTTAATAAAATAAATTCTAGCTGTGGACTGAAAATCGAGAGGTACTTACTTCAGTTACTATCTTACTTGTCTTTTCTCCTAGTTCAGAATATAGTGACTACCGTTATTCTGTTCTGTGAATAATAGCATTAAACTTTATCACAACCTAACTTCATTTTGAAGAGCTTCAAGAATCAAAAAGTTAGAAATGCCTTGGTTGTTCTGCATAGATGAAACCGCTAAAACATGGCTTCTCAACACACATGTACAGATACAACCTTCGCCGAAGGCTTTCTATCAGGAATTCCATTAGGATTTTTCAAATTTTAGCTAGCTGGAAGGTAGTGTGGGTTCTTGCCACCGTCGATGGGTTCGATTGGTGCTACTAAAATGTATTAACTTATTTCATTGGGCACGGCTGTGCTGTTCCGTAGACAACTTGGCTATTCCAATTAACGTCACTGCGTTGTCTTAAAGATACCGTTATCTACTTATTATAAAATATAACTAAGCCTATGCAAATGAGATGACGTCAATCGCTGCCACGCAGCTCTCGCCATAGATAGCGTATGGTCGGCCCACCTACATCACTAAATCTACTTTTAGAATCGTATAATTTTTTTTAACGGTGTTTTGTGAGAAAACGCAGTGTTAGTGTTTCTCGTTCTTCATCAATTTATGTTAGACTAATAGCACGGATAATGCTGGGGTAGTAGGCCATACGGTCACAAGCTGACTCTGGGGCTGACTGTTGAAGAAAAAACCGATTCTACAAGTATTTGCTGTACAGCTTCTAAAACTGACTTTTAAAAGTGAATTCAAAAATGACTTTTAAAAGTGAATATAAAAATAACTTTTATAGCTGACTTCTAAAACTGACTTCTTTGTTGCTAAATATGGTTTTAATACTCAACTCACTATAAAATCTCTTTAATCTCTCTACAACTTCCTGTCTCCAGTACAGTTTATCAATTCTGCTGTTGAATTTTTTCCATGCCACGATGTCAAACTGTCCAGTATTTGATCTTTTTGTCTTCCCCTATCTCTTTTTCCTTCAACGTTTCCTGTTGTTACGATATATTCCCACTTTCTTTTTCTCATAACATGCCGAATAAAATGAATTGCTTCTTTCTAACTTGTGAAATAAGTTTCCTTTGCACATTGGCCTCTTTCAGGACATCCTCATTACTCTTTTTGGCTGTCCATGGTATTTTTGACATTCTTCTGTAAAGCCGCATCTCTGTGGCCTCTAGTGCCTTCCCTACTTGTTTACTAATTGTCCATGACCCACTCCCATACGTTAGGATTGGTTCTATATAACACTTCTTCTTCTTCGATCCTTAACCACCGACCGTCGAAGCAGTCAGTGGTCATCACGCCTAGTGGCGTCTTGTAGGGAAACAACAAATTGATTCCACTTTGCACGGTCGGTGGCCATCCTTCGTACAGTGCCCCAACTCTGGTTCATTCTTTGCATCTCAGCCTTCACAGTCCTCCGCCAAGTTGTTTTTGGTCGGCCTCTCTTTCGCTTTCCTTCAGGGGTCCAAAGCATAGCTGTTCTTGTGATGGCATCGGGGTCTCTTCTGAGGACATGACCAACCCAGCTCCAGCGTCTGCCAGCTATGATGGTGTGCATGTCCTCTTGCTTGCTACGAGTAAGCAGATCTTGGTTGGTGATGGTATTCGGCCAAAAGATTCGGTGAATTTTTCTTAGGCATGTTGTGTGAAAAGAGGACAATTTTGACATTTCCTTCTCTGTGACTCTCCAGCATTCCGCACCATAGAGAAGCACAGAAAGCACGCAACTCTGGTATAATCTTAATTTTGTGCTTGTGCTGTATTGGGAGGACTTCCAGATGTTATTTAGGCTAAAGAAGGCTGTTCTTGCCTTATTCATTCTGATGTTGATGTCTTTGCCTGCCCCACCGTCTGGTGTTACTATGCTTCCTAGGTATGTGAAGGTATCTGTCTGTACCAGTTGCTGATTCCTTACTGATATGGGCTCAGGGTTGCTCACATTGAGCGTCATGACCTCAGACTTCTTTAAATTGATGTTCAAGCCCACCTGCTGGCTAAATTTATTAAGTCTATCCGTTTTTTCCTGGATGTGTTGATGTGAATGTGCCAGCAGTGCAATGTCATCTGCATATTCCAGATCTTCCAATGTTGAAAATGTAGTCCATCTTATTCCTCTTGGACTGCCCTCTGTTGTCTGGCGCATCACCCAGTCTATGACTGTTAAAAATAGAGTGGTTGATAAGGGGCATCCCTGTCGTACTCCTGTCTTCACCTCAAAGGTTAGGTTGCTCTGCCCAACACTACACGTAAAGTTGGCATAGAGGCTTTTTATGATTGACACTATGCAGCTTGGAATTCCATAAGCCCTCAGTATTTTCCATAAACTGTCCCTATGTATGCTGTCAAAAGCCTTTTCAAAATCAACAAAATTTATGTAAAGCTGTCTTTGCCATTCTGAGCACTGCTCTATAATGTTCCTGAGAGTGAATATATGGTCTACACATCTTCTGTTCTTTCTAAACCCTGCTTGTTCTTTCCTCAGTTTGTAGTCTACTGCCTTTGAAATTCTCTGTATAATTATCCTGCCTAGTATTTTGCTGGGAACTGAGAGAAGAGTGATTCCTCTCCAATTATTGCAGTCTGAAAGATCTCCCTTCTTGGGCAATTTGACAATTATTCCTTTGTTCCACTCTGATGGTGTTGTCCCCGTTTTCCACACTTGTGCAAATATAGGTTCTAATAGTTCTGCTGCTAGCTCAGGGTCTGTCTTAAATAGCTCTGCATTTAAGTTATCATGGCCCGGAGCTTTACCGTTCTTTAACCCTTTGATTGCTGTGATGATTTCTTCTTTTCGTGGAATGTCTGTATTTACATCTAGATCGTTTTCAGCCTCAGGAACATTCAATTGTGTCTCTGGTATTTCCTTGTTCAGAGTTTCTCTGAAGTGCTCTGCCCATCTTGTTTCCTGTCCCTCTGCTGTCTTGAGGAGATTTCCTTGCTTATCTCTTACTAATGTAATATTGTTTGCACCTTGTTTTCCGCTGATGAATTTAGTTATTTTGTATACTGTGCTTTGTTCATTTCTCAGTGCTGCCTCTTCTGCCTGTTTTGCAAGATCGTCTAGGAAATTCCTTTTGTTGGCTCGGGTTTGGCGTTTAACTTCCCTGTCCAGTTGACTGTACTGTTCGCTATATAGTTGCTTTAACCTGGGGGACTTTGCTTCTGTTTTCTTTCTTTTCATTTCCTTTCTCATCTTTATGGTGTTTAGTGTTTCTGGTGTTATCCAGTCTTGCTTCTTCCTTCCTGGAATCCTAAGCATGATTTGCTACTTTCCTTATATATTGTTGAAATGGTGTTGAAATTCTGGTCTATATCATCAGTCAATGTCTTTTCCTGGCTTTTGGCAAATTGATATCGTTTCTTAATGTCGGCCGCAAAAGCTTTTCTGGTAAGGGGGTCCTTCAATTTGCTGATGTCAAACCTTTTCTGTGTAGTTACAGTTGGTCCAGCCCTTCTTAGTTTCACTTTCAGTTTTGCTACTACTAAATGGTGACCGCTTCCCACATATGCACCTCTTCTTACCTTCACATCTTGTAATGCATGTCTCCATCTACCGTTAACCATGATGTGGTCTATCTGGTTTATGTCCCGACCATTTGGTGATTTCCATGTTAACTTGTGAATTTCCTTATGGGGGAAAAGTGTTCCTCCAATGACCAGGTTGTTAATGCTTCAGAAACTTATTAGCTTATCCCCATTTTCGTTTGCTATTCCGCTGCCGCATTTCCCCATTGTTCTTTCATTATATGTATTGTGTGTACCAACTTTCGCATTGAGGTCTCCCATTACTATAACAAGATCATATCTAGGCGTGTCCTCCATTTCTTTCTGCAGTTGTTGATAGAATTCATCCTTGACCTCCTCATCGCTATCATTCGTTGGTGCGTAGCATTGTATTATTGTAGTGTTGGTGAATCTCCCTCTCAATCTCAATCGTATCAGTCTGTTGTTGATGGGTTTCCATTCCAGTAATGTCCTTTCTATCCCTTTCTGTAGAATAATGGCTACGCCTTCGCTGTGCTGTCCATCCTCTCTTCCAGAGTAAAGTACTGTTTCTCCTGTTGCTGTTTTAACTTTTCCTGCCCCTGTCCATCTGCTCTCGCTTATACCCAGGATGCTATATAACACTGAAGAACTCTCTTTCTTATTTCCAATGACAAAGAGGGGAAACCCGAAGCCTGAAAACAGTAAATAAATAAATATTACACACATAAAGGTCACGTGTTTCAGGCACTCGTGAGAAATAAAAAAGTAGAAAATTAGACAACAGAAAAACAACAGACGTGAGTGGCTTACCGGAGAATCGAACCCAGGACCTTCCGAACGGTGGTATTTATTTACTCGTTATTTTATAGAATTCTACTTTTGCCTGAGCTATTCTGCTCTTCACTTCTGAGATGCATCTTCCATCCGTTGTTATTAATGTGCCCAGGTATTTGAACTTATTTACCTGTTCTATTTACTTTGATAGTGCATTCTGGGGAAGGCTTTTTCTTTGAGACAACCATTACATCTGACTTTTTGCTGTTAAGGCTAAGGCCTGTATTTTCACTTTTTATCACTATGTGTGACGTACGTCTAGTTCGACAAGTGAATTTTCCCTGATATGATGGATGATTTAAAGGGACCTTTAGCTTTTCATAACATTAGAACCCCTGAACATTTGCTGTAACTTTTCGTTTCGCCAGAGCGAACCGATTTCCACCGGGACTCATTTAGTATGCGGCACGAGATCAAAGAGACAGACTAAGGGATTTCAGGGGAGACTATCGGCGCTATCAAAGACAGTAGTGGTCCCTGAAACGATTTCGCATCTCGGTGTTAAGCCCGGAACCGATCGCAGCCAGAGCGAACGGGGAAAGCTGACGCAAGCAGCGAGCGAAGATACGAGAGACCAGGGGGCGGCTTCTCTCTTTGGATTTGGCGGTCAGATCCCCCAAAGTTCATGAGATCAATAAAGCTGTCAAAGTTATCATGTCCCACTCAACTTACATTCCATTTTAGATAAATAGATCATGAAGAATAGACACTTCATCATTCGCTGGCCAGAACTTGATAGTAGCACTAGCGATATTTGAAATCTTGCTAGATTATCCCATGGATTTTCATTTTATTTGCAGTGAATTCTATTTCTGTGCAAAGCGGTAATATATATATATTGTGTAAAGTGATCAGTGGTCTAGTTCATTTATTATATTTCATTGGATTTTGTGTTAATTTAAACCTATTAAATTAAACCGTCTCAATAGTTCCAGTTGTAAATATAATGATCTATCTATTATATTATTTCAAAAGATAATAGATGCTTTAATTAACTTTTAAAGTCGCGAAGGAATTTATAATTAATAAATTTAGTTAAGTCCTATATTTATAGATGTGTGATTTAACCACTAGAACTCGCGCAGTGTTTATTAAATACATAATTAAATACTCGAGTGTATAATAGGCTTAACTGGAAATTTATCGCGCGCTTAGAAGATTATTTGTTTTAAAGTATGATTATGTTGTTATGGGTTTTCTATCTTTTTCTCTAGATTGATCACCTTTTGCAATCCCAGCAATAACGAAATCTTTCAGAGTTTCCATACTCGGTTCTTAAACTTCCAGACAGTTTGATGAGACATTTTTTTAAAGTAAATCTTGTGGTGGTCCGGTACGGCCGTGCTAACATAATTACATGAAAGAAAGCCTACCCAAGATCATTTGATTATTATCATCAAATTTAACTTACAATCTGTAAGATAAACTGGAAGATGAACAGTGCCAGTAGCGATAGTTTATATACTGCTCTATTGTGAGAGATTACCGATTTACCTGAATGTGACCGAGCCTAGTTTTTCCTCACTGGATTAAAAACTTTCCCGGTCAGTGGCTATCATCACGCAGTGAAGGATATTGCCATCACCTCATTTTTCACCCCTATGTCGAACCGCATCAGTGCCATCCCATAGACTCGTTTCTTTATAATAAAACACAAGAACTCTTAGAACTTCAAGTCCGGCGATAAGCGGGAATATTTGCTCTCAGTGAATCCTCGCATTATCTGGAGTTAATTATTGTGTTTATCATTCTAAGGGATTGTCTGATGCTGCAACTCGGTAAGTGTGTGGTGTATATGAGTGTGGATCCGCACAGTGTGTATGAATGACGGGAAATTAATTCTTTTTTGTAACCATTTTGGTTAACTTGCTTACCTGGTAATATATATCTTTTCTGTATACCCTACATTGTTCCTTTAAGTGGGATAGTTGATAATTTGTTAACTCTGTTTAAAACCCCCTCCTTTTCATTTGCTTAGTAAAGGGAAGAACAATTGGGAAGAACAGGATTTCTGTCTACCACCTATACCTAATATAGTAACCCCTCTTTCAGAGTAATTAAATTCACTGCTAGGTTAACGTACCTATGTTCCTGATATTATCTATCTTTGGACTGGGTTTATCTTTGTCTAATAAGCGGGAAGGGCTTAGTCGATACCAATCTTCTTCACCCCTCCCAAACTTGTTATTTGCATTTGTGTACTTATGATAATTTATGTAATACCTGATATTTTGTTAGTGATTGATGTTTAAAGTGAATAAAATCACATAAACTCATTTAGTTCTGTGTTGGATGTACCCAAAGCCCAACTTTTCCCCTATTCGTTTAATATAGTTTGTATCTACGTCGTCTGTGTGTTTGAAAACACCAAATCGGTGTGCGCGCAGAGGTGTGTCTGGAAAACTGGCAAATAATTGTTTGACCAGGAGAGTGGAAGAGAAGAATGAGAGAAACGATTTGTCGTAAATAAGTCTGTCTTTACTCTCCTCCAGCACGCTGTGAAGCAACTATTTAATCTATACATTTTCTATCACTGAGTTTGCATCATCATCCTACACTCTAAACCGGACTACTATTTCTAGACTCTCTTTTCTCTCAAAATAAATTTACGACAATATTTGGGGGCTCGTCCGGGATAATTTTGAGATACATTTGATGCACACATATTTGTGGGCTGGTTCTGGGATCTTGAGCTACAATTGAGGCAATCGCATAGCCGGGTTAAAGATATTTTGAGTCTGATTTAGTCTGGGTCTAACTAGGTAGAGTGTGAATGATCTGTCTTTGTGAATTAGGGAAATAAATAAATGTTTGACCAGGAGAGTGGAAGAGAAGATTGAGAGAAACGATTTGTCGTAAATACGTCTGTCTTTACTCTCCTCCAGCACTCTGTGGAGCATCATATTTAATCTATACATTTCTATCACTGAGTTTTCATCATCATTCTACACTCTAAACCGGACTACTATTTCTAGACTCTTTTTCTCTCATAAAAAAAATTAACGACACTATGGTATCAACCATTTCCTGCAGCTCCTTTTCACGTTTTGCTATTAAAGGCTTAGCAAAGTTTCATTATAGTATTAAGTCAATTCGCACTCTCGTCTACAGTTGCCTCGTCTAGCTTAGAGGTACCATGAGATTAGTCGTATATATTTTTGTTAGTTGGAATTGTTTGCGTTTTGTAATTTATTGTATCTTACTACATTTTCATCATTAATAAAGGCATTTTTCATTTAAATAAATGTTCTAAGACTTTTGGTTTTAGTTTTTTTGTTGTTGATGTTTTTAACGAATACTTACGCACATTTATTGGACGTACACATTTCGATTTATTAACAAAATGGGGTTACGAACATCTTTAAGAACGGAACTCGAACGTAACCCGAGACCAAATTGAGTGTCAGTCCGTCCTAAGTACTCGTATGTGTTTGACGAGAATTGCTATTTTGCTGTTACGTGTGTTCTTGCCAAAAGCTGAAAGTCGTGTTTATCGGTCAGTGTAAAAACACAACATATCGGCGTCGAAGTGATGAATGGGTGTAGGCCATGTTATGTTTTATTCTCCCTTGGGTTAGATGACAGGGAGTAAACTTATATTGTTTCGACCGGTACGTGTGCTGCCGAAGTTTCGATCACGTGTTTCCGGATGTCTGCTAGTCTCGTGTAGTTATTGAGGGTCTCTTAGGAAATAAAGAAAGGACGAGACGTTTACGTCTCCCTCATGTACGTTAAATGGGAAGATTAATGAGGATAGGCAAGAGACTGTAGAGCTATACACGTATCTTGGCAGCAATATAGACACAGTTGGAGGGACAAACAGTTGTATCAAAATAAGAATAAATGTCTAGATGAGATTTTATTGTTTTGGGAAATATATATCGATTAAAAAAGAAATCAAGTCCAACGCAAAAATCTGAAACTTCATGTCAAATTTCAAATCCGCCATATTTTGTGGCTCGGAAACATGAAGAAAAACTCAAACAATAACCAAGATGTTTCGGACTTTCATAAATGGGTGCTCCCGTAGAATAGAAGAAGGGAAGTGGTGCGACAAGATTACTAATGTAGACCTGATGGCAAGAACCAGAAAAGTGCCACTGGAACCAGAGATGAGAAGATGCTGACACACAGTGAGGAAACCTGTTGATAGCATTATCAGGTAACCCTTGTGTCGCGCCGTTGTACCCGGTGGGGTACCACTTGTCGCACCGCTACAGAATGATAGGAGTATGATGGGGATGGTCTATGGAATATTATCAAGATGGTCTCCAGAAATTGGCTCGTTAAGAAAAGAAAGATACTTATTCTAGATAGGGACAACAAGAAGTGAAGTGGAATGCTCTCCACGAGATAATGATATATAGGAAATTATGTAGAGTTAAATTCAGGTTCCCTACGACATTGACCTTTCCCCTCAGATCTTGATAAAGAAAGAGCCCCCTATAATCCCACATGAAAGATTTTGACTATACGTAAATACTAATACTGACAGCACGAGTGATACACTAAATAGCTAAGTAATGATCAACATGGCTATGGGTTTATTGGTTAGATATTTACACATATAGGGTTAGTATAAAGTAAAAAGGATGATTGTAAAAGACGATTCACACATGAAAAGTAAAAATGTAATTAATTAAAAATGATAGTGAAACTAGGGAAATAATGAAACGATGATGGGATAGACTAAGTGTTATCACACTGATGACTTTAAGCTATAGAGTCCGTAATTTTTTCCGAATTTCCTCCAATGTATAAACATTCGAAGGTATGTACTGACTGTCCCATGTAGAAGTCTTTTTCACCGTGTAGGTTATCTCAAAGACGGGTACTTATTGCTATAAATATCTCACGTGTAGTAGGAGAAACTTGTAATTTCTCTGGCGTAGACAAACTGTTGACATTTGTCTCAGGAAACTGACTGCTGTATGATCTTGACAAAGGCACTGGCTTGATTAATGATCTTCTGGTAAAGTAGGTTTCGTGCAATTAAGCTTGATTGAATGTTGTGCAATTGTTACGTACATTTATTACCTACGGGGGTAGTCTTCGGTCCTGCCAAATGTACGCACCAGTTTTATATAGTTATATTATTTGGGCGTTCGATTGATTCACGCACTGACGTGCACAATGCAGGGTGAGTTGCTTTGGACGCACGTGTAACCTAGTTGAGTAGTTTCTGACGTCATGTAAGGGGCAGCTCGGACCATATTTATGTCCGCTGTGTTATCCTTTGATTCTTGGCAAATGTGAAGTAGCCATCAGTTATATTCGTATCTATTGATCTTCATGGCGAAGTCAATAGTGGAAGTATAAAGTAAGTGTCGCCCCATTTCTTATGGCATGTTTATTTATGTACATTAAAGTATCAGGCCGCTCCTATTAATGGTCTAGCGGGAATTCATCGTAGATGACATTCCTAGAATTGGACACACGGAGTCGATAGCCTTTGAATCTTTTCGTAGAGGGAGAATACCTACAAGAAATCAAGTTAATGAATTTATATGCTTCACATGTTTAATATGCTGTTACTACAATGCCAGAAGCGTGGCATAGAATGGGAGAGGTTAGTCAACTGGAATCTCTAACCTGTTCGTATTATCATGTATGACTTTTTTTGAAAACTATATACTATATATAACGGGATGTATGGAGAAAGTCTGGGATTATGAAGTATGATATGGAAGAATTTTATCCTGGAGTATGAATACGTTACCATGATGTACGTCCTTGAAGGAAGGTCAATGGACTTGAATGAGCGGAATAGTATATGGTAACAGTTTTGTGATCCTCAGTCACTTGAGTCAGAGGACTTTATTAGTAGAGAATCTTCAGGAACTTTAAAAGTAATTATCAACATGTTGACGTATGATTTCTGCGCCTGTGACGATGTTAGTCTTGTCCACTCCGTATGTGCTGTGTTGAATAAAATCTATGTACAGTCACCACCGACTTCTGTACTGCCAGTACTTGCCCAGTTCACACAATTCAATACTACTTGTTGAAGTTCGTTTGAAGAATATTGTTGACATTCGTTCATTTTAACCATTCGCGTTTTAAGCTACCACTTCACCAGTATAAACTGAACTCAACGATAAAACGGAGTCAACAATAATTGGTATGCCAGTGTGGTCTGGAAGTAATTTCAAAGGAACGTACCCATCCAAATTATCGTTTGAAAAGAAGATTTTAACTTTCAAGTCACCAACATCTCGAACTTGGAACCCAGTGGGATGAGAAATCAGATTCAACTTACGTTTACCAAGGTCAAGGTCTTCAATCAACCTCCACGTCAAGTTTCACAGTGACTGATTACTTGGAGATCATCTCTTCATCATTATTGCGTGCGAGCTGGTGCTGAATACGCAGAGCGAAGTATTTTATCTGCAGACGTACATCCACGGAGACGAGGCACATTGATTTTTTACCTGCACGCGAGATGAGTATAACGTGTTTCCGTTGTACACTTTATTACGCTTAGTTGTGCCTTCCGTGATATGTCCACATTCATATTTTTCGTGTTAAGTGTTATATGTTGTGTATTCTTCGTGGGAGGTTGGGAATGGCGACTTAGGACGGGAAATTACCAGTTTCACCACAGGTCCGTCTTAAGTGTTCTGTAGGACATTATTTTGCAGACTTCCCGCAGTGGAATGTTCCTATGCGTGAGCATAGAAGGATCTTTGGTCCACTGTGTCTGGTAGTCTGTGACACCTGACTGTTTTAGCTGTTTCGTCAAGTTTTAATTGTTGTTTTTGGTAGTTATTTTTACTTGTACCTTATTTTCATGATGTATTTTGTATGTGATTATTGTCCATCTTACCTGACTGTCGTTCAGTTTTTTTACAAAGCATATGTTTTTACACTGTGTTGTCAATTGTCTTGTGCATTATTGGATCGTAGATGTCATCGTAATTTTTTACGACATTCTATTTTAGTTCCACATTTTATTTTATTTGATTTCTACGACTGTAGTCATTTGTCTTGATTATCGTGTCGTGTCAGTATTGTGCTATTGTCTGTCACGTTATTGCTTTCACACCATTTCATGTTATAAATTACATTATTAATTATTAATATTATTGCCTATTATATAAATTGATTTTACCGTTCTAGAACAGGAACGAAAACCACTAGTTGTAGTAACAATTTTAAGTAGTATTATTACATAATAAAATTGAATAATGGCTACCTTAGACTATTTCATTAAGCAAGCAAAAGCTCTTCAGATGGCTCCTGAGGAAGCAAAAGCATTTGCACTTGCAGAATATAAGAAAGCTCAAGAAATAGAAGCTGATCAGAGAAGGTTAGAAACTTTACGTTTGGAAAATTTGAAATTTGAGGCAGATCAAAAAAGGATTGAGGCTGAGGAGGATGAAAAGAAGAGGAAATTTATAGCTGAGGAAGAGGAGAAAAAAAAAATGAGATTAGCCGCTGAATTAGAAGAGAAACGATTTCAGCGAGAGGCAGAACAGAAGCAAAGGGAGGCTGAAGATAGACTTAAAAAGGAAATGGAAGAAAAAAGATTAATAGCTGAAAAAGAAATGGAAGTTAAACAAAAAGAAATGCAAGAAAGAAGATTAATAGCTGAACAAAACACAAAACGACTTCAGCTTGAGATGGAAGAGAATGAAAGAAAACGACAGCATGAACTGAAATTAGCAGAGTCAGAATATGAGAGACTTAGTTTAACTCAGGAAGCTAATTCTCAGAGAACTTTTGAAAGCCAAACTTCATCCAGACATGATAATTTTAAGGAAATTCACCTTAAATTACCAAAATTTAATCCCCCGTCTGATGACGTGATATTCTTCCTGGATAGGTTTGAGGCCACTTGTGTGTCTTATAACGTGGATAAAGCTCTATACTGTACATATTTATCCAGATTACTTACAGGGGACGCATTAGCAGTTTATCATACCACCAGCATTGGTGAGAAAAATGACTATAATGCTCTTAGAGCGGCACTTCTGCAAAAATTCCAAATGACAGAAGACCAATATCGATCAAGATTTCATACATTACTACCTCAATCTAGCAGAAATTTTAGTGATTTTCTGTCACAAATACGACTAACATTAGAAAGATGGATCGAATTATCCAAAATTGAAAAGTTGTATGAAGGTCTCTTCGATTTACTGATGCGCGATAAGGTACTTTCGTCTGTAAATCCTACATTTCTCGCATTTTTACACGAACGGAAACCTTTATCTATGAAAGACTTAGAACAGCATGCTAAAAATTTTTGCACTGCTCACCCAAACATGGATCTAAGTAATGCACAGATTAAGAATGAATTGCCTGTTGCTTTTGCAGCACAACAAAACAATTTTTCACGCAATCGTTCTTTTAGTGCTGACAGATATGTCAAGAAGGGAAATAATGACAATTTTAACAATGGTAATTTTTACAAAGGGAAGCAATTTCAACAATCTGCTCCATTTAATGTTTCTTGGAACCAGGCTCACAGATCGCGAGATTTTGGTAACAATAATTTTAAAAATAATCAAGGACATTATAATAAACAAAACTGGAGATCAAGATCTCAGGGTCCGCAAAACAAACAATTTTTTTGGAAATAAACCATTTTACCAATATCATAACGATAATTATACAAATTATCGGACTCATCCAAATTTTAACTCTAGCAGAAACTACAATTATGGCAATTTTAATGACAAAAATCAAAATCGATCGCGTCGACGAGATAGATCGTTGAGTAATACGAATAGACATTCTAATGTCGCTTTTAGTGATACACAGGCTAACATTGAACAGGGTAAAGGAGCTGAAACTCATAATGCTATGTGTTGTTCTCTTGATTGTACCCAAGTCAAAGATTGTTCAGAATGCTCTACTCTTTTCCAGCCCAGGGCGATCACGACGCTGCGTTGCGGACATACCTTACCTAGTCTACCTGCAGTCTGTACGGCCACTGCTGCGTCAGTACACCAGGGACAGGGCTCTCTTAAGTTTAACAAGGGATTTGTCAACAATATTTCATGCTCTCTCCTATTTGACTCAGGTTGCAGCACAGTCGGCGTCCGGACTTCGCTGATCAACCCAAGTTGTGCCACGGGCCGGGTTGTCAAGTGTGTAACGTTTGGTGGCACAATTGAAACATTTGCCACTGCTATTATTGATCTTAATACACCATTTTTTTCAGGAAAGATTCAAGCTTGTCTCCTTCCGAATCCAATTTGTGATTTAATACTTGGTCGCATACATGGTATTAAAGAGTGTACACCACAGCAAATTGCTGAATGGGAAGAGCGACATATTCAAACTGCAAATGCAGTAGTGACTAGAGCGCAAGCTACTAATATGTCGCATGATACACCTATGGAACCTACAGTTCATACCACTTGTGATGATGATGCTCCTATTTCACGGGAGTTGTTTGCAACATTGCAAAAGAATGATGATTCATTAAAAAAAATTTTTTCAGTATGTGAACAAAAATAATACCAGCAACAAACTTGCAAAATCTAGACATGATTTTATACTTAAGAATGGGATTTTGGTTAGAGTAATACGAGAAAAGGATTCATCCTTATGTTCTCAGATTATAGTCCCATCCTGTATGAGATCTCGTATATTACGACATGCGCATGACTCGCAATGTGCGGGCCATATGGGTTTTTCGCGTACCAAATCCAGAGTGCTTTCGGCATTCTACTGGCCAGGCGTCCATAAGGACATCACTCTCTATTGTCGGTCCTGTTTGATATGTCAAGAAGTTAAGGTACGGGGTCCATTTCATGCGGCTCCTATTCAAGCTGCGGACATCCCGATTAGACCATTTGATAAAATGGCTATAGACATTATTGGTCCTATGCTACCATCTGCTAGAGGGCATACGCATATCCTTACGTGCATTGATATGTGCACTCGCTGGCCTGAAGCCATCCCTCTCAAGAACACTTCATCTGCCAGTGTAGCAGAGGCATTGATGTTAATCTTCTCACGCATTGGTTTTCCACGGAAAATCTTGTCGGATCATGGGGTTCAGTTCATTTCTGAATCCATGTCTCAAGTTATGAAGACATTAGGTATAGACAGATCTCTAAGTTCTATTTATCATCCGATGTCAAATGGGTTAATTGAGCGTCTAAATAGGACACTCAAGCAGTTGTTGGGTAAGATGACTCAAGACCATCCCCAAGACTGGGATCGGGTCCTACCCGCTTGTCTCTTTGCGTATCGCGAAGTACAAAATCAAGCAACGGGGTTTTCTCCATTTCAACTTGTTTTCGGCATGCAACCACGCGGTCCGATGTCGTTAATCCACGACTTATTGGTTGACGAGAATATTGAAGAGGAAACTCAGTCCTCTTATGAGTATGTGATCTCTCTGAGAAAGAGAATCATAGATGCTTGTAGATTAGCTACTGCATCATCCGAACAAGCCAAAGAAAAAGCTCGTCTATTTGCAAACAAATATAGACGTCTTCGCCAGCTCATACCTGGTGATGAAGCTTTTGTATTACTCCCTGCGCATAATAATCGTCTTTTAATTACCTGGAGAGGTCCTTTCAGGATCATCTCAAGAATATCCGATGTCGACTACATCGTTGATGTTAATGGTAAACATAAAACCTTCCACATTAATATGTTGAAGGAATATTACTCACGTCCTGATTATCTACAATCAGTGTTCCAAGCAACTGACGATCCTACACCTCCTATTCAACACTATTCTAGTTTGTCAGTCATCCAAGAAGAGGAATCTTCTTTCGATGATGTACAACTACCAATACCAGTTGTACCACTCCATTCCACTGAGAAATGGAATGATGTTACTATCTCATCTACTCTTACTGATGATCAACGCCAGCAAGTCTCTAATATTCTACACACGTATGAGGATGTCCTCACTGACATCCCAGGTCATACGTCAGTCATCCAACATGACATTATTCTGACTGACGATACACCGATTCGAGTTCGCCCATATCCTATTCCTTTACTCTTTCGTGATAAGGTTGATAAGGAATTGGATGAGATGCTTCAATTAAATATAATTGAACCATCTTCATCACCATATTCTTCTTCTATGGTAATCATTAGGAAGAAGGACAACAATATACGTCTTTGCGTAGATTACAGGAAATTAAACAAAGTTACAAAATTCGATGCGGAACCATTACCTCTTTTAGACGACTTATTAGAGAAATTATCTCATGCCACATTCTTTTCGAAATTTGACCTTTCAAAGGGTTATTGGCAAGTGCCATTAACCCCTAAAGCAAAGCCATTCACCGCTTTCTCGACGCCACGGGGTCTTTTTCAATGGAATTTTATGCCATTCGGTCTAATGAATGCGCCAGCTACCTTTGTACGCATGATGCGCCGCATATTGTCTCATCGTCCCGATGTCATTACTTATATAGATGACATCTGTCTTTTCAGTGACTCTTGGGATGAACATATTCAGGGTTTAAAATCTTTACTTTCTACCTTACGGGATTATAACTTAACAGCGAAACCTTCAAAGGCTTTTGTCGGTTTTCATGACATCTCATTTCTTGGTCACCGTATAGGTCGCGGTTTAATGTATACAGAAGACAGTAACGTCTCTAAAATTTTAAACATCTCAGCACCTAAGACAAAAAAACAAGTGAGGTCGCTCTTAGGACTAATACAGTTCTATTCTAAATTCATCCCTCATTTGTCTACTATAACTGCACCTCTTTCTTCGTTACTAAAAAAAGGTACAACTAATGTAATAAAGTGGTCGCAGGATCATCAAACGGCTTTAGATTATATAAAACAATTTTTTTTTCAAATAAGCCTTTTTTAAGGTTGCCTAACAAAGATCTCACCTTTGTTCTTCGCAGTGATGCTTCTTCCTACGCTATTGCGGCAGTTTTGATGCAGGAATACGGAGGCACCTTATTTCCGGTTATGTACGTATCCAGAAAGCTTACGACGAGCGAGATGAAGTATTCCGTTCTAGATAAAGAGCTCCTCGCTCTTGTCTGGTCAATCACAAAACTGGATCGTTATCTCCTCGGATCACACTTTGTGGTGGAATCCGACCAGAAAGCTCTTACAGCACTGAACACAGGGAACGTGAAGTCATCAAAGTCAGCGCGTTACGCTATTGCGCTTCAACCGTTCCATTTTGAGATACGAGCTATTCCTGGAGTACAGAATGTGTTTGCAGACTGTCTTTCAAGATGCCCTAGTGAACATGTCGAAATTAAACCACTTCCAGATGGTGAAACGTCCTCACAGAAACATGAATAACTTTGTACATGGTCACTGATTATACATCTGTGGAGACTATGTGTAGTTCTGCAGTATTCGTATATATATATAACTTTCAGAATATACTTACGTATGGATTATAACATTATTTCTTGTGAAATAACGTTTTGTTAGAACGGGAACAGTGATATTAAAGTAACATTTTTTTTTCAGTATGGAAACATTGGTAAGAGTGACAAATAGACATTCACTATTGTTATGGAACAGATTACACTACATATCGTGTTCGTAAGCGTATTTCAGACATGGTACATTGAGAACATATTCTTGTCGATTTAACTAGTTCTAAAAGAATATTAACAATGAGTGAAATTGAAATCACTTAGAATAAATTAGTAATTAATTATTTGTTCATAAATTAAGTACTACTAATTATTATAATTCAATTTAATCAATTTGATTGATTATAAATCACACATCTACTAACTTTATTAGTGTCTCGCAATACGTGTATTCACGTATCCCACTACATGATATCTCACTTTTAGATAACTAGTCAAACTTACTAGTGTTAGATAACAGTAAGTGCGTTGCTTCTTAAAGTGTTTAATTATGCTTTGTTTCATTTTGCATGTTGTATTTTAAAATTTTCTGTTTTATTGATTCTTTTATCATTGATCATCATCAGTGTTGCTGTTCATTTTCATTTTTGAAATCATATGTTTCCAATTTCTTTAAAAAAAAAAAAAAATTTGGTTGAATTTTATTATCATCTTTTTTTTATGGTTTATTTCATTTTCATTTTCAACTTCTTTTTACTTCGAATATTATTACCACATCGTTCCAAAGTAGGTCGATGGTGGATGTGTGCTTTAATGCATACTATCATTTAGTTATATTGTTTTCATTTAATATTCTTTTCTTAATATGATATAATTTTATGCATGTCAAAAATCTTGTTGTAGTTTTGACTCACCTCTCTCGAGTAATTAGTTCGAAAAAAATTAATAGAATTAATTTTTTTAAGGGGAGGTGATAAGGGAGCTGTTACGTACATTTATTACCTACGGGGGTAGTCTTCGGTCCTGCCAAATGTACGCACCAGTTTTATATAGTTATATTATTTGGGCGTTCGATTGATTCACGCACTGACGTGCACAATGCAGGGTGAGTTGCTTTGGACGCACGTGTAACCTGGTTGAGTAGTTTCTGACGTCATGTAAGGGGCAGCTCGGACCATATTTATGTCCGCTGTGTTATCCTTTGATTCTTGGCAAATGTGAAGTAGCCATCAGTTGTATTCGTATCTATTGATCTTCATGGCGAAGTCAATAGTGGAAGTATAAAGTAAGTGTCGCCCCATTTCTTATGGCATGTTTATTTATGTACATTAAAGTATCAGGCCGCTCCTATTAATGGTCTAGCGGGAATTCATCGTAGATGACATTCCTAGAATTGGACACACGGAGTCGATAGCCTTTGAATCTTTTCGTAGAGGGAGAATACCTACAAGAAATCAAGTTAATGAATTTATATGCTTCACATGTTTAATATGCTGTTACTACAATGCCAGAAGCGTGGCATAGAATTAGAGAGGTTAGTCAACTGGAATCTCTAACCTGTTCGTATTATCATGTATGACTTTTTTGAAAACTATATACTATATATAACGGGATGTATGGAGAAAGTCTGGGATTATGAAGTATGATATGGAAGAATTTTATCCTGGAGTATGAATACGTTACCATGATGTACGTCCTTGAAGGAAGGTCAATGGACTTGAATGAGCGGAATAGTATATGGTAACAGTTTTGTGATCCTCAGTCACTTGAGTCAGAGGACTTTATTAGTAGAGAATCTTCAGGAACTTTAAAAGTAATTATCAACATGTTGACGTATGATTTCTGCGCCTGTGACGATGTTAGTCTTGTCCACTCCGTATGTGCTGTGTTGAATAAAATCTATGTACAGTCACCACCGACTTCTGTACTGCCAGTACTTGCCCAGTTCACCCAGTTCAATACTACTTGTTGAAGTTCGTTTGAAGAATATTGTTGACATTCGTTCATTTTAACCATTCGCGTTTTAAGCTACCACTTCACCAGTATAAACTGAACTCAACGATAAAACGGAGTCAACAGCAATACATCTTTTAAGTAGATGAAGTCTCTTCATGCGCTGGCGCGTTGAGTAACTGAACTTGGTTCAGGCTATAAGCTTTTGAGTGATTTGAACTTGATGTATAAACGAATCAACTTGTGAGTACGTGATCTTGATCCAGGCAATAAGCCTTAGAATGAGTTGAACTTGATATAAAGGCGAATCAACTTGTGAGTGATTGAAATTGATAAACGGAGGAAGAAAATGTTGTTGGCACCGACGTATACTTAGCAAGTTTATGATGTCCTATCTTTCGAGTGCTGCCATCCGAATGTAGACTTTCTAGCTTCTTTCCGATTGTCACGGGTCGCCTCCTATTTGCTATGCAGTAGTGGTCCAACAGTGACCAAAACCTTGAGTATCTAATGTGGGTCTTCAAAGGTGTCTACCTTTGCACAAATTACTCTTGGCAGAGTTGTAGATAGAAGGATAATGATGCTTCTACCTCGAGGTAGTCTTCATTAAATATTCAGAAAGCAAGAACAATGCTGAATGAGTCCCAGCAATGATAACTTTAGTATCTGCCGTCAACGTTTGTGAAGGATTGTCTTATAACACTGACAAACAACATTTTTCTTTCTTATATAAGAATAAGTGTTCTTAGGTCAGTTTCTTGCGCTGATTTCAAATCTGAAATCCGTTTATCTCTATCACGTCGGGTTCTTAAGATATTTGTGAATAAATATATTTTTGGGAAACCGTTATTTGCCCCGTTTCATTTTTACTATATAGCTTATTAAAAATTAATAAAAAGCAACATAATTCTACTTTTTATACTGCTAAAAGATGCATGACATATGTTACGCGATTTTTTAAATAGTTACTGTATTTTGAAATAATTATGAGCAAAATATGGCTTCTAGAAGTTGTAGAAATTCGGCTGATCTGTTCTGTTACGTGTGCGGATATTATACCGATCGTGTTGACCAGAAAAACTTTACACCATTACTAAAGAAAGCATATGAACTTTATTTCGATTCGAAAGTTGATGATGCAAATAAATCTTCGCAGCCAAATGCAGTTTGTTCGATACATTGGCAGGTTGGTTACGAAAATCGCCGAAGCATAAGTCGATGCCTTTTGGAGTGCCAGTAATTTGGCGTGAACATACAAATCACACTACTGATTGTTACTTCTGCTTGACAAATATCCATGGTTTCACTATTAAAACTAGAAAGTCTGTGGTTTATCCAAATATTGAATCGGTTTCGAAACCAGTGCCTCATGATCCAATCACGTGTCCGATCCAAGTACCACCAGAACAATATCCGTTGGACGTAAATGAACCATCAGAAAGTGATAGTTTACCTGCTTTAGAAACTAATTCTGACTCAGATTACATACCGGTGAATGATGGTGTTTACTTAATTAACCATTCAGAACTTTCAGATCTAATACGTGATCTCGCTCTTACCAAAGGACAAGCGGAATTACTCGGTTCGCGACTCAAAGAATGAAATCTTTTAGCGCCCAATACTCCAATATCTAAATTTCGTCATAGACACAGAGAACTTGTTCAATACTTTGAGATGGGTGATGACATTTGCTATTGCAAAGATGTAAACGGTCATGAGCACATAATCAACTAATGGCGATTTTTCATCGATTCTTCCAAGACTAGTCTAAAAGCCGTGTCATTGCATAACATAAATTTTTTTTTCATCAATTCCAGTCGCCTACTCTGTTCATATGAAAGAAACTTATGACAATATGGCTATACGTTTGGAAAAAAAAAAAAGTACAATGACTACCAATGGCGGATTTGTGGAGACCTAAAGGTCATTGCAATTCTCACGGGCATGCAGACTGGGTATACTAAATTTTGTTGCTTCCGATGTGAATGGGACAGCCGCAACAGACAGGAACATTATGCAAGAAAGGTGTGGCCTATCCGGGATCGTATGCAGCTCGGGCATAAAAATGTAATACGCGAGCCATTAGTTAACAAAGACAGCTTCATTTTACCACTGTTACATATAAAGTTGGGGCTCATGAAGAATTTTGTAAAAGCGTTAGATAAAACGAGCAAAGCTTTCACTTATCTTCGAGAAAAGTTTCCGCAAGTTAGCGATGCAAAGATAAAGGAAGGTATCTTTGTAGGACCTCAGATTAGGAAAGTTATTGCAGACAAACAATTCGAGAACTTGTTACATGGTAGTGAACTTCGCGCATGGATGGCATTCAAATCGATCGTCGATAACTTTCTGGAAAATCACAAATCTGTCGACTATGTTGCATATTGTTAAGCAGTGCATAGATGCATATAGAATTATGGGCTGTATCATGTCCCTCAAAATCCATTTGCTCGATTCGCATCTTGACTTTTTCCCTGACAACCTTGGCGAATTCAGCGATGAACATGGAGAACGATTCCATCAAGATATCGCCGTAATGGAGTCACGTTATCAAGGATGGTGGAGTGTGACCATGCTTGCCGATTATTGTTGGATGCTTCATCGCGATGTACCACATGCCATTCACCGACGAAAGTCGACTGCAAAGAAATTCAAGCCTACATAACTGTTATACTTCTTGTACGAATGATGTTGTAATACTGTATGCGTTGTTAAAAAACTTCAATTGCGTATTTCTAGAGATCCCGACCTGATAGAGAAAAACGGTTTGCAGATTTAAAAACAGCGCATTAAAATTGACCAGAAAAACATAGAAATGTTAGAGAAAGAAAAAAAAAGTTTTTTTTTGTTAGTCAGTGTAATTAGCTCGTTCAAGCCCCCAGAAGATTTAATTTCAGCGAAATCTTAATTATTATTTTATAGCTCTGTTTAAGTGTAATTAAGATGACCGAGACATACGGGTGCAGGACATTCAAATGATTAAATCAACGTTAAATATATATATATATATATATATATATATATATATATATATATATATATATATATATATATATATATATATATATATATATATATATATATATATATATATATATATATATATATATATATATATATATATATATACTGCTCAAAAAAAGTTAAAGGCCACTTTCAATTTTTAGGTCATTTCAACTAAGCTGTTTTTTTTTAACCTGAACACTCAGTCAAAAAAGTGTTGCTGCATTTTGTTGCATGCTTAAACAATGTTTGTTAATCTGACAATAAATCAAATCTGTGTTACGTGTGTGTACCTCCAAGGTCAATCAAATGCACGTGGTGGAAAGGAAAATAATGCATGTTTGAAAATGCTTCCTATGGCAAAGCCTGTTGATAACATTGCTGAAATTTGCTTTTCACGTGCAAGTCGTGACTATGGTGAACACATTTCACCCACTTTTCGGAAGGAACGGGCAATGGGTATGTTTGTAACATTTACCATTTTAGCTATATATATAACACATGTACAGTTAATTTCTTAAACTAATAAAGTTCCATTTCACTGTTTTTTTGCTTCCAGGTGGAATCTGTCTCTACTATTGTGCTTTCTTGAATAGATGAATCCAAATGTTACTTTATGATTTATATGACTGTCAAATGTCTTCTAATACACCACAGTTTTTCATCATTGCATAGTCTATTAGTAGGTTGGTTAATTTGGTTGTGTTTGAAAATTGTGTTTGAACTGAGCTAGTTATCTGAAACAAAGTCCTTCCTAGGTCTCGTACAGCAGTATGATTGGGTAGAACCCCACCCCTGCGGGTCCTCCACTCGTCAAGATGACACAGTTAATACTGGCAAAAGCTCTGACAAACTTGAACATCTATTTGCTGACTTGGTCACTAGAGATTGTGTATGACACTCAGTGCAGGATATAACCTGAAACAATATATACAACCTACGTAGTATCGCTCATTGTCTCCTTAGCCAGACAGGAGATAGTATGAGACAGTTCAGACAAGCTTTGGTAAATCACAAGAAACATAGTAAGTCATGAATAGCACAATTCGTTCAAGTACTAGCACTATAGTTCAGTAATAGTTCTGTCCATGATTTACTTCAATGAAATCATATAGGCCTTAGGGTAATCATTGTGTCATATATAAAATAATACAGAAAATCAATCTGTTGTATTCATTCCTTCCACCAGTTTGAATAGTCCTTTCCAGCAAGCATAATATCTTTAAAACGCTTTCCACAACCAACCTGCTCAATCCATTCGTTCTACTTAATTATTACACAATTAAACTAAACCTATACACTTCGGGGTTTTCCTCCAGAAATAGCACAATGATCCTACACATGCCAATATTTCTATAACACACATTGATACTATATATATATATATATATATATATATATATATATATATATATATATATATATATATATATATAATTAACATCTCGCTTACCCTTACAGACAGGCTTTTAATGGCTAGAGAGTCTGCTCACACTTCAGCAGATGGCAACGGAGTTGATATAATGTGGCGAGAGGTTTTATTTGGCTGTAGGATCAGTATAGTCCTGAAAATTACAGAAATAGAATTTCTGCCGAAAATGGTGAAGTCCCAGTGTCTGAGAGAACTACTGGTATCACAACTTAGTTACGGCTGTGAATGATCTGATCTCGAAACAATAGTAGAGAGGAGACCGACATAAAGTGCCACCTCCGCTGTGTAACTAACTGTGATATTCAACAAAACCAGGAAACATATTTTACTTAACAATGATAAAATTGACAAGTCGTTCAAATACAATTTCCTAAGTATTTATTTAGTATATACACTATCTACTCTTGTGCTGAAGGGTGAATGTTGAAAAAAATGGAATGTAATGGAATTGTAAGTTTACAAGTGATTTACAAATATATATATATATATATATATATATATATATATATATATATATATATATATATATATATATATATATATATATATATATATATATATATATATATATATATATATATATATATATATATATATATAAATATTACAACAAGTTTTCCAATTATAGGAACAAAAATTATATCAGCTGTGCTGTTAATTAAGGATATAACACTTATCAGCTATGTTGTTATTTTTGTCTCTTGCTATGCTAATTCACTTTTTGTCTCTTGCTATGCTAATTCACTTTTTCATCACTGACAGTTCTATGCTCACAATGCCGACAGAAATGGTACTAATGTGTACTCATCTCTCTTAAGTCTGTTCTGCTTTGTTTGGTTCACACACTCCTGCTGAGGCTCGTTACTTTAGCCCACCCAAGACTGAGGGGGACCAAAGATGTAGAGTCTGGTCAACCTCTATGCTCCTGCGGGGTTCCAGGCAGCGGGATTGACTCGAACATACGACCTCAGTTTTTAGGACACAAATGAACCTGTAAGAAAGCAAAAATAGGGGCTAATTTCTGTCCTCAAGCCCACCTATTTCTAGTGTGAGTGAAATGAGCGTGTCTCAGATGTATGCATGTAGGATGAATGACAACATGGCTCAGTATGATTTAGCAATAGCGAGACAAGACAGGTGTCTACTTGCAAAACATTCTTTCTGATAAACAAATGCATGGATACATTCCATAATATAAATCAATACATGAATAAATCCAATAATATGTACACCTAGGTGTGATACAACAATGTCCTTCCCCCTATACTATACCACCCCCTCTCTGACAAGTGCTATACTAGCTGGTAACATATATCCTAACAATATTGTTATGTTCTTATGATAGGAGTATATGAGACGAGGACTGTTTGGTGATATATCAGGTGGGAGTTATAGGAGACAATAGATTGGAGTTAGATGCGACAATAGATGGAGTCCTGACAAGGACTGTTTTGGTTATATTGCAGTTGGTCTTATCTGAGACAATAGATTGAAGTTATAGACTGACAATAGATTGAGTCCTAACAAGGACTGTTATGGTTATATTTGCAGTCGGAGTTAGATGAGACAATAGATTGAGTCCTAACAAGGACTGTTTTGGTTATATTGCAGTTTGGAGTTACCAGAGACAATAGACTGAAGTTATAGACTGACAATAGATTGAGTCCTAACAAGGACTGTTATGGTTATATTTGCAGTTTGGAATTATCAGAGACAATAGACTGAATATAGGAGACAATAGATTGAAGTATGAGTCCTATTAGTCTTCGTCTATTCACTTAATTCCCCCAAGATACAATCAGTAACCTGATAGGTAGTATAATGACACACAACAAATACCAACGGTTATCGTAAATATATTTACCCTCCTAAGATTTTAAACTGGCCAGGTTTTGACGCGACTTAGTGAAGTAGGTTGCAGGTCGATGCCCTCAGGTAAGTTCTAAATCAAAGTGACAGCTTCTTCCCCTCAGTCAGTCGGTATCTCTGGCGTCAAGTTCGGGATTGCGTGGTTAGCATAAAATCCGCCCGATTATATAGTCAGGTAAATACTTGAGGAAAGCTTTCGGTTGGTTCCTGGCGGAGCAAAATGATTGGTTTCCTCCGGTTTTGTACCTGGTCTCATACAGCCTAATTTTATTCAGTTTCTAGCCGCCATCTTGCGTGAACTGCGTGAACAGTATAATTTATTCTGTCTCAGAGACTGGTGAACGGTGCAAGTTGATTGGTTGAAGCAAATCTGTATCTCGACATAGTGATTAACAAAGTAGTGGGTTACACTTCGTTTCACGACATATAACTGCTTGTGCTCTGTGTCTGTAGTTTGAAATAGGCGGCGAGTGTGTCTGTGTCATGCGTTCTCTCCCCTTTTATAATGGTCTTGCGGATGTACGAGGTGACAACTGGCCCAAGGTACGTTTGCATGCATCCAAAATCGTGTAGGTAAGGCAAGATGTGCTAATACAGTAAATCCAAAATAATTCTGGAATCCTTATTTCTGCACCGATTTCCTCCATCTTAGGCTTATTTTACTTATATGAATGAGCTCTATCACTTTAGATATCCATTTTATCCTATAGTTTATCCGACTATTCACTGGTGCAGCTGAAACATGGAAAAACACAACATAGTTCATGTTCCACTGTCTTTTATTCATAATAACTTCGGCTCTACAACACATCCAGCGAATCTATTGCTATCTGCCTAAAGCTAATGATGCCTTTTATCGAATTGGGTCTTACTTTATCTAGGTATTCCATGATTAGATTCGCACTGCCTTGCGAAATATCTTAAACATCTACACTTTCGTTTCCTCCATGTCTAGCGATCTTCCAACACTATTTATACCAAGCTGGCTTTTCAATGGTCAGTTACATCCACGGGGTTTGTGCAGTGATAATTTTTGAATGATGCCGAGATATGAATCAGACTTCATTACATACCGTCAATTTGTACCACCGACTAGTGTCCAAAAAAAAAACACAGATCAAATACACCCTTGAGTATTGCGTTTTTCTGACACACCCTCATGTGGCCCCCCTTCCCCTTTTTTCATTCCACCATCCCATCTACCTCAGAACGTTACCTTGTCTGAGAATTAATCTTAATCCCAGTGAGCGGAAAACTTTCATTACATTTAGACTGAATAGGTTAACATTTACTGCTACATTGTTTTAAAAGGATAAAAATATAATATTTATATACATCATTTCTCTCTTCATTCCCTCCCTGCTCCATATGGAACATGGGACTACCTCTGCTTTTGTTTCTTTATAAGAAACTCGCATAAAGCAGTCACCAGCCCTTGAAGTGGTGGTTCATGAAATCATCCTTCTATATGCTGAGTTGCCAGCGTCAAATGACTTGGACATCCACTAGCAAGTTTCACATATTATTATTCACCTGTCAATATATACATATTATTTCACGTGTTAAAAATGCAAAATATAGAATTTAAAATGTACAACTTACTCCAAATTATTTTTGGGATCCCTGGCTCAGAGAAATAGTTAAGGCAACTTTTTGAAGATGCCTCTTACACGTGTTCTGGGGTGTTACTTGGCAATATGCTCCCATTTTGACTCCGTGTTCAGATTCCTTTGGATTCCGGTTTTCCGTGTTAATGTAGGTAGAGTGTTCCTGAGAGATATCTCCCAAGGATGCCCAAACAAGGTCCGGTCCGATAAATGAAATTCTGATTCTACTATTTACTTTGGCAGGTCTAGTTGTCTCTTGACGAGTTGAATTTCACAGCGTTTTACCCCAACGAAAGTGTCCGGTTATATCACAACTTTCGTCCCACGCACGTTGTTGATTACTATTAGACCGGGCTCCAATCAGAAATGTTGTTATGTTTACATCTCAAATGCAAGCCAATAGTTACGATCATGTGTGGTTTGATGGTGTCTATTCAGAAAATTTCCTCATAGGAAAATTCTGCATGGTATTTAAAAGGTCACTTTCAAAATATGGAATTGTTATATCCGTCGATTTGCAGTAATGATTGCACTACAACTCCCTACATTATCACAAACAATGTCTGCGTAACACTTCTGTCTGGAAGTTATTACAACATTCCGTCTTTCAGGTGCTTGTCTGTAATATGTCCACAGACGGATAATTTATCTTCCCATTCTCGTGCAAACACCGACCCTCGTTTAACCATCTGGGCTGTGACTCTTCACGACAGTAATTAGTGATTAACAATAGCCATATCAGCGCTAAATAAACTTGCTGGGCGTACGTCGAGGATTTTACCAACATGACTGTCGGTCAATATTGCATTATCTGTCTACTCTCTCAGCAGGGATGGTCACGAAAATAGACAAGACGAATTATTACGGAAGAAGTGCAAACAATGACTCGAAGTTACCAATTACCTGTTGGATGGTAGGGAACTAAAATGCGTCACCAGCTGAATAATGCATGTAATTCAGTACGCACAACAAAGGTAGCTAAATACTGCCGGAACGGATAAGAGATCGA
Source organism: Oreohelix idahoensis (assembly GCA_024509875.1). Lineage (NCBI taxonomy): Eukaryota > Metazoa > Mollusca > Gastropoda > Stylommatophora > Oreohelicidae > Oreohelix > Oreohelix idahoensis. The sequence continues at coordinate 318,937 of JAMPIV010019132.1, forward strand.
CCAAAGTTATGTGACATCGATTAGACGCCAAACACTTAGTATGTAGACTTAGATTTCTACAAGACTGAGGACACAAAGTGGTTCATAGGTTTTACATCTAATTTTAATAGTCGACTATCTTTTTTACCTATTTCTCACTATTGTTTCTTCATAACTGATTACTCTGTTTATAATTCTCATATTTGATGGTATGGCATTAGGCGCAAATGATACTGTGTGCCTGTGTCAGTCCATAGTGATCATTTAATAATCTGTATGAAAGTGAAGTAAATAACTGTAAATTACTTCTTTACATTATAAGTCATAAAATTATGTGAAAGAAAGAATCTATGATTCAATTAACCATTAAGAAATAGAAGTAATGAAGAAAACAGTCTCTCGCACATTAACTATGAGGCTAGTTAAAAAAAGTAATCACAAATAAAAAAAAAATTACTATTAATCTTATTTATCATCATGAATTCCTTAAAAACTACTATTATAATGAACTCCACTGGAATGAAATTATAATCCACGCTGGAATGAAAATATGGAACAAGCTACCTTCTGCAACCTCTTCCACGTATTCTCCGCGTATGTTGTAAAACGTGCTGAATTCAGTTTCGGGTCACGTTATATTTCCTAACTGCCAATGTGTAACAATTTTTATGTGGCTCCTATAGCTCTTTCGCTGATACACTAACTCGCTTTCCACCTTGCCATGCCACATATGAGCGTTTGGTTGAAAGACCCGGCCATGTCAATCTTTGAAAGTGGGTGGGCTCGTGCAGCAGAATCTTCGACTGCATGCCTGACGTCATGTGATAAAAAAAAACATGGCTTGTGATTGGTCGCCTGATAGAGAAATTACCTACCCCTATTTCACAGAATTATCTTTATTTGCAGCTCCGATTTGTTTCCCTATGCCCAAATTGCCTGGCGCTCAGTCTTTTGTTTCATTTTTGTATGATCTACTGGTGGTTTCCCCTTGTCACAACAAACCGACGCCTTGTCTTTCATCTTGCTTTTTTTCACAGACAAAAGAGACTTTTGCTCCTATTCCGCTATCGAAAGGCGGCCATCTTGGTATCTCAGGTAGCTTAATCCTGAAAGTACTTTGTTTTCAACCGCTCCAGCTGGACATGATATTATGCCCATATGTGATGAAACTCGTTTGTATAAACAGGAGATTATCTTATGAAAGGAATTCTCGTCTTGCAATGTTGCAATGGCCAACGAGTAACAATAGTGTCTAACGACCCCAGGTGTTCTGAACACTAAGCGCTAAGATGGGAAATATTAAATTTACAATTAAATACAAGGCGTCATTATGACCGATCACGTTAAAGAATGATGAAAGAGCAAAGACGGGGAAGAAATAAACGAGAACGATGATGAAAAAGGTAAAAGATGACGAAAGAATGGGACTACTTCATCACACCTTGCTATGGAATCCCCAGGGTAAGAGAATTAGAAGCAAACCAAAGAACACATGGAGAAGAGAACTAGAGATGTCAATAAAAATGTGGAGGAAGGAATGACAGACCTTGACCTGATGGCGTGCGATAGTTGGACTTGGTGTGTGTTTGTTGAAGTGGCGTGCGATAGTTGGACTTGGTGTGTGTTTGTTTAAGTGGCGTGCGATAGTTGGACTTGGTGTGTGTTTGTTGAAGTGGCGTGCGATATTTGGACTTGGTGTGTGTTTGTTGAAATGGCGTGCGATTGTTGGACTTGGTGTGTGTTTGTTGAAGTGGCGTGCGATAGTTGGACTTGGTGTGTGTTTGTTGAAGTGGCGTGCGATAATTGGACTTTGCATGTGTTTGTTGAAGTGGCGTGCGATTGTTGGACTTGGTGTGTGTTTGTTGAAGTGGCGTGGGATAGTTGGACTTGGTGTGTGTTTGTTGAAGTGGCGTGCGATTGTTGGACTTGTTTTGTGTTTGTTGAAGTGGCGTGCGATAGTTGGACTTGGTGTGTGTTTGTTGAAGTGGCGTGCGATTGTTGGACTTGGTGTGTGTTTGTTGAAGTGGCGTGCGATAGTTGGACTTGGTGTGTGTTTGTTGAAGTGGCGTGCGATAATTGGACTTTGCATGTGTTTGTTGAAGTGGCGTGCGATTGTTGGACTTGGTGTGTGTTTGTTGAAGTGGCGTGGGATAGTTGGACTTGGTGTGTGTTTGTTGAAGTGGCGTGCGATTGTTGGACTTGGTGTGTGTTTGTTGAAGTGGCGTGCGATAGTTGGACTTGGTGTGTGTTTGTTGAAGTGGCGTGCGATTGTTGGACTTGGTGTGTGTTTGTTGAAGTGGCGTGGGATAGTTGGACTTGTGTTACGGTATATGATATTAACGCCGTCTGCTAAAGGTTACCAGACGTGCAATTGTAAAGGTTAAGACATTTAATATATTGCGATAGATGTTTCAATTACTGAACGCTTCATACACGATCGATTATGACGTGTATAGCGTTGTTTAGGACACAGTCGGTAACTAAGAAACGTGACCCTTTGTTACTTGACCGCCAAGCTGAATAGCTGCGTTTTTCTAACCTTCCAGTTCAATGGCAGGATATAGCCATTTTATATGTGTATTTTTGATGGACCAGGGTCAGTCCTAGAACTCAATATGAGAGGGAAATATATGGAGGTTAGTATTTAACTAGAATTCTCAGAAGGAGAAGAATAATCGTCAAATTCGTATGAATATATTCAGACTCGCAGTCTCACTGTCGGCAGGTAGCCATGTCTATCTGCTCGTGCATATAGCTGTGATGTTCTGACGACAATACTGCATTGTATCCTCATAACGGACATTGACACATAACCAGCAGTCTACGTTGTTGATTAATTTATGCATTACTTATATGGACTTACGCTCTACCCCTATTGGAATTGATCATCATGTATGTATCACTGTGAATAAATGTATGGACTCAATGAACCGACTTATCACGTCAATGGAATTACAAGTTCAATATAATTGCAACGTTCAAATGTTTGCCCACACGTTTTTCTACCCCACCCCGCATTCGCGTAAAGCAACACCAATTGACACGATGAAAATCTTGAATGAAACCATATAAGAACTCAACTAACATGGCCAGCATTTATAACCACTTTATTGACATTATATGGAACATTGTTGTCAAATTGAATGTTCCAGAACAACAGAGAAAATCGCCTTCAACAGATGGTGTCCATTGATTGGGGATCGAAAAAAAAATCGGAAATTAACAATTGTTTACATTTGAAGGACGATCACATGATGTGCTGAATTATGACCTATGACGCATAGTTACCACAACTTACGTCACCAAAGTTCGTGTACATGCCATACAAGTTGACAGCAGCAAGCCTAGTTTCTACGGAGGAAAAAAATAACAAAGTCAACGAATAAACCCTGTATATGCATCAAGAGCAAACAGTCAGACATACTTCTACACCGTTGGTGCATACCGTCATCGACAGGAGTCCGAACTGAGCACAAAAGATAAGTCATTTAAGTGTGACCTTTGTCGGTCGATAAATAACAGTGCTGAGTCCATTTTGCTTTGATCAGGCATGTCTATGTATTTTCATGTATATATGTTAAATTTGTTTTCCATCGTATGTATTTGTTACTAATCGTGGGAGGTAGGGAGGATGAACTGAAATTAGATTCTGCGGCTCTCACGATGCCTGAATTAATTTCGGTCGTTTCTTAGGGCAGTTAAACGATCGCACTTTTGGAAGCCCCATTGAGGTTTGCCATTGGACTGTCTGTCCAAATTTGCTACCGTTTGACGATTTGTGTTAGTTGTACCGTTCAGTAGATAACTGGTGTATTTTATTCGTACTCAGTTAATAATTTTATTCAGTTCTGTACCATGTTCGTTATTATTCGTCCAGTCTCCTCTGACTATCATTTATTTTATGATTGTTAAATTTTCGTCCGTTATGAGTCCTGTGACGTCATCATTTTTCGCAGTCATTTTTTTTTTGTGTGTACTTTGAATATTCAGTTGACCTCGGGTCAGACCTTGAACCCTTCATTTGGTCTGTGACATTTCCGCTTATTTTATTTAGTTCATAAATTCATTTTTAATTGTGAAAATGTCTTGTTTGCGTCTTAACATTGTTTGTACCCTTTAGTTGCATCATTGTTTTGTTTGTCCTCATAATATATATTAATACTACATTAATAATATGATATTATATGCAATAATACACTTGTAATTTAATTTAATTAATTTTTTTCTGATAATTAAGGTTAATATGGGACATTGCATAATTATGCAGTGATAGTCCAAGAAAGTAGCACTACAATTTATAATAGATGCCTAGGGCATAATAATATAATATATATATATTGACAAAATAAAATAATCTTATAGCTACCTTTAAGGTAATAGACCCATTGTATATTATTTAATATACTTTTCTGGTACTAAGAGAGTGACTTAGTACATTGAACAATATAATTACTAGGAATTATACCCAACATTATTGGATATTGAGATTAATTGTGTGATATAATTACATTATATTTAACAGATATCATAACTATTTATGATATAGTATTATTTAGATACAATATTGTTACAAAATATTGTCTATTAGTTGAACTTAGACATTAAGTTCAGTACTATTGTGATTATTTATATTGAATATTTCTAAGTTGAGTAAGTATAATAATTACTCTGAAGCTACTATTGACTATTTTAATCAGTAATTATCAATAATTACTTACAGATAAAAGTCAAAATGCTTACTATAGACCATTTCGTTAAAATTGGTCGGGAATATGGTTATAAATCTCAAGAACTTCGTCAGTTTGCTGAATCAGAACTGGAAAAATATGAAAGAAAAGAAGAAGAGAAAAAAGCTGCATTAAAGAAAGAGGAAGAGGAACAAAAGGCCGCATTAAAGAAAGAGGAAGCAGAACGTGAGATGAAGCAAATTGACAAGGAAAATAGATTGAGAGAGATTGCTCAACGTGAAAGAGAAGAGCAAAGAACAATCGCCAGACAGGAAGAAGAGAATAAATTGAAACGAGAGGAAATTATTTTACAACAAGAAATGGAATTGGCGCGTATTAAATTGGAGACAGCAAGATTACAAGCACAAAGTGCTGATGCAAACCAGAATAATAACGCACAAAATGGATCATCATCCAGCCAACCTAAACATTTCTACAACTTTAAATTACCCACTCTCAACTTGAACGTGGACGACCTTTCATCGTTCCTGTCACGTTTTGAACAGACTTGCAAAACAAACCATTTGCCTGAAGAGTCATGGGTACTCAAGTTAAATGAATTCTTGGTTGGAGAACCATTGACAGCTTCTCAAAATGCTGACCCATCAATAGCTAATAACTACGGTGCTATTAAGTCCTTGCTTTTACGAAGGTTTCACCTGGACGAGGAACACTGTAGGTTGAAATTTAAGGGAATTTTACCTGAATCTCCAAAAGATTTTGCAGGATTCATTGCGAACATACGCAATACGTTTAATAGATGGGTTGAACTGGCAGAAGTCAACAAATCATACGACAAATTAGTTGATTTACTACTGCGGGATAAGGTATTATCTTCGGTTAGCCAGCCATTTTTTGCATATTTGCAGGAGCGTAAACCAGGTACCATGGACGAGTTAGAAAAAATTTCTTTAAACTACTGTTCGGCACATCCGAATGCAACCATTTCTAACTCCTCATTAAGAGAACCTCTACCTGTGGCGTCTAATATGGCCTACAATCATAATAACAAACAAAGACATCACAGTGTAGACAGAAGCAGGTTCCAAAGAAATCACAATGTTAACTTTCAGAAGGGACATAATATGATTTCAACAATAAAAATGAGTTCAACAGAGGTAGATCACGAGATAGAAATTATTCACCTCAAACAAACTACCACAATGGTCAACATAACACTCATTATAATCGATCACATACTCCCAATAATAATAATAACTGGAATGGTAATAATCATGGCTCGAGACATCGAGATAATAGTTACTATAGAGGACGACGAGATAATTCTAACAATTATACTCGGAATCGATCTCATTCTCGGGGATCATCTCATTACAACCATAATACAGGGGCGGCAGTTACAAATAATACTACCCCTATAGCTCAGGTCCCACTTGACAATAATACAACACAGTCTTCTGCTGCATGTTTTGCTATTAATTATAATGTGGCAAATAGTTGCCAGCAATGCAATCTTATTTTTCAGAAGGCGAAAGAAACAGTGCTTAACTGCGGACATATTACACCAGAGGTAGGTCTTGCAGTCAACGATGGAACAGGCCTATTAATTTTTAACAGAGGATTAGTTAATGGATCCGTCGTCTCAGTGTTGAGGGATTCGGGATCCACAACGATTGGTGTACGACAGTCGCTGGTACATCCTAGCTGTGCAACGGGGGAATATGTCCGTTGCATGACTTTTGGTGGAACAATAGAGTTTTACCCCACAGCTATTATTCATGTTAACACTCCTTTTTTCACAGGGAACGTAAAAGTATGCATGCTTCAGAATCCAATTGCAGATCTGATGTTGGGACGCATCCATGGTAGTAAGGATTGTTCCCCACAGGAAATTAATGATTGGGAAAAAAAAAATTTGCATTCTTTTAGCAACGCTAACGCTGTTGTTGATATGGCTACACTTCGTGCCAACAACATAAATACATGTGGCACAGCAGTTTCCAACTTCACTCTCAGTACTATCCTGGAAATTGATGAAGATGATAGATCTATTGGACAACATACTAAGGATATAACTGATCCTAATAAAACTGTTGACGTTGTCAACATTGATAAAAGCATTTGAGGAAGAATAAGAGGTTAAATAATAATGCTGGACTTAAAAGGAAACATAAAGTTAACACAAATAATCATAATGAAAAAAGTTTTTACTTTGCCCAGCAAGGACATGTCTACGACATGTAGGAAACTTAATACCTTTGGTGATGATAGGTATCATCCTCAGTCCAGTCAGGATGATACGACATCCTACAGAAAGACAATGTCGGTGTTGAAAGGGAAGGCTAATTCTTTGACAAAGAATACATATCATCATTGTCCACTATTTCGTGACAATGATACTACATATATTGGGAAAAGTGCGTATTCTCGCACAGTGTTAGTGCGAAATCTGCCGCAGGATACTACCTGGCAGGCACTTAGAAATTTTTTTGATTATACAGCAAACGTTAAGTTTGTTCGTCTTCTGCCATCATGCAATGGGCAGAATAGACAGGCGATGGTTACATTTAGTAACAATCGAGACGCTCGTTGGGTAATCGAGCGTGATAATGGTGTTTATTTTCATCACCGTTATCTAAAGTTACAATTAGTACATGATTCTGCGCCACGCAGATAATGGTGTACGCTCACCCTTTTGTCTTATTTCTTGATGACTCAGCTCTAGTCAGTCATCATTTCTTTTCCTTATTGGTCATTTATTCTTATACGTCTTAGATATCAAGGGACACAAAAAGATATTTCATATTAACATGCTCAAGCAATTTCATACACGTCCTGAACACTTACAGTCAATTTTTCATGAACTAGATGACAACACAGTATCCACATGTCATTATTCTAACTTATCTGTCATCCAGGAAGAAGAATCTTCTTTTCCTGAGGTACAGTTACCGTTACCTGTACCAGTAGTTCAACCTACTGAATCTTGGCGGGATGTAACCATCTCTTCAACGGTTACACCGCAACAGCGTCTACAGATTGCTAATCTATTACAATCTTATCCAGATGTGTTGACCGACGTCCCGGGTCGCACATCGGCTATCAGTCATGACATTACTCTCAATGATGATACACCTATTCGTGTACATCCCTATTCTGTTCCTTTACATTTCCTTGCTAAAACTACTAAGGAACTTGAACAGATGTTGTCTCTGGGAATCATTGAGACTAGTAATTCGCCATTCTCTTCTCCATTAGTGATTGTCCGGAAGAAGGACAATAACATCAGACTATGTGTTGATTATAGAAAATTAAATGCTAAGACTATAGTTGACAGCGAACCACATCCACTTATTGACGACTTACTACCACGTCTATCCAACGCAACTATATTTAGTAAGATAGACTTAACTAAAGGTTATTGGCAGATACCACTGACCGAAAAGGCTAAGTACTACACCGCATTTTCCACTCCACAAGGTCTATACCAGTGGAATGTGATGCCTTTTGGGCTTGTTAATGCGCCAGCTACCTTCATTCGCCTGATGCGACAAATTTTATCAGGTAGACCAGACGTTATTACATATATTGACGACATATGCTTGTTTAGTTCGTCGTTTGAGGAACATGTTTCGGGACTTAGATATGTTTTTGACACTCTAAGGAATTATCATCTAACTGCTAAACCTACAAAGGTGCAAATCGCGTGTAATGAGATAACCTTTTTGGGACATATCATTGGATCGGGATATATCCGAACATTACCTAGTACAGTCTCCAAAATTCTAAACATAGCAGTTCCTCAGACGAAGAAACAGGTCAGGAGTTTGTTAGGACTTGTTCAATATTACAGTAGATTCATACCAAACTTGTCATCCATCACGGCTGTATTGTCTTCATTGTTAAAAAAAAGATATGCCGGTGAAGGTGACATGGACTGGTACATGCAATGAAACTTTCAACAAAATTATAAATTTGTTCTCGCATGAACCAATTTTAAGACTTCCCGATGCTTCCAAAAGATTTTTCTTACGAACAGATGCTAGTAACTACGGCATTGGTGCATGCCTGCTCCAGAACCATGATGGCATTCTACATCCTACGTTATACATTTCAAGAAAGCTGAAGCCGGCAGAAACAAAGTATTCAACAGTCGACAAGGAACTTTTATCTGTGATCTGGGCAATAACCAAACTTGAAAAGTTCTTGCTTGGTGCTCCCTTCACCATACAGACGGACCAACGTGCTGTAGCATCCTTGCGTCGATCGAATCATACAAGCCAGAAACTTGCCAGATATTCAATCATCCTACAGCCATTCGAGTTCTCCATTGAACACATACCTGGCACTGAAAATTGTGTGGCAGATGCATTGTCACGTAATCCTATTGACGACGAATAATCAACATTGACACTCTTAAACTATTTCAATCAGCACTACATTGGATTGAACGAAGTATCAACTATAAAGGAACTAACCTTGCCTTCAATTTAAACTTTATATACACTATATGCATCACAGAATTGAACTACAAGACAATCAAGGTATATATACTGACATTCGAACTTCGTCTAATGTCCATACACGATATACGAATATCATTGATCAATCATGGAACAATATTTGACGACAAGTCGAACTTATTATCCTAGGTGCACTTAATTCTTGGATGCTAGGATAAATGACATTTCTTTCCAACGTAAACGTTTGAACATTTTTGCCTAAAAGAATTCATCAGGATCAAGACTACGGATGGATCATCATATCCTATACTAATTAATTAGTTAACTTAACTTCTTAATTGAATTATTATCAATAAAATGAAATGTGAGAAAAAAATGAAATGAAAGAACAAAAAAGAGAACGAAATACTAAAAGAAGAAATTATGAAAAGAGAAAATAAATCTCACACAAGTATTAGATTAATAAATTTTTTTTAATGTACCTATACATTATTTAGTTAGTTAAATTAGATAGTTATTATTCACTAACACTTAACACACACAATTAAGTTAAAACTTATATTCGAATTTCTTTCTATTTCTTCTCACTTATTTTGTCTTTTTCTTCTCTCATAACATCGCGTTACATTAGAACCTTAATAATTTAACTCTTAGTTTAATTAATTAATTTAATTTTAATTAGTCAAATTAATTCCTATATGACATACTAATACGACAGACCTTACTTTAATTTAATTTTATCATTCACTATTAACATTGGACATTTATTTAGTTGATATAATAATATGTATAATATTGATATATAATGTGATTTATGTTAGATGACTATGACAAATAGTTAGTTGACACGACCGCAACACGGTTCTACTCAGAACATCGTCGGCCATATGTCACAATTGTGTTAAATTTTTTTGAAAAATTGTTAAGTCGGATAGATATTGAAAAAAAATCTATCGATTTTTTTTTCCCCGGTGTACAGGGAATTGTTACGGTATATGATATTAACGCCGTCTGCTAAAGGTTACCAGACGTGCAATTGTAAAGGTTAAGACATTTAATATATTGCGATAGATGTTTCAATTACTGAACGCTTCATACACGATCGATTATGACGTGTATAGCGTTGTTTAGGACACAGTCGGTAACTAAGAAAACTACTGCATTGTATCCTCATAACGGACATTGACACATAACCAGCAGTCTACGTTGTTGATTAATTTATGCATTACTTATATGGACTTACGCTCTACCCCTATTGGAATTGATCATCATGTATGTATCACTGTGAATAAATGTATGGACTCAATGAACCGACTTATCACGTCAATGGAATTACAAGTTCAATATAATTGCAACGTTCAAATGTTTGCCCACACGTTTTTCTACCCCACCCCGCATTCGCGTAAAGCAACACCAATTGACACGATGAAAATCTTGAATGAAACCATATAAGAACTCAACTAACATGGCCAGAATTTATAACCACTTTATTGACATTATATGGAACATTGTTGTCAAATTGAATGTTCCAGAACAACAGAGAAAATCGCCTTCAACAACTTGGTGTGCGTTTGTTGAAGTGGCGTGCGACAATTGGACTTGCTGTGTTTTTGTTGATGTGGCGTGTGATAATTGGACTTTGCATGTGTTTGTTGAAGGCGCATGCGCCTGTTGGAGAAGTAGTGATTGATAGATGAGACGGGACCCAAGACGCATCAAAAGTGAGGAATGCAGTCAGCGACCCATAGCTTGACTGCCTGCGTCAGGGTCAGCGAACCAGAGCTGACCAAGACCCTACTCCACCTCCACGTGGTGGTCCTGGAAACAGGCTGCATCACTGCAGTCTGGCTGAGGAGTAGGGATCGAAGAGGGAAGGCAAACCCGGTCCCAAAAAATGCCGTGCGGAAGTCGGATGTGTCGGCCGAAAGGCGCAAATACCGCAGCTTTGCTGTAAACGGACACAACGCAACCAACGTCCTTTTCAGGACGAACGAGGAAGAGGAAGAAGAAGAAGATTGATGAGACTTACAGTCTCATCATGTAAAACACAAATGATACAGAAACCATAGATACTAGAGCACGTGATTACTTTAGTGTATCATTGCTGATCTATATGGAGAGGAAAGTGTTGAAAGGAAGTATCTCTGCTATCTCACGTTGATGGACTATTTTTGTTGCAGACGGTATCAACAAACGTATAAGATGCCGGCGCTTAACGACGGTCATGTGATCTATTAGATTTACCACCGGGAATGAAATATTGCTGGATTTGTTTATGAAAGTCATACAAGAAAAACAGAAACTAACGGAGTTGGAGAAAAACAGGGCCGCTATTTTAGAAGAACATCTGTATCGACACAGACTGGAAGTTCTCTACAAGGAACTGCTTGTTTTACGATCTCGTAGTTTCAATTCAAGTCAGTACTTGTTAGCTCCCGCCTGGAGCTCAGATCTTCAATAAATACACCCCAAGCTTTCGTGTCTTGTGCCATCCGTTCAAGGTCTTTCCATGTTTTCTGTATCTATTCATGTCTGTGTCTTCTCCAAAAGTTGTTAGTTCTCCCTCCTCTTCTCTTACCTTGAGATTCCAGCACAAGAACCCCCTTGTGATGCTACCAGCTGGTGTTTCTCAATGCGTGTTTTATCAACAACCAGCTGGTGTTTCTCAATGCGTGTTTTATCAACAACCAGCTGGTGTTTCTCAATGCGTGTTTTATCAACAACCAGCATCCTGTCTTTATATTTCTTTCCACTGTTATTTGTCTGGTCTACCCTTTTTCTTCCCCCAGTCGTCATATTTAATCAACCATCATTATCTTTATCGCCGTCTGGAGAAGAGACCTTCAACAAACTTACTCAAAGCTCTTCTATTGCGTGCCATCAACTCACGGTCTTTCCATCATTTTCCATTCTGTCTCCAGTTCTCTTCTCCGTGTGTGATTTGGTCTACCACTATCTGCCTTACCCTGGGGATTCCAGAACAAGGACTGCCTTGTAATGCTATCAACATGTCTCCACAGTGTGTATCCTATCCATCTCCAGCGTCTTCTTCTCATTTCGTGTTCCACTGGCACCTGTCTGGTTCTTGTCATCAGTTCCACATTGGTGATCTTGTCATCAGTTCCACAGTGATGATCTTGTCATCAGTTCCACATTGGTGATCTTGTCATCAGTTCCACATTGGTGATCTTGTCATCAGTTCCACATTGGTGATCTTGTCATCAGTTCCACATTGGTGATCTTGTCATCAGTTCCACATTGGTGATCTTCTCGTTCCATTTAAATCGTGGTACTCTATGCAAGCGCCGGCGTGATGCCGACCACATCACCCCTAGTGTGCCGATGATCAAGGAAATATGGGCCTAACACCACATTCTCTATATGCTTCAATGGGCGTGCAACGGGATACTTTATCTTTACTCCACGCAAGCACCCATTTAAGAAAGTCTGTAACTTTAACGTTGCTTTTATTAAGTTATTCACCAATTTTCAGAAACCGCATAAAGAGTTTTGTATAGTAAGGAAGATGTGTAGAAAGCACATAGACCTTTAGACACTAGTTTTCACAGAGGTGAGCTAGTGTTGAGGGAAAGAGTTAACAGAAGGGCACAGGTTGGTGTCAGTGATTCTCTCACCTTTAGACTGCCAACTCTTGTATTTTTCTGGCGACGACTAACTCTTTCTTACTCAAATCTTTTTGAAGATGAACTAATAGTAACAAGTAATAATACAAGGAGGGTTGAGAATGTTTTTCTGAACAGAACATACAATCTACTAAGTCAAACTCAGAATGATGGTAAGTTACAGAATGTACATAATTACTTTAATTACAGTAGAAATATAAAATCAATGTTGACATGTATTTTGAATAAAAGAAATACTAGGAATTTTAGAACTGTCAGTGTCTTTGGTTCAGATAAGAAGTAAGAGGCTATTTTCCTCACGGACGAAAGTTTATTCCTATGGCTATTTCGTGGAAAAGTGAATCCTGATTTTGGTCTGGGTTTTAAGTAGACTTATCTGCTTCAGTCCAAGAGATGACTAGGCTTTCCGTTAACCTGGTTGTGAAGTTGCGTTATGAAGTTCAGGTGCTGACGAGGTGTTGACTGCTTAAATCGATAGACTGCTCAGGGTTGCTATAGACTGCACAAGGTTGCTGACTTATGATCACCGCTAGAGGGTTTGAGACGTAAGCACTAGTTCTCTCTGTAGCATAGAGCAACTAGGCGGTTTACTCGCAACAATTGACAGCAATCAAAATCCAGAAACTGGCTAGGATTCTGCAACTGGGCTGTGGAAGATAATGCAGGTAATCAATCTTCTGTTTTATACAGACATATTAACTACAGCCACTCTGGACGTTTCGTCTCAGAATGGTGCCGAATAATATATTTACCTGAACCGGTAACGTCAGTCTTTTCCTTAAAGGCGACTGTCCATTTGTTTACAAATTCCTGTCTAGCGGTAGTCTCACACTCAGGTCAGTCAGGTCAACCTTTGTTATAAGCAGACGCCTGGCCGTGTGCGTTCATGCGTGACTGCATTGGAGGAATATTTTTCATTCACTCGTCCGTTGAACAACACGGTTCTTCTCTCGTTCACAACAGTTTTTCTTCATCACATTCCTAATACACTTAGCTTGTAGTACTTTCTCATATCAGCCAGTACTTACATCATTATAATGCATCAATAACATTCAAAATACATAAATGCAAAATAGCTATCATTCTAATGTAAAGAAATAAAACCACAATATTAAGTATTTCACACTTTACATCAATTAACTAATCCCTTGATATTAGAGTTAGCTAATTAAGCGAATACTGAGAGTTTGCTTACCGCTCAGGACTTTATCACAGCTTAAGAAATAGAATTTAGTAGCGTTACTCTCAATCACATATACTTGTAGATATGAGGTAGTTTGAGGCTTCTCTTCTATAACTTCTAAGCGTGCGTTGTCTTCCGCGGTTAATCAGCAAGTGATCTTAAAACTCAGCATATGTTCGCATGAAGTTAAAATATTCCTGTTCCCACGCCAAGAGTTAATTATTTCCCGTATCATGCTCAGGCACGTACCAAGATTTATCGGCGTTCTCCAGTTGACCACTGAACACGGAAATTTAATACTCTGGGAACCACTGGTTTCTACCAAGCTAATAAATCGTATAGACATCTTTAAAGAAATGCTTTTAAGAGCCTTTGAAGAAGAAGATAGAATTTGGATAGTATGACAGGACTAATAGTGAAGACTTGAAAAATCAGCTAAAGAAACGAACACAGGTGCAAATATTTCCGTAGAGAAAAACAGACAAAATATGTGAAGGAATAGAAAAGTAAGGAATTTTAACATAATCTGTACAAAATCTTCGAGCACTCTGTGACACTGTTATGACATGTTTTATGATGATAGCCACTATTATAGTGAGCAGTTTTAAAGTTACGCGTTAAGGGATTGAGATGCTATAAATATATATTATGTTTCGCGCTTCACGGTATTGAACGCGAATTTGTATGGTTGTCTAGGATTTTGATGACGTGTTACGTTGGTATGCTAACACATGACAACGTTATATTTTTACCCTTCAGACTCCGAACTTGATCCAAGTCGGACGTATTTTGGATTACTCCCAATATAGATTGAATTGCGCTGAAGTCCTTTTTGAAGATAGTCTACGCGGTCAGCTATCTGGTGTTATGTATAATAATAATAATAAATTCTTTAAGCACCAAACACGGCGCATAAGGCAGAAACCAGTGATCTCCAGGTTGTTCGTTCTGACGCCACTCCTCTTAGCTCTTGCACATTATTTAGGCCCAACGTTCTTCCTTCTCTTATTATTGTTCTTCTGAGTGTTTCTTTTGGTCTTCCTTTTTTCCTCTTACCCTCAGGAACCCAAGTGAGCGCGTGTAGTGGTATTCTGTTGTTTTGCATTCGTAGGACATGACCGATATATGACCATCGTCTTTTCCTTATATAGTCGGAGACATATTTCTGCCTAGAGTCTTCTCTTATTTGTCGATTAGTCTTGAATTCTTTCCAACTGATGTTCATGAGTTTTCTAAGACATTTGTTCTCGAATGTATTCAGCTTGTTCTCCAATGATTTTGTTAATTTCCAACTCTCACAGCCGTATGTTAACACTGAGATAACATTTGAATTAAACAGACGAAGCTTGGTATGTATATTCAATGATCGTAATTTCCAAATGTTAGATAATCTATTGAAGGCGCTTGCTGCCAAAGCAATTCTAGTATGGATTTCTCTTGTTGTGTCACCATCCTGAGTCATTTTACTGCCTAAATAATTGAA
Organism: Oreohelix idahoensis; assembly: GCA_024509875.1. Classification (NCBI taxonomy): domain Eukaryota; kingdom Metazoa; phylum Mollusca; class Gastropoda; order Stylommatophora; family Oreohelicidae; genus Oreohelix; species Oreohelix idahoensis. The sequence goes on from JAMPIV010019132.1 coordinate 334,377, forward strand.
ACTTTCAACTTTCTGTAGTTTTTCCCCGTTCAAGATGATATCAAAGGTCTCGTTAGAAAAGTTCATAGCTTTAGTTTTAGAGGCATTTATTTGGAGACCTATTTTAACCGAGAGATGACACAAATTATTTATTGCTTCTTGGGATTGTCTTGGTGTTGAACTTAAGAATGCTACATCATCTGCGAAATCCAGGTCCCACAGGAATTTTCCATTTGTCCATTTTATACCCAATTGTTCATTGTGGGTATAGTTTCTCATAACCCAATCAATAGCTATTCCAAAAAGTAGTGGTGACATAATACAGCCTTGTTTCACCCCTGTTTCTACTGTAAACCATTCTGTATTCCCTTTATTTGTTCTAACACAACATCTTGCATTGTCATATAGCGCTTTGATTATATTCACATATTTTGTTGGAAAACCATAGATTGTAAGTATCTTCCACAATGATGGGCGGTGTAGACTATCAAAGGCTTTTTGAAAATCGACGAAGGTGATAATAAGTGGCGATTGCCTTTCCACTGATTCTTCTATAATTGTTCTTAGTGTGAATATTTGATCAATACATGATCGTTTCGGCCTGAAACCCGCTTGTTCTTCTCTGATCTTTTCGTCAGCATGCAATTTAAGTCTTTCTAACATCATGCAACATAATAATTTTCCAGGTACCGATAATAGAGATATACCACGCCAGTTATTACAGTCTGATAGATCACCTTTCTTCGGTAACTTTACAATAATACTGTCTTTCCATTGTTGTGGTGGTTGTTCTTCTCTCCATACTTCATTTATAATATCTAAAATTCTCAAGAGGTTGTTGTCATTAACTGCTTTAATCATTTCCCCTGAAATTTCGTCAACTCCAGCAGCTTTAAAATTTTTAAATCTTTTAACGGCTTGTTTGATCTCGTCCAGCGTGAATTCATCGCAAGTTATTGGCAAGGTGGTTGTGGGTGTTTCATTATTAAAATCAGGTGTTACTGTTGGTGGTGGTCTGTTTAGCACCTCCATGAAGTGCTCAGCCCATCTCTTCATTTGTTCTTTTTCTGTTGGTATTGAATTCCCTAATTTACCTTTAACAGGTGTTTCCATAGCAGTAGGCTGGTGACATAGTTGTTTTGTAATTTGATAAAGGCACCTACTATTACCAGTTCTTGCAGCATTTTCAGCTTCTACGGCCAGTTCATTGATGAAATGTCTTTTATCTCTTCGAGTTTTTGTCTTCACTTCTTTATTTAACAAGTTATAAGTTAGTTTGCAAGATTCAACTGCATTATGTGTACTTGCCGCTAGTAGTTTAAGTTTTGCTGTTTTCCTTTCTTGTATTTTATCCCAAGTATCTTCTCTCATCCATTTTTTCTTTTTATGTACTAGGTATCCGGTGGTCGCTACTGCTGCTTCTGTCATTGCTGTTCTCAGTTGTTCCCATTTAGTATCGATTGTCTTGGTGGTGATATCGTTGTCAATTTTGCCTAAAGCATCGAAATAGTTGTTCATTTTGACATTATATTCCTCCTTTATATCATTTGATTGCAGTCTGTGTACATCTATTCTTCTATTTTTATTCTGTTGGTATAACTTCTTCAGTTTAATTCTCAGTTTAGCTATGCAGAGGTTATGATCACTTCCGATCTCTGCACCTCTGTATGCTCTGACGTCTTGAACTGATGAGCGAAATTTAGCGCTTATGCAGAAGTGATCTATCTGGTTCTTAGTTCTGCCATCAGGTGAATTCCATGTTATCTTGTGGATATTCTTATGTGGAAAGATGGTGTCTGCCACAACGAGGTTTAATATTTCACAAAGTTCTAGAAGTCTTTCGCCATTTTGATTCATACAGCTTATGCCATGAGTACCGAGATATCTTTGTACTCCATCGAGTTATGTATACACTATTGGAATATTAGTATCGATGATTAAGTTTTCCTGAACTAGGAATAAACAGGGAGTATAAATGTAATATTATTATAATCGTTATCTTCGCCAAGGCGACGACTGTTCATTACCGGATTGTCGACATACGACTTCGCGTGTAAACAGTCAGACCCATTTGACGACAGAACAAGTAATACATATGAGATTGTAATTGACTGCGCAAGAGATTCTGATATAACTATTTGATGCAAATGAATTCAACATAACTTGTATGTAATAATTAAAATGTACTGTTTTCGTGGACTCGAAGAAACCGCATCTTTGTTTGCTTCAATCCAGTTGACTCATCATTCGCGTAAGCCATCAGATCAACACAATAGCTCAATATAAAGACAAATTGAAGATCAAGTGAAAGTACATTGAATAGTAATACATGAAGACCCATTCTTCAATTAAAAGGTTTAAAAGGCCAAAAACCGAATTCAACAAAACGGTGGCAACAATATTTGGTGGCCAGTATGGGGAATCGAAAATTTTAATCCATCCACCCGTCCGTCCGTTCGTCTATCTATCTATCTATGTATCTATCTATCTATCTATCTATCTATCTATCTATCTATCTATCTATCTATCTATCTATCTATCTATCTATCTATCTATCTATCTATCTATCTATCTATCTATCTATCTATCTATCTATCTATCTATCTATCTATCTATCTATCTATCTATCTATCTATCTATCTATCTATCTATCTATCTATCTATCTATCTATCTATCTATCTACCCATCTACTCCCCACCCACTTCCCCACCCACCCACCCACCCACCCCCCCTCCCCCCCCCCCCCACCCCCCCCCACCCCCCCACCCACCCACCCACCCACCACCCACCCCCACACACCCACCCCCCACCCACCCATCCACCCACCCATCCACCCACCCACCCACCCACCCACCCATCTATCTATCTATCTATCTATCTATCTATCTATCTATCTATCTATCTATCTATCTATCTATCTATCTATCTATCTATCTATCTTACTCTCTCTATCATACTGTTCTTTCTCTCTTTCGCGCTTTCACTCTAAATTATGTTATTTCTTTCCCTTTCCTGATACTTTCATTTTCTATTTCTTTAACGTTATTATCCCATTTTATTTCTTTTCTTTTTACAATCCCTCCATCTCTTACTTTGACATTATCTATTATCATCCTCTGCTACTTTCCTTCTTTCTCTGATTCAGTCGTATTTTGTCATTCTCTTAAAAAGAAAGGTAAAGGAACCCGTTACACGCCCATTGAGGCATATTGGGAATATGGTGTTAGGCCCATATTATCTTGACCGTCGGCACACGAGGGGTGATGTGGTCGGCATCACGCCGGCCGCCTTAACCTTCCCAGAGTTGCTCTGGTACCCATTTGGGGCTGGGTCGACCCAGAAGCCGTTTGTGGCCTAAAAAATTCCCGCCTCATCTGGGGATCGAACCATAGACCACTGCGCTAGGAAGCCAGTGCACTAACCACTGTGCTACCGCGGCTCCTTAGTCATTCTCTTACGTCATCCTTTGTTGCTATCGTTCTTTTTAAATATTTTCTCTCTTACATTCACATTCTATAATGTTATCATCACATGTTACTCCCTCTCTTTATATTATTCTCATGTGTTACTTTCATGTTCTCTTTCAGAAATATTCTCTGTTACTGTCTCTATATGTTGTATTCTCTTTCTCTCTCTCTCTCTCTCTCTCTCTCTCTCTCTCTCTCTCTCTCTCTCTCTCTCTCTCTCTCTCTCTGGCTCACATTCTCTCTGTTTTTCTCTTTGTCTCTTTCTGTCTCTCCTTCTCTCTGTCTGTTTTTCTCTTTGTCTCTTTCTGTCTCTCCTCCTCTCTGTCTGTTTTTCTCTTTGTCTTTGTCTCTTACTTAATCTTTCTATCCGCCGTTTTACATTTACGTCTAATATATAACGAGTTACATTAACCACTGCTTCCTAATCCACGCTTAGGTCGTAACAAATATATCATTGATCCTGTTGTATTTAAACGTGTCTGGTTTTTTGTTCAGGTTAATTCCTGAAACCTCAAGACTACGTCTGTGTAACAATAAATACTCGACTACTCACATACAAGTTATTAGTAAATAGAAACAACACTCGAGTATCACTCAACAAAAACAAGACATCTACGTGAACCACTAAATCTGAACAAGTATCTAATAGTGCAACACGGTAGTGACGATATTTTTGATTTAACGGTCCAAGGGAAATAATCGTTTACATAGATATTAACAATATTCAGGGGCTGCCTGAGCGTTTGACATTTCGGGCGCTACCCGATAGCCCATAAATGATATTTAGACATATAGAATCAGTAACCAATGTGGAATCAGTAATCAGGAAACAATGACCCTTTTCCCCAGGGGCGCCTAGCATTGTCAGGCCGCCCATGACAAAATAGTACGAAAGAGTTATCTAACATGTTTAATACAGATGAAGCGAGAAGCGCATTATATGAGAGTTACTTGCCTTGAGTTCAGGGTTGACGACAAGCAAGAAATGTATGGGGGACATGTGTTTTTGTGAACGAAAGTGGTTTAAGTGTATATTCTCGTGGTTAGTTAAACAGCTGACTGCTGACAGACATTAGAGTGACAGTTAAGTTTAGCTGCCAGCGAGTTTTGTCACAGTCTTACCGAGAAATGTTCACGTCAGATGCCTTACACATGGGACGACGAAAATGAGAGTCGACATACCTTAGTCTCCATCTTCGACTGAATAGAAAAGGTAGTCGGTTGATTGTTACATACCGGTATATGTATTATTCTATTAGAGCTAGTCTACGATCGTAATAAATGATGTGTTATGTAAATCAGATAAACTGAGGAAGGTTAAGAGACAAAATGTTTATTCTGTAAATGGCTTAGATGACCGGGAATTGAGGTGGTTATGCGGTAGAGTGCCCAAGTGAAGTGATTAATTCATTATCGTTTTCCTGTTTGCTTCTGATGGAGCGTGGGACTAACATTGTAGCTGGTCATCTGGCAGGAAACATGCAACAACGCAAATATGTCTTCTCGCAGCTGTGGTTCTTGTAGCAATTTGTATTACATGATGAGGTTCCCAACCTCATGCACAACCACATGTACAACTTCATGTACAACCTCATGTACAACCTCATGTACAACCTCATGCACAACCTCATGCACGACCTCATGTACAACCTCATGTACAACCTCATATACAACCTCATGTACAACCTCATGCACAACCTCATGTACAACCTCATGTACAACCTCATGCACAACCTCATGCACAACCTCATGCACAACCTCATGCACAACCTCATGTACAACCTCATGTACAACCTCATGCACAACCTCATGTACAACCTCATGCACAACCTCATGTACAACCTCATGTACAACCTCATGTACAACCTCATGCACAACCTCATGTACAACCTCATGAGGAACCATCAGCAGCAATGGTAGTTTTATTCTTACATTTGCCATAAGTGACCCCCGGGAAATACCAGGTGAAAGGTGAAGAGATGATTGTATTTACATTTTGTTTTGTTGAGAGAACCATGAGTTCTCTGTCAGAAATTATGGATTTTTCCTTTCATGTCAGTATGATAGAAACAAAGCTGTAAATCTTGTTTGAAAACAAATTTTAAAACCAAACAAGATTTTAAACAATAATTTGTAAACATCTTCGTTTACTCATCACCTGTTGAAATGATGTGATTCACATGTCTTGTATTTTCCTACATGACTCTGTCTTCTTGTTACTTCCATTGAAACATTCAGTAGAAGAGTAAAGTATTACATATTTTATTATATTAGATCAACCTTTATGAGATGGCGTGACAACACACCTAATTCGCTGTCTTTGCCTTCCATACGCCATGAGCAGAGGCAAGTACCCAATTATAGATGGGTAGACTGGAGCGTGATGCTTCCAGGTTTTGAGCCCACCGTAAGTTTCAGGATTGAACAGGTCAGTGGTTCTTAACGTGTTGTTGGCATTGTTCTCTCTTGAGCTGGCTAATAGAGTCGTAATTACCACATCCGATTAGATAAGAAGATATTATGAAACAGTAATCTTGTGAAATAATATCAAGTTCACATTTTATAGAAAAATTGTATTACCAGGTGGACACAAACGTATATTTTATGGACAAGCCATACGTTGAAGATTATATACTTAGTGTAAATTGCAGATGTAACCTCTTGATATGCTTTGAGTCATCAAGCTGTGTCACAGCTAATGCACATCACAGATCATGTGTAACATACAGCTTATTTCAGACCTTGGTTTCAATGCTGAACACTAGAAAATCCAGCTCACTGGTTAGACTAACGAATGATATTTTTGGAGTTTACGAGCTCAAAGAGACTCGTGAGCATTTACCACCAGCATTTTGCAAAAAACGGTAGGCTAGTCAGAATTCTGATAGTCTGCTTTCAGCGAGAGCTCTTCCCCAAAGACCAAGAAAAGCTATCTTTACAACAACTTTCTCGTGTCTTTCACTGAAAAAACGTTTCACGGACCGTGCATTCACTTTACTGTTTTCAAAGTTACGAAAATACTAGCAACAACCCGCCAAAATTGGCAGGTTTTTAATTATAGTGTGTTGTTCCTGCTACATGCATTACAGACGGTACTATCACTACTGTGGTCATTTCATTGCAGACGACCGTCTTTAGATGTTTGTAGTGAAAATTATATAGATGTATTAAATATGAAGACATGAGTAACCCAACCTAAATGACATGTAGAGCAGTGATAATGATCTAATGGACTGTAAATTGACTAAATAACTAACATTTCTTTTATGACAACATGTCTCGTAATTGTTCGTGCATCTTTTAAAATCTTGCCCTGGTCGACTTACCGCCTCTGAGAAGCCTTGGTCGACTTACTGCCGCTGAGAACAACGTTTGAAGTTTGACGAAACTCCAGTTCATGTAATGTTTATCAATCGTGTTGTTGGCTTCTTTCCATAATCAAACTGTTCATGCACACCTTCATTTGCGCATTTTTTTTCTATTTTCGCGAGAGTACATATAAGGGGAAACAATACAATTATTGTCTAACTTTCAACCACAGTTGCACCACCTTAGCTGTGGTTGAAAGTTAATGCACTCCCTCGAAAATAGAAAAAAAGTGCGCAAATGACAGTGTGCAAAGATGTGATTGACCGGCCGACCGACCGACCAAGTACTTACGGCGGCAATTATGTATTTTGATGATTCTCAGAATGATTCTTTTCTGGAAAGTTAAGTGTTGAATCTCATCTGTCTATGAACACATCTCTTTAGTCACATCCAGCTACGTGGACAATTACGAGAACATAGACACCAGTTATATGTTTGTAAAGCTGGGATTTGCCGTAAACGCTAGCAACCTTGCACTGAGTTATTTCATACCTTCATTCGTTCAGTCGTTCGTTAGTTGAAGCGTTAATTCACTCATTCGTTCAGTCGTTCGTTGGTTGAATCGTTCATTCACTCATTCGTTCAGTAATTCGTTGGTTGAATAGTTCATTCTCTCGTTTGTTTATTGTTTCGTTCGAGTTTATGACAAAGTCTACCTTATTCCCCTAGCGATAGTCTGAGTTCCCTGCTCTGTGCCCCCCCCCCTCCCGTCCTCCCCCCCCCCCAAAAAAAAAGTAATCTTGAGCGAAAGGTGCTACTTTTGTAAAAACCCATTCTACTCCAATTTGGTCATTAGTGGACTACTACTGCTTAGCAGGGACACAACCTACGACACATCTATTACATTTAGTTCTCGCTTTTTCCTCTACTGTTTTTTCGATCGTTTGTCCTCAATAGATGATCAGACCTAAATGTCTTTTATATTTGGACGTGCGCCCAAATATAACCGACTAGGTTGAAGTGGACGCGCGTCGCCAAAGTGAGGCAACATTTTATTTAAAAAAAAAACTAAACAAAGTTTGTCCGGGACGAAGGCATTATAGGCGTAATTTAAGCAATTTTCGTTGTCCTTTTGAGACATATTACCTGTGTTTTTGAGACATATTACCTGTGTTTGTTTAACCCTTCATCCGTCTTTTTATAATAGTTTCACCTCTACCTCAGCTCATTAACCCTTAGAGCTAGACCGAATTACTCCTCGCGGATTCCATTCTTGTAGGTGCCATTACGTCAAAGGTTAGTAAACAACACTGATAATTTAGGGTGTTGACATGGCAGCTTACCCTAACACGTCTGATTCCCGCAGCGAGGCAATGCGCTTAGTTTTTGTTTTCCGTGGCCGTTCGCTGTCATGTTACCACATCTGTTTATGTCATATAATTGGCAGCCTGTCTCATGCTTCTCTCATCGTCATATACGTTCTCCTCCAAAGAAGTCGACAAGGCTATGTTGTCCGCCTGCACCTCTCGTGGAGCCAGCATTATTAGTGGACATATTCTACTGTTTATCTTTTCCACATGGACACATGTCGCTCCGCCCAATTTTAGATTTGTTGACTAGATTATACTTGAGCCTGCAGTAGTGTCATGGGTTGCCCCCCCCCCCTTTTTTTTTTTAGCTCTGCAGTAGTGGTCCAACAGTGACCAAAACCCAAGAGTAACTAATGTGAGTCTTCAAAGGTGTCTATTTTGGCACAAGATTACTCTTGGCAGAGTTGTAGGTAGAAGGATAATGATGCTTCTACCGTAAGGCCGTGTTCACAAGATATTCGGAAAAGCGAGAACAATGCTGCATGAGGCTGAGCAAATGTTAACTCTAGTATCTGCCGTCAACTTTTGGGAAGGATAGGGTTTTCTTCTAATTCGTTAGCTCGTTCAAGCCCCCAGCTGAGTTAATTCAACGAAATTCCTCTTATTATTATAAAGCTCTGTTTAAGTGTATTTAAGAAATTGTCTGAGACATACGGATGTAATACATTCAAAATGATTAAATCAACTTTAGATTTGTCTTTATACAAGTAACTAACTTAATAATCAATTATGTTTTAACAGTTATAAAAATGAATAATTCCTTATAGAAAAGTTATCATCACTGGGTGATGTCATGGCGTTAAAAATTTGATAGTTCACTTGGCAGCTTTTATGTTTCTACTTAGCTGCCAATGGGTTTGTCTGTTCTGCTCCAGCTGATGTTTGGTTCTTTGTAGATGGATGCCTGATTAACACTCGTCACTGATTACGTTTGAAAGTTGTAGCACGTTCCAAGAAGTGTCATGGAGTAACTACCAAGCTAGTCCCGCGTCTCTAAGACCCGTCTGGCTTTTGGTGGGGTAATTCAAAATATTTCCACTAGGAAATCTCAAGTAATATCTTCGTAATAATTCTTCTGGAAGCTTATTACAGCATTCCAACTGTCAAGTGCATGTCAGTAATCTATCCGCAAGCGGATGATTTATCGCTTAGCACGCTTTAGGTACACACAACGCTCGGTCACCATACGGAAACTGACCGGCCCATCTGGGGTTTTTTCCTATGCCTAATCTTATCAAAGCCGAGAAGCTTAAAGCAACATGACGAATTATTACCGAAGGGAGTGTATAATTAATTAGAAAATAGGTAATATCTGCTTTATAGCAGAGAAAGAATATGTGCCTACCACGGATATTGCACGTAATCAGTACGCGCAACAAATGTAACTGAATACGGCCGGAGAGGACAAGAGATCGACCCAAAAATTATGTGACAAGGGCTGGTTCTCAATTTGAAAGGCAAGGAGGCAAATTCTTCTGTTTCACCAAACTCTGAGTGTTCTTCATATTTGTTTGAAGCTTTTTTTTTTTTTTTTTTTGGTTGATAGAATCTCCACATTGCATTTTATTGTCTTTTTTTCTATTGTTTTGTGGGCATTTCTATCTATCTATCTTTCTTTATTTCGTTCTTTCTTTAGTTAGTTCTTTCTTTCTATATGTCTGCATGCCTTTCTTTCTTTTAAATGCCTGAAATGTCCTTCCATTGTTAGCACTACTTGGAGTTTCACTAACCTCGAGTTGTCTTCTCTCTTGTCCCCTCAGTAAGTCTCAGAAAAAAACACACACACACAAATATCATAAATATCTGCTGTAGCTACGTATAATATCGTATCTATTCAAGAACTTTCTCCTCACCAACCTTGACCTCCATTGAATTTCACCATGCACGAGCCTTAGGTCTGACTCACCGTCTGGCACAATTAAAACCTGTCTAGAGCGTTGATGACTTCTCCTGGTACCAGAGTTAAACTGTTGTCTGTGACGTCATGGTAGTGGTAATAATCCGTTGCTAGGTCAGACAGGTGGTTGGGTGGTTTCATTGGCTGTGAGGTTAGTGCTATAAATAGATGTAGCAAATGGTGGTTTTGTCTATTTTGTGTCACGTGATGACTTTTCTGATTTAAAAAAAATTAGCGGAGAGTTCCATTCCAGCACCACCGTAGTAATCAATTTTGTTTGTTATTTTAAATTACTTTTCTGATACAACGTGTTTGCCATACTTATAACTTATTGTTGTATCTTGAATATAGTTCGTGTGAATGTTATGTTTTGAATATAATTCTTATTTAGACGCCATGGCGAGTAGGTATGCTCAGAAATGCGTAGTTATACCGAAAAGTGTTCAATGAATACGTATGTATACCGATATGTGCCCTATGTATGTGTGCGTCTATGGAGAGGTGCATTGTAAATAAGTCAACAGTGAATACGTGTGTACACAGATAAGTTCAGCAGTGAATACGTGTGTCCAAAGATAAGTCAACATTGAATACATGTGTACACATATAAGTCAACTGTGAATACGTGTGTATTGAGATAATTGCCCAGAATATACGAATTTCTGAAGAAAAATAAATAAATTGACTTTTAATGCATATATGGAAAAGTGGCGAGTGAATACGTGCACGCAGCAACAGTTAGCGAGTATTAACAAATAGCTCTCAGTCTAAGGGTCTATTCGAAAGTACTCAGTAAACCACCATCACAATTTTTCTTTTCAATCCTTACGGAACATGGAGCCACTTCTTTTCTGGGCTCCTTGGTACGCCACTGTTGATTTTGAAAATCCCTGGCCTTTGTGCTTGCTAAATTATTGTCCGTATTAAACCTTGAACAACGAGTAAGTTCCACGTTAAAACATGGCGGGAAATAATTATCTATTGCTCTGTTCTGCGACATGTCATGATGACTGCACTAGTTCTCACATAGTCATGTATCTGGATGCACTCATTATCAAGCTATGGAGCAACGCGCAAAAAAAAAAAAAGTATGGAAAGGAGTTTTTATTTTTTTTAAATACAATTTTTGCCTCGTTTTGGCGAGGCGCGTCCCGTTCAACCTAGTCGGTTATATTAGGGCGCATATCCAAATATAAAAGATATTGGAAGGAGTGAAAAAAAGCTAATGTACTGACATTTGACAAATTATTAACAGCTGTTTTATCACAGCATGTTTTGTAAATATACGGGTATCTTTTAAAATCTTGCCTTAGTACTTAACAACACACAAAATAAAGAAATTAAAAATAAAATTTAATGCTACTCCGTCTCCGAATAATTATCTAAAGTATCGACTATGGCAGGGGTCGAGAACCCGCGGCTCGCGAGCTGCATGCGTCTCTTTGAGCCATGTCGTGCGGCTCTCGGCTCTCTACTACTTAACTCTTAGTGAATGAGGGATACCATGTGATTTTTTTGTCATGCGGCTCTTCAGTTTGTTAAAATGGAGACATAATTTGGCTCTTTGTCATGGAAAGGTTCCCGACCCTTTGACTAGGGCGACTAAAGCGGGCGAGTTAGTACAGATGTAAAGAATTCCCTTCATTATCTACTGCTAAATGTAAATATAAGATACTTATTCATGTTCATCCGAAGTGGAGATGAGGACAATTCAAGAAATTGTGTCCAGAATCAAACATCCGTTACTACTCGTATTAAGGACGGAAATACAAGGTACGTTTTTTCCCGCTGGCGCGCTGTTACCCATCCGAAAAATGCGCCAGAAAAAAAGAAGGTAACTTTGGTGGGAAAAGAAGCAACATAAAAACGGCAGTCAGGGAGGGATAAAAAAAACTGTTATGTAAGGGAATTGTGTTCATGTAACTTACAGCGCAAAGGGAACTAACTGTAATGTCTGTATGATAAAAATGAGTTATGGGACCTGAGTCAGAAAATAACTTGTTTGTGAAGTTTTATTCTTTTGTCCTGGACGCAGCAGACGTGTTAAACCTTCTCCCCCCCCCCCCCCCCTTCCCCCCCTCCCTCCCCAACAAAACAAAGTATGCATTTTATCTGGGAATCGACTTTTGCTCCAGAGTCAAAAATGAAGGATGGAAATATCGCTGATAAATGGGACGAATAACGTTACAGATATCAAAGATGGCGTTTTCGTGTTCCAAGCAGGATGTGAATCAATTCATGAATAAAATAGTGGATTGGATGAAACACACCGCAACTTTTGGAATCATATTTTGTATAAGAATGATTCGTTTGTAGTGGAAATACAACAGAACTGTGCGAAGTCTCAACGATGTCTTGTACGACAACTATTGCCATCTGCATTATTATTGTTGTTAACTTGCTTACCTTACTTACTTAGCCATTCCTCTTCTACCATGGGGTGTAGAGGTTTACCAGAGAGCGAGCGAGAGAGAGAGAGAGAGAGAGAGAGAGAGAGAGAGAGAGAGCCATACTTTCCTATCGGCTGTCTTCCTCCTGGCCTGGTTCCAATAAAGTCCTCGATCGTTCAGAGATTGTCTTAGGTTGCCCTTCCAGGGACATCTTGGTGCCCCTGGAGGTCTTGATCCCTGACTCTTAGTTTTCCATCATTGTCGTGGTAGCCGATCTCCTCGCATTCCGCTGACATGGCCAACTTATCGTCGTTCTACTTTGGTCTGCAGGGTGTTGAGTTTCGTCTGGTGGCGGACCATGTCTCTTCTTGTACTTCCACTACCTTCCTCAGATATCTCATTTCTGAGGTTTGGAGCTGGCTTTTGTGGGTAATAGTCATTGCTCATGACTACCATCCATAGGTCAAGACTGGGACATTAGTGGATGGTATACAGCCATCTTTTTCTCCTTGCCAACTTTACTGATGAATCCTGGATTTATGGCCTGAAAAAGTCTTCCAGCTGCTGCTCTTCGGGTAGCCAACTTTTCTTTGATGCCCCCCTTCCAGTCTATGACAGCTCCAAGATATTTAAAGTGGTTTACCTGCTCCAGGATCTCTTCTCCCAGCTTAATTTGATGCCTTTTTTCCTTCTCGTGATATCACCATGGGTTGTGTTTTGGAACTGCTGATGACCATCCCTATCTTCTCTAGCTCTTCCTTCCAGACATGCAGGTTTGTTGTCGACAGCAGCTATTTTTATGTGAGTTGGGCATATTTGTGATTTGGAATAAGTACTCTAGTGTTATGAGAGCTGAGAGAAGTTTTTGAATATGGGCGTGGATGCAGATGTGGATATGCACCACCCATAGTTTTTCTCGTTCGTGTGTTGATCGGCCAGAGGTAACTGTAATTGCTGTAACTGTGCTGTTGATGTCATCACTTATTCGGCGAAATAAATCGAAGTACTGCTGTTCTCAACGTGTTATTTGATGACCCGTGCATGTTCCTGTCATTGTGCTGAAGATATGTACTCTAGCAGAGCCTATGGACCCAAGCATACGATGGGTGTTAAACCTACAACAACACAGATCGTAACAATACTCAAGTGCCTTTTCGCTCAGCTGCTTGAATGTGAAGATAAGACCTTGAGTACTTTGGTTAGCTCGGAAGCCTCACTGGACCTCATCCATTTGTGGCTCAGCTAGGCATCTGAGTCTCTGCTTCAGGATTCTAGAGTAAATTGTATTAGGGACACTGAGAAGAGATATGCCTATATCATTCCCACATTGTCGGTTGCCACACTTTTTGAATATAGGTGTTATGATGGCAATCTTCCAATCCTTTGGTATGATCTTGTGGCACCAAGCTGCTTATGGGACGCTTAGGAGTAATAGGTCGCCTGCTGCTCCCATGAACGTAACCATTTCTTGTGTTATACCATCATGCCCTGCTTCTTTGACCATCCTGATTTTCTCCTGTGCTGCCATCAGTTCCTCCACCTTGATGGGATCTTCGCCACCATGGGTTTCCTCTTCTACAATAGTGCTTATCAATTCTGAGGCTTGACCTTTCCGACCACCAAGGAGCTCTGAGAAATATTCTGTCCATTTTTCCATTACTTCATTTCTGTTCTGAGTATCACACATTCTCTGTTTTTCCTGCTGTGTTTTTAGCTTTCAAGTATTGTTTCCATGTCTTTTTCTTCTCTTTTTTCTGTTTAACTTCTTCTGTCCACCAAGATGTCCTCTTTCCATTCTTCTTAAGTCGGACTTCACCCCATGCTTCTGCTACAGCAGTCTTTATGAGGTCTTTGAATTTAAGCCAGAGGGCTTCGAGGTCATCAGGTTGTTCTTCTGTGTTTCTCACTGCTGTAGCAAAAAGCCCTGCTATCTGGTCTTAATTTCTGGCTCTCTCAGCTTGTAGGTCTTAACGCTCATCTCCCTTGCTCGATTACTTAGTTTCTTGTGTGATGGTGGGCAGTTCCTAGGCCGAGCAACTCTTTCAGTTGTTCTTTTAATTGTTAGCAGGTAGTGGTCACTTCCAATCTCGGGCCTTCTCCAGACTCCAGCATCCTGCACATACTTGAATGAGCTCTTCCTAACAATTTATATTAATTTATTATTTTCAGTGCCAGCTTTTGAACAGGCGTTAAAAATACTGAAGAAAATCCTAGATTGGAATAAAATAAATTAAGACAAATAATAATTAAAGTTAAAGATTAAAGTGATCTTTGTTTTGTTGCATTTTTGAAAACCTGATTCAACTTGTTTTGTTTTGATCAGGTGCTGTTTCAAAATATCTCTTCAAATGTTTGAAATGTTGCATTAGCTGAGTCATGCAACATATTCAAATCAGATTGGCTGATCCTTTGAGGCGCGCATAACAAATGCGTGGGAAGGCAGTGAATATAATCTGACCATTTTGTCAAACGATTTCACTTGAGAAATCGCTCCCCAAGATACCAGACCTTGCTACAGTCAAGAATTAGAATTCAGAATTCCGCCTTAACATACCGGACACCTTTTATTGGAGAATTTCGGACGGACTTTCATAGCCCAGGAAATCTCTTTCATATTAAATAAGGAAACCGGGACTGAGGAAACTGAAGGACCAGACACGAAGTCAGAGAGGGAACTTATTAAATTAACGACACCCAAGACGCGTTTAAGAGGCCGAATCAAGTCTCTTTTACTCGTCTGAGCAAAAAAGTATGTGAGCCAGGATTGGCGTAAGTTGTGATTTACATTTCATATTTTATTATTAACATGTGACCTAACATATACATATGTATATATTACCATGTGAATTTGAATAAGTGAAACTCGCAAGTGGATGTCAAAGTCATTTGAGGCTGGCAACCTCAGCGTATAGAATGATGATTCATGAACCACCACTGCACGGGCTGGCGATTGCTTTACTGCTAGTTTCGTAGAGAGAACTCAAAGCAAAAAGATGTTCCAGGTTCCATATGGAGCAGGGAGGGAAAGATGAAAGAAATGATGTACATTCTAAATATAATACTTACATTTTCAAAGCAGTGTAAATGTCCATATAAACATATTCACTTTAAAATTAATGTAGTTTTCAAGCTTTAAACCAGTGTAAATGTCTATGTGAAAATATTCATTTTAAAGTTAATGGAAGTTTCAAACTTTTCAATCAGTGTAAACATAAATGAAAATATATTCCATTTATATTGTGAACACTCTTCAATCAGTGGAGATGTATATGTAAACAGACTCTATCTATATTATTAACCTTTTCATTTAAATATAAAGTAAATATGAAAGCCATTCTATTTAAATGTTAATGGGATGGTGGTATGGGAAGATAGGAACCCATAACTATGGGGCGGAAAACGCCATTCTCAAAAGAGCGTTTTGTTCTATTCTTTTACCATAGTTATTGGTGGTGCCAGCAGAAAGTACTATCTCTGGAACAAGAAGGGAACAGTGGCCTAAGCTTTAAGACGAAGGACCCACGTGGTAGACTTTCCTTGACATTTTTGGTAAACGAGCTATACCCGACATACTTGACCAGAGACGAGCATGAACAGTGTGAAAAGAACCAACCCATAAGAAGGTGCAGAACCGTCATTGGCAGCTAAGTTCAAATATATGCTGCCACTTGAACTTCTTATAACATTTCACAATCCATAACGACTGTGATGATAACTTTTATTGATCCATAACTATTCAAATTATTTTCCAACTGTTAAAACTTAAGTGATTATTAAATTTTGTTATTTGTAGTTATACAAATTTAACTTCGATTTAATCATTTTTAAGTTACTGTATCTGCCATCACAGGTGTCAATACCTTGTCGAGGTATGGCGGCTTGCGTACCCTGATTACCCCCAGAGCTATGCCAGCGGGAGTTTTACTCCTGGAAGGTTCTACCAAGCTGGACAGGTTTGCGCGGGTAGGGGTCAGACTAAAGCAAACACCCTGGTCCTCCAGGTTGGGGGTTTTAGCATAGGGCTGACACCCCTGTCTGTGTAAAAAGAAACGAAGTTAAGTAAACGACAACAAATGAACAAACTTTGCTGCGGGACAGACATCCGGAGTCTGAGGCTCGTATGACACGCGAACGGACGTCCTGACCGCAAAAAGTGAAACAAAAATAGGATTTTGGAATGTTAGGACAGTGAACGAGACGGGAAAACTAAAACAGGTCACAGCGGAAATGAGAAACTATAGATTACACACTCTAGGGATAAGCGAGAGCAGATGGACAGGGACAGGAAAAGTGAAAACAGCAACAGGAGAAACAGTATTTTACTCTGTCAGAGAGGATGGACAGCACAATGAAGGTGTAGCCATTATTCTACATAAAGGAATAGAAAGGTCATTACTGGAATGGAAACCCATCAACAACAAACTGATAAGAATAAGATTGAGAGGGAGATTCACCAATACTACAATAATACAATGCTGCGCACCAACGAATGACAGCGATGACGAGGTCAAGGATGAATTCTATCAACAACTGCAGAAAGAAATGGAAGACACACCTAGATATGATCTTATCGTAGTAATGGGAGACCTCAATGCGAAAGTTGGAATACACAATACATATAATGAAAGAGTTATGGGGAAATGCGACAGCGGAACAGCAAACGAAAATGGGGATAAATTAATAAGTTTCTGTAGCATTAACAACATGGTCATTGGAGGAACACTTTTCCCACACAAAGAAATTCACAAATTAACATGGGAATCACCAAATGGCAGGGACAGAAACCAGATAGACCACATCATGATTAACGGTAGATGGAGACATGCATTGCAAGATGTGAAGGTAAGAAGAGGTGCAGATGTGGGAAGTGACCACCATTTAGTCATAGCAAAACTGAAGGTGAAAATCAGAACTGCTGGACCAACTGTAACTTCACAGAAAAGGTTTGACATCAGCAAATTGAAGGACCCCCTTACCAGGAAAGCTTTTGCGGCTGACATAAAGAAACGATATCAAATGGCAAAAGTCAGGAAAAGACATCGACTGATGATATAGACAAGAAATCCAACATCATTTAACAATATATAAGGAAAGCAGCAAGTCATGCTTGGGATTCCAGGAAAGGAAGAAGCAAGACTGGATAACACCAGAAACATTAAACATCATAGCGATGAGAAAGGAAATGAAAAGAAAGAAAACAGAAGCGAAGTCATCCAGGTTAAAGCAACTATAGAGGGAAAAGTACAGTTAGCTAGACAAGGAAGTTAAACGCCAAAACCGAGCCAACAAAAGGAAATTCCTAGACGATCTTACAAGACAGGCAGAAGAGGCAGCACTGAGAAATGAACAAAGCACAGTATACAAAATAACTAAAACCATCAGCGGTAAACGAGGTGCAAACAATATTACATTAGTAAGAGATAAGCAAGGAAATCTCATCACGACAGCAAAGGGACAGGAAACAAGATGGGCAGAGCATTTCAGAGAAACTCCGAACAAGGAACCACCAGAGACACAGTTGAATGTTCCTGAGGCTGAAAACGATCTGGATGTTAATACAGACATTCCACGGAAGGAAGAAATTATCACGGCAATCAAAGGGTTAAAGAATGGAAAAGCTCCTGGGTACGATAACTTAAATGCAGAGCTATTTAAGACAGACCCTGAGCTAGCAGCAGAGCTAATAGAACCACTATTTGCACAAGTCTGGAAAACAGAGACAACACACACGGAGAGGAACAAAGGAATAATTGTCAAATAGCCCAAGAAGGGAGATCTTGCAGACTGCAATAATTGGAGAGGAATCACTCTTCTCTCAGTTTCAAGCAAAATATTAGGCAGGATAATTATACAGAGAATCTCAAAAGCAATAGACCACAAACTGAGGAAATAACAAACAGGATTCAGAAAGAACAAAAGATGTGCAGATCGTATGTTTACCCTCAGGAACATTATAGAGCAGTGCTCAGAATGGCAGAGACAGCTGTACCTTGTACATAAATTTCGTTGATTTTGAAAAGGCTTTTGACAGTATACATAGAGACAGTCTATGGAAAATACTGAGGGCTTATGGAATTTCAAGCTGCATAGTGTCAATCATAAAAAGCCTATATGCCAACTTTACGTGTAGAGTAGGACAGAGCAGCCTAACCTTTGAGGTGAAGACAGGTGTACGACAGAGATGCCCTTTATCAACCACTCTATTTTTAACAGTCATAGACTGGGTGATGCGACAGACAACATAGGGCAGTCCAAGAGGAATAAGATGGACTACGTTTTCTACATTGGAAGATATGGAATATGCAGATGACATTTCACTACTAGCACATTCACATTAACGCATCCAGGAAAATACGGATATAATTAATAAGTATAGTCAGCAGGTGGGCTTGAACATCAATCTAAAGAAGACAGAGGTCAGGATACTCAATGTGAGAAACCCCGAGCCCATAACAGTAAGGAATCAACAACTGGAACAGGCAGACACCTTCACATACCTAGGATGCATAGTAACACCAGATGGTGGAGCAAGCAATGACATTAACAACAGAATGAATAACGCAAGAACAGCCTTATTTTATTCTAAACAACATCTGGAAGTCCTCTCAAGCACAAGCACAAAATTAAGATTATATCAGACCTGTGTGCTTTCTGTGCTTCTCTATGGCGCGGAATGCTGGAGAGGGACAGAAAAGGAAATGTCAAAATTGTCCTCTTTCCACACAACCTGTCTAAGAAAAATTCTCCGAATCTTTTGGCCGAATACCATCACCAACCAAGATCTGCTTACTCGGAGCAAGCAAGAGGACATGCACACCATCATAGCTGGCAGACGCTGTAGTTGGGTTGGCCATGTCCTCAGAAGAGACCCCGATGCCATCACAAGAACAGCTATGCTATGGACCCCTGAAGGAAAACGAAAGACAGGCCGGCCAAAAACAAATTGGCGGAGGACTGTGGAGACAGAGATGCAAAAAATGAACCAGAGTTGGGGCACTGTACGAAAAATGGCCACCAACCGAGCAAAGTGGAAACAATGTGTTGCTGCCCTACAAGACGCAACCAGGCGTGATGACCACTGACTGCTTTGACGGTCAGCGGCTAAGGATCAAAGAAAAAAGAAAAAGAAGTTACTGTATGTTTGTCTCAGTCAATTTACTACACACACTCTAAACAGTGCTATACTAGAATAATAAAATTCCACTGAGTAAATCAGGGGTGGGGGCTTGAACGAGCTGAAATTAAATAAGTGCTTAAATCCTTCACAAAAGTGTCGGCAGAATTACAGAGTTAACATACTCAGCCACAGAAGTATTGTTCTCGCTTATTCTGAATATACTGTGAAGACTCCCTGGAGATAGAAGCGTTTTGTATCTTCTATGTACATCTCTGCCAAGAGTAATTTTGTGCGAAGGTAGACACCTTTGAAGCCCATATTAGATACTCTTGAGTTTTTGCCACTGTTCCACCACTACTGCAAAGCAGGGGAGGCAATACCGTCACAGAGGGAGGATCCCGTTACACGCCCATTGAGGCATATTGGGAATATGGTGTTAGGCCCATATTTTCTCGACCATCGGCACACTAGGGGTGATGTGTTCAGCATCACGCCGGCCGCCTTCTTTTCCCAGAAGTTGCTCTGGTACCCAATTCATGAGGCAGGGTCGACCCCGGAGCCGTTTGCCGTCTACAAAATCCCACCTCAACTGCGGATCGAACCATGGACCACTGAACTAGGAAGTGAGTGCACTAACCACTGTGCTACCGCGACTACCTAATCGTGTATTGCACGACGTAAATTCACTCAATCTAGCTTCTTAGCAGCAATGTGTCCGTGTCAGTTATCTGGCCAGTAGTTATCTTGCATGTTTCTATTACAAAAATAATTTAATCTTTTTGTTTGTGTTTTTCTTGTTTGGTAATATGTCATTCAAGTGGCTACAGGCCTTCCGCCTGAGATGGAGATTCTTGATCTTACCAAATTTTCTTCCCACGTTCGTTCTTACCCTTTTAAGATGTTGTTCTATTTGTGTGGCAAACAATCATATAGGCCTAGTGGTTTTTCAATCATCCAGTTGCAATATTTCAAACAGCAACCCATATAGTTGAGTGAATGCAGTGATTTTCAATCATAAGTTATTGAAAATACATTTACAAAGAAAATTAAAGAACTGGTGTTTTCACGCCTCTACACTTCAACAAAATCTTTCTAGCTTCTAACGATGCTTACGATAAGCATGTGCGTGTACTTACGCTTAATTAAATCCTCAGGAAAATATATCCAACAGAAGAAAAAAAAAACACTGGTCTTGATAATCTCAAAGACGAAGTTCACCTAAACACTATAAAACTGCTTAGCAAAAATTTACATCTATCTAATCTATCTTTCACGCACATCTCTCCTTTTTATACAGCTTCTTCTTTTTCCCGCAATTTATTCACACGTCTCCTCTTTTTTCACGCGTTACATTTTATCTACATTTGCACACGTTTCGCTGTTTTTCGATTCTTTTCACACGCCTCTCCTTTCCAACTAAACATTGGAAGAACCCAAGAATCACAACATTCACTTCACACTTCCCACGCATAACACCCATTAATTATTATTTTCTGAGACTGCTCTACAATGCCTCTCACAGCCGTGACTGCTAACTGAACCTTTAACTATACTGCGTTTTGTGCAAAAACGCCGTATCTGCTTTTAATGTCTGTCATTCTTATATGTTGCATTATAGCACGTATAAATGCTAGTGTAGGCCAGCCGGTCACACCAAACACACTTGTTACCAGAACTTCATTTCGTGACGAGCCCCAGCTTAGTCAGTGCCCTTTCAAGATCAGACAGCAATCATTTTTTCTGAGACAAATGTCAACAGTTTGTCGTCCCTAGAAAGATTTCCAAGCGTTGAGGGACATAACAGCTAACAAGTTCTCACTTCTGTACGTGCAAAAGTTTTCATCAATGAGTACTCGTCTTGGTAATAACCCACACGTTGGAACAGGCATTTATATTGCACAGTCGGTGCATATCTGCGTATAAAGAATAATTGGGGAAATTTAAATGACCCAGGGACAGTATAGATGTATCATCAGTTATGTAACACTTAATATATCCCATAATCATCTCATTATTTACGTAGTTTCACTATCATATTTAATTAACTACTTCTTTACATTTCATCTGTGTGTAATTTATCTTGCACCATCATCCTTTTTACTTTCTCACTTACTTACTTAGTCGTTCCCCTTCTACCGTGAGGTGTAGAGGTTTGGAAGAGAGAGCGCCAGACTATCCTATCGGCTGTCTTCCTCCTGGCCTGGTTCCATTCTAGTCCTCGGTCCTTTAAAGATTGTCTAAAGTTGTCTTCCCAGCAGACTCTGGGTCGTCCTGGGGGTCTGGATCCCTGGCTCTTAGTTTCCCATGCTTGTCGTGGTAGCCGATCTTCTCCCATTCTGCAGACATGGCCAAACCGTCTTAATTGGGACTGTTCTACTTGGATCTACAGGGGGTGGGATTTTAGGCCTTGACGTATCGTCTGGTTGCGGACCATGTCTCTTCTTGTTACTTCAAGCACCTTCCTCAGATACCTCATTTTTACATTCTATTAATACTAGATGTGTAAATATTTAACAAATAAAATGTAAAACCGCGTTGATAATTATTCGATTATTTCATTTATCACTCATGCTGTCTGTGTTAAGTATTTCCATATAGGTAAAATCCTTCATTTAGGAAGTTGGGGGCTTTTTCTTTACCGAGATTTCATGGCAGAGGTTAATATCATAGGAAAACATAAAACTTTCCATGATTGATTAGAAAATACAATCTAATGGCGAGTATTCGCCTTCTCTTCTACTCCTCCTTATCTCGGATAGGTCTCTTTTTTCTTAACAAGCCAATTTCTGGAGACCATTTAGACACATCTCATAGGCCATCCCTATCGTACTGTAGAGGTGCGACCATGGTTCCCCGCCAGTAATAATTATATACGACAGCCTCTGACTTCCGATATTATCTTATCCTCGGTAGGTCACACCTTGACACTCCCACACGTTTTACGCGTGAACGCACTTGACATGCTATTCTTTGATCTAGGACAGACGAAGACTAGCCAGATGGAACAGTAAGATTAAGACAACATTCGATCGCCAGCTGTATTGTTTAAACAGGCGAGCTATTGATAAAAGCAAGTATTGCTTCTGCTAAAGCTGGAATGCTTGCTAGATAAAATCAAGACGATATTCTGGGAGTATATTTATCATCAATGAGGTATTAAGACATCACATTTAGATTGCATAAGTATTTCCGGTCAACCTAGTTGAAGACAGGGGAGGAGTATTTTAAGTCAAAACAGCACAAAAATGAAAATTGGGATTAGTCTATATTCGGATAATTTAAATTCTCCTGAACGTAAATCTGTGAAAACAATTTGCACGTACACATTCTAATTATTTATATTTTGATTTTATAAAATAGTATTTCCTTATATATATATATATATATATATATATATATATATATATATATATATATATATATATATATATATATATATATATATATATATATATATATATATATATATATATATTAATGTATAAATACACACTCAGAGAGCTATTAAGTTAATTTTTGCTGAATAACCTTCAGTTAGAAGCTTATAAAATACGAGCCAACATATATAGTTCTCACAGAAGTTGGCGGAGAATACAAGGTTTATAACAAACTTAGGTGACTCAGTTGTTAAACTTTCCATTCTAAAAATGGACCACACTTCTATTTATATCTCTGCCAAGAGTAATCTTGAGCGAAGGTTGCTACCTTTTAGAAAACATATTCCTTTTTACTCCGTTAGTGGACTATTACTGCATAGCAAGGGAGACACCCCGGGACTTCCGGAATCTTAAAGGTAGGAGAAGCAGAGGTAGACCGAAAAATACTGACGAGAACTGAAGACAGAAAGGAAAATGATGAGGAAAACAAGGAATGACATTAGGACATTAGGAGTCGGCATACTTTTGTTGACGGCCTATGCTCCTTGGGGAGATGAAGGGGAAAGAAGAAAAAAAAACATATTTCACGCGCTACAGTTATCTTATCTTAGATTAGCAAAACGGGACTAGCAACATCACATACAAAGCTCTTTCTCCGCACACAACCACACATTAACCACACCTTGTATCGAACAGCTAAACTCGCTCCTCCCTATCATACAAACCGACCACCTTCGCAACCCTTGCCCCTCCACCGCACAGCAGAAACATTAAAACCAAACACCAGCACAAACAAGTCACAGAAATGGCGATAACGCTCTAGCAGATATGATATGTATCCTTCCACGGAAGAAAAGAACAAATCCTGAAACATGGCGCTTTTTTTTCACAATTTTATGTGCAAGTGTCGGCGGATATATTGATTTGTTCACACATCACTACACACAGACTTCCTCTTCCTACCACAGGAAGGAATGAATATACAAACACGCACACATCTGCCGTCCCATTTCTACCATTATATTTTCTATCTTTCTCCTTGAACACCCAGCATAAAGTATGGGTAAAACGTCACAGTTAACCCCCTTACAAGAATCCTGTGTCAGAACACGTGCTCATGTTGCTGTGATTTATTTAGCATTTTATGTTGCATGATGAAGTTGCCTGCCGCATGTAGAACCTCTCGTTATTCGCATTTTTTACGACATGCATGAAGAAGCAGTAGTTTTATTGTTTCTTTGTTTCCTGACAGACCCCAACAAAGCACAGGAGCCACACATTCTCTGTTGCCATTGAATATCAGTGGCGTATCCTGGTAATGCGAGCTAGGCGTGCTGCTACTTAAAATGAATATGTACGCCTACTATTTAACTTCTTCCCCTCTTAATTTAAAAACCATCTATATTCAATTACGCAACGATAGTTATTAGGGGTATATGTCAATTATCTTCGAAATACTAATTAACTTACAACTTGAAACTCACTGTCACTGTAATAATCTGCATTCCCGGCAACTAACAAAAATTAATCACAAAAAACACTGGCGATTTTTACAACTCGAGAGCTGCTAGGCCACCGCACGCATATTCGCATTGTATTGTCGTATCTGCCCACGACCCGGTTTCACACAAACCAGTCTTTAGATGTGAATCCGAACGGTCCAGCACGCATTGTGACGGAATTACCCGAGAAACTTCGGGCGATTGCTACAACCAATAAAAACTGCACTATAAAACGTTTCTGTGAAACTGAAACTAGATGTACTCGTAGATTCTATGCGGGAAAACCCGTTATCCTGATGCGTGCGGTCCGAAAGCAGAACTTAGAGGAGAAATATTTTATAGAATAATAAATTAAATTTTTATTTTCCTTCGCGCATAGGTGTGCGCAGCACGCACAGCACACATACTGAATACGCCACTGTTGAATATTCATACGCAGGATTTCAAGACAATGTGTACACTGCTGTGCAATTTTCATGATTTGCTTTGCAATAAGTGGCTTTGTATCAAATTTTTGTTTGAATGGAAGTCAAATGTTAAATGAAGGCCGTTAACGCATACAGTATATGTTAGAATGAGTGTGTAAGATTTTTATGGTTTCGTGGTTAAATCTGATAGATTGAGCTGACAATACCATTTGAATCCAGATTAGTCGAGTAGAACTCATTCAATTTAGCTATGTGTAATAATTTGGACATCGACTTGAGACATGACGGGTTCACAGAAAAAGTCTTAGCTGTAAAGGTAGGTGAAAGAGGTCAAGTGGTTGCCTCAGTGTATGATCTACTGAAACAAATGGGCCTGATGAAAGGACAGAAAAGAACGAGGGTACAAAAGGCTCGACGAAGCTGCAGACAAGGCTTCACGTTGACTGTGGAGCTCTAGCAACGGGCAGTGGAAGTTAGGAAAGTAAGTTAAATAAAACATAATGGTTACTTTTATGATTAACTTAAGTTGGCAACATGGATTAAAATAATGAGCGACGTCGGAGGTCACAAAACAAGGTCAAGTTGGTTTTATTCCCAGCGAGGCAGGAAAAGACAACAGGAGACTGGCACTTGGGAGTCATAAAAAAGTCGACTCCCCCTACCCTCCCACCTTTTGAAGTACAAAGGAGATAAAAAGGCCGAAACACTACTTTGATGATCAGATTTCCTGCTATTTTAGCTCTCTGTAACAAGTTTCCTATTATATGAGTTGAACGTTAATCAATAACTCCTCATGGAACTGTAACCGTTAGGTTGGTTAAGAGGGAAAATTCGGTTACAATTATGATATGAGATTAATTTTTATGATTGAGATTAGCTGACTTTTAATTAGTAGTTTAAGGGGAATAATCGATAGAAGGAAGAGAGGGGGCCTAGGGCAGTGATTACATCCCTTGGTTTAGGATTGTCGTTGATTTGTCTGTTTTTGGCAAGGTGAGCGAGGGAAGCTAAGGGAAACTATTCACGTGTTTTGAATGGAGTGGTGAGCTGCTTGTCAGACAAAGTGTTCTGGGGGGTTCGAAAATGGTCGTCGTTGCAAATCGACGTTTTATATTAAATCAGTTTGCTCCCAGATGTGAAAGAGTTAGCTTCTAGAAGTGGTAGCGAGTAGAAGTTCCATCGGGCCGATAAGCCAATGTATATTCGTTGATTTCTTTGGTGGCAGAAAAAAACTTTACTATCGCCCAGACATCTATCTCGATATTTGCCACGTTTGCGTATGACAGTTTTATTTATTCTGAGGACGAGATGTCATGTTTCCAAGTGAGAGAAATGTATGTATTTCGAGATACCAGGTATATAGAGTTTACACCAAACCTGTCGATGAACTATTAGGTAAATGTTCATAACAGTTAACAGCCGATAGTATTGAGAGTAGAAGATAGACTTGGTAAATTTACACCCCTGGCGGTGAGGCCAGTTTCATTGATATACCAAGGCAGAAATATAAGATTATGTCAGAGCATAAGAGAGACGAGTGTTTACATATGAAGAGATAGATGGCAGATCAAATTATGAGAACAGTGGTTCTCAAAGTGTGGTCCCAATAGCCACTAGAGATAGTTATGATAACTGAAGCAGCGAGAGAGATAGTGTGACACTGAATTGTTACCTACTGAATCTTGTTGTACAAGTCTGCCAACCTCGTGGGACGATGGGCATATTATTTTACAGATGTTATCAAGAGCCAGCGTTTGACCTATTTTTACGATGGCTTATGTAAATAACATTCTACGTTTAATATGAAGCCTGCAGTCATCATAACTCATTTAACAACTGTTGGTCTGAGTAACGTTGTCGTCTGAAAGACAGAATTTTCTTACCATACATCAAGCAGCCTACTGTTAGGGCAGAGATACGAATCTATTCGATCAATCAAATAGAAGTAGGGTATAATAGACACACCTGTTCATCAACGGCCACAGAACAACTATCTGTCAAGTGATAGTTTCATTGAAGAGACGGAGTGCCAACCGAAGTGGTGGTTACTGATGTTTAGTCAATTGACTTGAAACATTTGTTGTGAATGGTTAACAAAAAGAAGTCACAATCAGAACTTTGTTAACGGACGGAAATTTTATGTGGGTCGTATGAAACAGGAGCTGTCAAGTTCGAGCCATTTCTGTATGTTCATAATTTGTGTGTGCACAAGTGAGAAGCTACACGTATTCGGTTAGAAGGTTCCATAAGAAGGTGTCTGGGTTTGAAGAGCATATGATGTCACCATGGTTGGTCTACTTAAGTGTCGGTGATATACGCTAATAAATGATAAATAGGCGCTCGTGAGAAAAAAACAGAACAGAAATAGAAAAACTAGTTAATAAAACAGTGACAGAAGTGATTGGCTTACCGGGGAATCGAACCCAATCCTTTTCAAACAAAGATATTGCATAGCTACGGGAGTAAATCGTGACTAGCCGCACTGCCTTAGCACCAAATAAATACTGCTTCGTGGATAGTGGGCATGGTCACGAAAGTCTAGGTACAAGAAATGACCAGACTAATTATATATGCAATCATTAACTATAACTTTCATAATGACCAGTATAGGTCATTAATAATAGGCAAGGTACATAATGTACTTCCGTCGTGTGTTCATATCGTACATACATATTTATTGAAAGATTGATGGTAAGACTATGAACTTTCGTTTTTGATATTTTGTGCTTTCATACATCGTTATAATGTAAGGATTACATGTCTGGGGTAGTTGCTGTCTTACATATTATCTTCTAGAGCTTGAAGCCACCACTGCAGGTGGTCTTCCTTACAGGAAACCTGCGCCAGGCATTCACATACACTTGCAGAGTTGTTTCCGTAACAATGTGTTTTACATGATGAGTTTGTTAGCTTTATGCAACTCCATAGTGAAAGCAGACCTTCCAGGCATCACTTTCAATGGGCAGTACATTGAAAGGAAAGAGAGGCTGAAGTATTTGGGTGTAACGTTTGATCGTGGGCTGTCATTCAAGTATCGTGTCAAACTGATCATACAGAAGTGCAAGCGAGGACTGGCAGTCTTAAAAACAATGGCTGCTGCGCGCTTGGAACAGAGACCATTATGTGGACGACTGGAACGCATTCAAAACGAAGGGATGCGATTAGTTGTGAGCTGTATGCGTGAAACCACCATTGTAACAATGAGATACATGCTCGGATTGCTGTAGATTAGATCTATAAATGCAATGGCCCTGGCAAAAACATATATGCAGGTAACCACCGACATGAGTATGTAGCTGACATAAAAGGAGCAAGAATCAAGAGGGGGATGTCATGGATGGGAAAGGCAGAGGCTATGATTTGTCAGGTGACCAGGGTTGAGAATGTATCCAAAGGGGAAGAGTGGAGTAAGTCAAGGGAGAAACTACCAGCAGGTCATCATTAGCCTTGGCAGAGTTTACAGATCTTGGGGTAATGGAAAAGCAGAGCTGGAGTTTAATCAGCTGATAAGTGATCATGCTGCGGATGATGACGCCATTGTGTACACCAATGGGTCTGTAGTGCGTGGTGAGAAATCAGAATGGGCCTTTTCTGCGAGAATAAAGGGCAGGGTCGGCGCTGAACAGAGTGGAGCCTACATGACAACAACCTCCAGCATGAGAATGGAGGTAGAGGCAGTTACTGCAGCACTGAGGTGGCTGTCTGAAACTCCATCAACCAGGGCAGTTATATTGTCAGACTCTCAAGCCGTGCTTCGGAAAGTTCAGAACGAATGTCGGCGGCAGGAATGGAAAACATCAATAGAATCCCCAAGTCATGAAGAGCTGGTGTGGATCTATTGTCCTGATCATGCAGGGGTACGTGGCAATGAGAGGGCTGACAGACTTGCCTCGAGAGCACCCATAGTGGGGACACTGGACATGGATAAGGGAGAGATACTAAGGGCTATTAATGATCGCCTGTTGGATAATGACAATGCAATGGATGAATCAACAAGGCTGAGGCTGTTGGAGTTTGGCATCAAACATGGGACTGGCAGAAATGGATTTGAGAGAGGATGCTTCCGTCATATGTACAGCCAGCGGGCTACAGGTACAATTAGCATTCATACTCTTCGACATTTGCTGAGGAAGACTGAGCACCTATGGGTTTGCCCGGAGTGCAGGGAGGTCGATTCTGATTAACAATTACTGGGGAATCGAAACCAAACCATTTCAAACAAAGCCATTGCATAGCTACGGGAGTACATCGTGACTAGCCGCACTGCCAACTTAGCACCACAGACATAGTGTTTCGTGGATAGTGGGCATTGTCACGACACTCCACGAAAATATAGGATCGTGAAAGATCCCAGACTAATTATATACGCAATCATTAACTGTAACTTTCATAATGACCAGTATAGGTCATTAATACTAGGCAAGGTACACAATGTACTTCCGTCTTGTGTTCATATCGTACATATATATGTATTGAGAGACTGATGGTAAGAATGTATAAACTTTCGTTTTTGACATTTTTTGCTTTCATATATCGTTGCAAGGTCAGGATCACATGTCTGGGGTAGCTACTGTATTACGTATAATTGACTATGACACATATAATAACAGACCACCACCATCAACATCATCATCATCATCAACATAATTATCATCATAAACATCACTATCATGAACTTCATCATCCTCATCATCAACATCATCATCAACATCATCACCATCATCAACATCACCATCATCACCATCATCAACATCATTATCACCATCATCATCATCATCAACATAATTATCATCATCAACATCACCATCATGAACTTCATCATCATCAACATCATTATCATCAACATCAACATCAACATCATCATAATCATCATCAACATCATCAACATCATCATCATCATCATCAACATAATTATCATCATCAACATCACCATTATGAACGTCAACATCATCAACGTCATCATCATCACCATCATCAACATCATCATCATTTCCCTTATTGCTTCTTATAGAGCATGTTGCCACCAATGCAGCGGGTGCCTTGCAGGAAGCCTGGGCCGAACATTTACATGTATCACTTGCAGTGATTGTTTCCGTAGTACTGTGTTGTACATGATGAGGTTGTTAGCTCTATGCATACAATCTTATTAATCGCCTTTTACGACTTGCTTAATGCAGCAGTTTTCATATTCTGTCTTTGCCTCGGGACTCCCGGGAACTATACTGGAGACTCGCCACTGCTGTCATATAAGGTTTATTATTTTACTGACCATTATCCTCGCAAATAATTTATCATTTCCTAACCAACATCGGCACGTCACCACCGTCAGGTCCCCAAGGAACATAGGCCTTCAACAAACTAATGTCAAGTCTTTCTGTCACGTGTCATCAGCTCAAGGTCATTCCATGTCTCTACCTCTCTTGCCCGTGGAATTCCAGAACAATGACTGTGTTATGATGCTACTAACATGTCTCCGCCATGTGTTTCCATCTCTAACGACGTCATGTCATGTCATGTCTTGTTCCACTGGCACTTGTCTGGTTCTTGTCATCAGTTCCACATCAGTTATCTTCTTCGTTCTTTTTTACCCAAGCGTCCATTTATGAAAGTCTGTAGCTTCCATCCACACATACAATTTATTTGTTTATTGACTTGTATCATCACTCGCAGTTTATGACACCACCATCATAAAATGTTACACTGTAATCATACATGTGGACAATGGTCACTTCATATCATGATCACAAATTCCCTTATTGATTCATTTGGATTCTACTGTAATCATACATGTGGACAATGGTAACTTCATGTCATGATCAAAAATTTCCTTATTGATTCATGTGGAATCTGCTGTAATCATACATGTGGACAATGGTCACTTCATGTCATGATCAAAAATTCCCTTATTGATTCACTTGGAGTCTGCTGTAACCATACATGTGTACAATGGTCACTTCATGTCATGATCACAAATTCCCTTATTAATTCGTTTGCAGTCTGCTGTAATCATACATGTGGACAATGGTCACTTCATGTCATGATCACAAATTCCCTTATTGATTCATTTGGAATCTGCTGTAATCATACATTTGGACAATGGTCAGTTCATGTCATAATCAAAAATTCCCTTATTGATTCATTTGGAATCTGCTGTAATCATACATGTGGACAATGGTCACTTCATGTAATGATCACAAATTCCTTTATTAATTCATTTGGAGTCTGCTGTAATGATACATATGGACAATGGTCACTTCATGTCATGATCACAAATTCCCTTATTGATTAATTTGGAGTCTACAGTGCGGCTTATCCCCTTGCAGAAAGTCGGCCATCACGCTGTCACGTGCACTTCCTGTGGTGATTTCTATAGACATTTGTTTGTACATGATGAGGTTACCAGCACCATGACCAACCTTACATTAGTCGCCTGGTACGACATGCCTGAGACAACATCATCAGTCACCAGAAAACAGCATCAAAATAAATGTGACAGTTTTGAACAAACTTACTTACTCAGTCGTTCCTCTTCTACCGTGAGGTGTAGAGATTTGGTAGAGAGAACTATATACTGTCCTATCGGCTGTCTTCCTCCTGGCCTGGTTGCATTCTAGTCCTCGGTTCCATTCTTGTCCTCAATCCTTCAGAGATTGTCTAATGTTGTTCTCCCAGCGGACTCTGGGTCGTCCTGGAGGTCTGGATCCCTGGCTCTTAGTTTCCCATACTTGTCATGGTAGCCAATCTTCTCCCATTCTGCAGACATGCCCAAACCATCGTAGTTGGGACTGTTCTACTTGGGTCTGCAGGGGCTGGGTTTTTAATCCATGACGTATCTTCTGGTTGCGGACCACGTCTCTTCTTGTTACTTCAACCACCTTCCTCAGATACCTCATGTCTGAGGTTTTGAGCTTTAAAACAATCCATTAATTTCAAATGTATGGTTACGTGACAAGTTCAGATGGAACATGCATCTCAGAACAGATGACTAGAATAGCCCAAGCAAAAGTATTTTATGCAACTATTCTTTGTAAATGGTAGTTCTTCAGTGATACACGGAGTCAATCCCATCATATTGAAGTGAATCATGGGCACTGAGTAAACCAGGAAGAAAATCCCTGTAGGCCACATTGATCTGGTTTTTCACAGACGAATGTTAAGTAAACCATGGACGACGGAAAGAAGTATTGAGAATGTACTGATGGAAGCCAATGCGTAAAAGAGGCTTATTACACATACGAGCAGGTAACCCGCCAAAAACTACGGTAAATAATTATATTGTGCTCTGTTTGCAGCATATACTGATGACGACATTAATTCTCCTGTGCTCTTCATTCATTTTATTCCATTTCAACTTGATTGAATCTTTGTGGTCAAACTTATCATGACTTATGCAACATGAAAATATTGAAAGACCATCATGCCTTTTAATTGGTATTCAATTCAGTGTTCACGGTGCAAGGCGCACTTAATCCGTATTTTTCCAGAAAAGGTGGCGGGACTGTTTCTTGATCGTTACATGACGATTCACTTAGACTGTTAGGAAGCAATTCACTTTCTTTGGGTAAGTAATGAGAGGAGTCACACTGGAATATATTGGGACAACAGATTGAAGGAAAATAGCGATAAAGGATGGCAAACAGAGAAGATACCACAGGGTAATTAAAAAGTCTCCATACATATGGGATAATGTTTCTTTTGGCGGACGTGGTCCCGTGGATTGGTCTTCTAGGTCCCTATACCTGAGCCCACTCGATTTTTAGCTGTGGGGGCACTTGAAGGCCATGGTGTACCAGGAAAAGATAAGAAACGAATCGCCAAAAGGAACGCATTTGAAATGTAATTACGCGCAGAACACCAGATGTGTTAACGCCAGTTCACCGTGAGTGGAAGAGACGCATCCGCATTTTTTGTTGTTGTTGGAAGTAATGGCAACCAGGTAAAGCATGTTTTGTGAATAAAACGCCATTTTGTTAAAAAAAAAAAAAGACAGTGATCATTTTCCCTGTGTATGGGGAATATTGAATCACTAAATTCTAATTCCAGAAAACACGTTCAAGAACAGTGTTACGTTCGCTGTATGCAGATTTTTAAAAAGCCATTCTGGTGTGATTAAATTATTATTATATTCAGTTCGAGTCGTTTTTAAGCCATTCTGTTATTAATTATTCCGTTATTATATTAATTCAGTGTTGGTTAGATTATAGTTAGTCTTAGAAAATACCTGTGATAATCTGGACTGACCTTGCAAGGATTAATGACAGTCACAGCACAGAGTGAGAACTTGTATAATTCAGGCAACCAACAAGTTCCATGGACGACTGAACAATTTAATATATCCTTTTACACAATGGTGCAACAACAATTCACACATTTAAATTGGCTTCATCATAGTTTTAAGCTCTACACAATTGTTCCTCTCACAGACTTAGCTCGTCTGGGTTAACCGTTAAGTTTATAGCGTAATAGAGTGTGCAACCAACTCTTAACGAATCCGATCCTTAGAATTATTATTCCTTCACAATACTAGTGAGTACATTATCTGTAAATCTATAGATCCTGTCTATGTATCATTAATCAACATCTTTGGCTTGCATCGCCAGGCTTTAACTGCCATATATATAAGTTCAAGGTGAACGTAATCTGCTTGGTTCGCGATTCTAATACGGACTCTACCTGGTCCTATAATCAACTTCGATACGGATCATTACGCTATCTTACACTTTCCAGTGGATCTACCGTTCCACATATATATATATAATCAGTGGCTGTGCCACATATTCAAACACGATCCTTAAGTGGGTTTACCACACATTCCAACACTGCCGTTAGGCTCAATGGCCACACATAGACTAGAATGTAACTAGGCTAGACGCGTCATACATCGATCTGCGCGATTTCTGGTCTTATTCAATTGAGGAGTTCCGTGGTGCAGGCATGCCAATGTTTGCAACCATTCACATGTCTGCAAGCCGCGAAACAGTCCTCAACATCATCCCCCCCCGCTCCCAAACGTGACACTCGTGGCACGTGAGAGAGTGGTGGCGAAGATGTGCCCGACTACAATCTATGCATGTTATCTAACGTCAAAATGAAATAATGAAATTAATATTCCTAATTAGAAATAATAATTATAAAATTATGTCCATTGTCAACATCAAGACAAGAAAGTTATCTCAATCCTGTGACGTAAAATTTCTTGATAACAAGTCCGCGAGGTTATTATCAGTTCCTGAAATCGGAATTATTGAAAAGGCGAATTCTTGTAGTAAAAGAAACCACCTGTGAATCCTTGCGTTTTTCATAGTTCTCGAAGTGATAAACGTGAGCGGACTGTGGTCTGTGTAGATAAAAAACTTTCTACCTATCAAGTACTTAGATAGTTTTTCCAAGCACTACACCACCGCGAGCAGTTCGCGCTCTCCTGTTGCGTACTTTTGTTCTGCTGGAGTAAGCTTGCGTGAGACAAACAAGCATGGATGGAGTATCCCTTCATAGCATTGAAGCAAACAACCTGCAATTCCGGAGCTGGATTCATCTGTTTGAATCAAGAACGGTAAATGTATGTTTGGCAATAACAGTATAGGAGGATTCTTAAATAAATTCTTTATCATAATCAGAGCATCTTCGCACTGCGGTGTCCATAATATTTTTTTTTTTGGACTACCTTTGGCCAACAATCCGGACAAAGGAGCAGAAATCTGTGCGAAGCGTGGTATAAATTTATGGTAATAGTTAACAAGCCCAAGTAAACTTCTTACTTGTTTCTTAGATGATGGAGTGGCAATCTCCAGTATCCGCTTGACTGTATTGTCATCAGGGTGTAATCTATGGTTACCTATGCGGTGACCAAGAAAAGTAATCTCCTGACAACCTATCTGGACCTTAGAAGGTCTTACAGTCAAACCATGTTGTCGCAGTGTAAGAAGTAGAGAAGATAAACCAGTAATGTGGTCTTCCCATGTGTTGTGAAATAGACAGATGTCATCGATGTATGTGATGACATTTTTTCGATCGCCACAAAGGCGGCACATCATGCGCTTGTATTCATTCTAATAAAAGTACTTGCAATTATCATGTTATTCGAACACCTAAAGTGAATGAACTTACGCAACGAATCATAGTTGCCTACAGTAATAAAGACAAAAATACATAGATCAGTAAAGTCAGCACAAATAATGCGAGTATTACTGATGACAGACATAATTGAAGCAAGTATCCTGGGAGGATGAAGCTGCCGATCGCACTAAGTGGCGATGCTATTTACGGCGCCACCTCAGATTGGGCGAAGAGAGGCTCACACAGGAAGCATAGGTAAGGAGAAAACGTCGAAAGGAGCACCAGGAAAATAAGCAGCTGAGGGCTGTCACCTCAGGGGCGCA
Source organism: Oreohelix idahoensis (assembly GCA_024509875.1). Lineage (NCBI taxonomy): Eukaryota > Metazoa > Mollusca > Gastropoda > Stylommatophora > Oreohelicidae > Oreohelix > Oreohelix idahoensis. Next base: position 369,593 of record JAMPIV010019132.1, read on the forward strand.
TTCCCATAGTCAGTTATGACTGAAGGTGCTATTATTATTATTATTATTATCTTCTAAAAATAACGTCGATATTACCAAAAGAAAATTATCATGTGCGAACAAATGTAAGAAATAGCACACTAAAACTATGGATGTAGAGAAGAACAAAACATCCAAAGACAGAAGAAAATAGATAATCCAACGCAACTATAAAGTGCGTGGTGTAGAATTGCGTGCGTGCGAGTTGCACGTCTAAGTAATGGTGTGCAAAACGAGAACCATTTTTGAATTTCACCGCTCTGCGAGCATCGCAATAACGAGCAAAACGAACAAATGCAAGTTGGTGAGAAGAATGTTGAAGTTCGAACATACGAACAAATTCAACATCTCCGATACGCTGGAAAAATCTCCTGAGCGCATACCAAGTCGCACCCAAAGGCAAATTGCGCACTAAAACAGTGCGATTCAATGAAATATGATCTCGGCCAGGTCTGAACTGAGCCCGAGAATCATTGAATCTATCATGTGTCGTGCGAGTCACGCGCACAGAGGTATTGCTATGTATATCTCGTTCTTTGCATGTCGTAAGAGCTGGACGATCATGGCTATCCTTGTGATCATCCCGACGAGTATGATTATCAACTACCCCTCGTCCGGCATCATGACTCTTTCTAGTAAATTTTATATCCCCTTTGCCAACATCATTCCTACTCTTAAGAGTAGTCGTACCATGAGCGTGCTGTTTACTCATGTGATGATGACCAATACTATTAGTCACGTCTGAGCATGTCATGACAGGATGCTCGGAAGATTCAGTCGATGTCTCCACAACATCAGTATTAAATGTCTTTTGAAGACAAAGTTGTGTATATATATTCTCATCAAAATAAATGGAACCAATATGATGATCAACATCTTCCAAATGAGCAGATTTCACATGTTGCAGCTCATCACCATCGGGTGTAGCCCGATGATTGTCAATCCGACCTGTCGTATCTGAGCATGACATGACGGACCGACCGGAAGGTACAGTCGATGCCTCCCTACCATCAGCATTGACTGTATTTTGAAGACAAAGCTGTTCATAGCGATTCCTATCAAAATAAATAGAAACAGTATGAACGACATCCTCCACATTAGTAGATGTCTCATGTGGTAGCTGAGGAGTGTCACCCTGAGATGTCGTATATTTCCTATCAACAGCTGTTTTACCAACAATATGATCCTCATGACTATAACAATAACAAATATCATCATGAAGTTTGGTCTCATGGAACTTCATCTGTTCACATCCCGTAAGGGTGTTTTGTTTACCATTATTATTCCCATGTGGTGGACTTTTTTCCCATAGTGACATACCTAGCATTGGCCTTACGCCAAGATCTACCATCATGAAAATCAGAACGGTTATGACAGGAAACCCTGACATAAGAATCCTGACGAGAAAAGCCATATTTTCCTCTGAATGATCGACTATCCCGTCGTTGTAAATGAATCTTAGCATTGAATGCTGGAAAGACGACTATTACTCTTATGAGAGCGATTCTGTGTCATACCACTAAGTTTAGCATTTGAAATGCTATGCTTCTGCACAAGTTGGTGAAATATCACGGTAACCCAATTTCATACCCAAATCAATGCATTTGATGGCAATAGATGTTCCTGTGATAAAGATATCTAATAAAACATCCGACCCTTCGATGTAATTTACTAATCTCTAAATCTTTTTACTTTAATATTAGTCAGTTGTTCAATTTCCATAAAAATCTCCATATTCTTTGCCGTTTTCTTGTTGAAGTCAAGTTGTAGTCCTTCATTAGAGTTATAATGGCTTTCCTTAAGATCAGCAACCTTCTCGGGCAATCCTTTTGTTTTCTCCTCAAGAATTCTCATCTAATAGACCAACACAATTGAAAAACATCTTTTGAATCATGGTTTCTGGGCCTCAACTTTGAAATTCTCATAATCTATCTTTAATTGTTCCAGTTCACTGGTAAGAGCTTTTTCCTTATCATTGTCATACCTGATCTCCTGTTTTAAATTTCCTAATTCCACATAAGGACTGATCAAGAACAGGAAGTCGTGAAAAGGCATGATGACCAACGCCAGCTGGCAAATTAATTGACTAAGAAGACGAACACTTCAAACACCACAATCCCTACTATGACATACGATCACATCACAATCACTACTATCAAAGACGATCACACCACACACCAGGATCACTACAATCACAAACGATCACATCATACACCACAGTCACTACTATCACAAACGATCACTTCACAAATCACAGTCACTACTACCACAAACGATCACATCACACACCACAATCACTACTATCACAGACGATCACTTCACATACCACAATCAACACTATATCAAACTATCACATCACACACCACGATCACTACTATCACAGACGATCCCTTCACACACCACAATCACTCCTATCACACACACTTCACAAGTCACTTATTATTTACTTTATTCAACAAATCTCCCTTCTCGTTCGTTATCGCTCCACATAATCCACCGCTTTCACCACCATTGATAGATCTACATAACCCATCTTTCCACCCACCACCACTGCCACCACAATCTCTTTTCACAGAGCACCCACCTCCACATCTCACCAATCCAACACTCACATAACCAACCTCCTCCCTCTCCCCTGTCCCAGCCTCGTGCCTGGCACGTGCACCCACTGAAAATTGTGAGCAGGCTTAGCTTAGCCTCGCTTGATAGTGAAAATATCGGACACTAGAGTTTATCTGTGTGTATGCTAAAACAACTTGATTAGTTCTGTTTAAGTTCTGTTGAAACTTCACTTTTGTTTCACAACTCACGACGACTTCTTTTTTTTTCTGATTATTGGATAAAAGTTAAAACAGTCTAGTTACCATTTAATGCGGGACCAATGTGGACAGTGGATAATTTCTAGCGTCATTTTGTCTTCTTAGATAATGACGGTGCTACAGATTCTTAAGATTTGTGTCTTAATTTCAATTCATTGTTGCGAGAATATCTTTAGAATCTTCTAATTAAACATTTTTTAATGTTATATTGATAAGTAGATAGATTGATAACCAAGCTGGACAATTCCACAACGTCGATATTGTTTCTGATAAGCAGATAGATTTATTGTCAAAGCTGAATGATTCTATGCCGTCGTTATGTCTGGCTTAAATGTTTATTGCTTCGATTTTCTAATGTGTTGGATCCTGGATTCGAATGTGTTTTTCTTTAAATATATAGTGGTTAGATTACTAGACTGTTTTTTTTTACGAAGGTGGATTCCTAGACTGTTTTCTGATCTAAGCGTGGATCACAGATTTGTTTCTTGTGAAAAGTGGATGTGAAGACTGTTTTTTTATATGTAAAGTAAACTTGCGCACTGTTCTTGCTTAGAGTGTACTTGAAGACTGGAATCTCCTGTGTAAAATGAATCCATGGAGGTTCTTGTATGAAGTGGACTTAGAGACTGTTATCTATGTAAAGTGAATCAGTGAACTGTTCTTACGTAAAGTGTCAATTTTCTCCCTGAAATGGATCCATATACTTTTTTCTGTGTAAAGTGTCAATTTTCTGTTTGAAATGGAGCCATAAACATTTTTCAGTGTAAAGTGTCAATTTTATCTCTGAAATGGAGCCATAAACATTTTTCTGTGTAAAGTAGGTCTCGAGACTGTTTTCGATGCAATCCTGTATTCGGTTACTCTTTATTTTATAGGAACTAACATAAAGCTCTGTACAGAGCAATGGAACAACAGGCAATCTGATCACCAGAAGCAGATCACCCACCACGCAATCGTTTCGGCTAATTTACCATCTTGATGTTCTAGTGGAAGCAGGCCCACTTGGGTCATGGCTTCCAAGTGTCAGCCTCGTTTTTTTATGCCTACACCAGACAATATATGGATACAAGATAGTGGTCAGAACACACAAATAAATCGTACGTCTGGACAATGATCATCGAATGATAAACTGTAGATGATGATAGTGGTCCGGGAATTCCCGTAAGTGAAGAGAATATGGTAACATATTTTGGTGTTGATAGTAAAGAATATAACGTGGTTAAACAGAAATAATAGGACTATGTCCCTTCAGGCATATCGTACAAGACGACTAATATGAGGTTGTGTATGAGGTTGGGAACCTCATTATCTAAAAGAAATTGCTACAGAAACCATCGCTGGAAGAGCACGTGAATATTTTGTGCACGTGATGATAACGCCGATGATGATGATGAATAATGTGAAATCACTAGACGCTTGATTCAGTTTCTGTCTGTCCTTATTTTAAGATGTATTGCTTGGTGCAGACATCCTGTAAGGGGACCAGCTGCAATGGGGGCCCCATAATTCATAAGGAGCGAAAGGGGAGATGATAATGATCACCTATGTTTGAGTTGTTCTTGCTAGTATCTCTGGTCTGAATCCTTCATCACTTATGACTGCCCCCAGGTAGTTCAACAATACTGGACACAGATTTCACCAGGTGTCCATTTACTTGATGATTGGTTACCTCCTTGTAGATGAGCGAGCATTACAAGGACATTATACAACTTGAAGGGATTAGTGAGATACGTCCTTTTCTCACTTATGTTCGATTGGTATTTGTCTGGTTCTTGTAATTATTTGCACATTAGTGATCTTTTTCTACATTGTTAATCCTTCTATTCTAGGCCAAAACCCATCTTGTTGCTTTTGTTGTTGTTTATTCACGTTTCGAAGCCTTATAATAGAATGTCCTTGACTTTTGAGTTTAACATTCTGATTTCCGAGATTGAGAGAGAGAGAGAGAGACAGAGAGAGTGTGTGTGTGTGAGAGAGAGAGATAGAGAGAGAGACAGACAGAGACAGACAGACAGAAAGACAGAGAGTTAGAGACAGAGAGAGATAGACAGAGACAGACATAGACAAACAGAGACAGACAGAGACAGACAGAGACAGACAGACAGAGAGACAGAGACAGAGAGTCAGAGACAGAGAGGCACAGACAGAGACAGACAGAGACAAACAGAGACAGACAGAGACAAACAGAGACAGACAGAGACAGAGAAAAATTGGTCATCAGAGTAAGTTGAGTTTGTACTTTGATTTGATATGTTGTCAAACAGAAGAAAAAAAAACTCAGTGAGATTTAATTAATCTCCACGCACCATAGTTTAATAAAAAAGGAAGGTGGGGGGGGGGTCCAATTTAAATACTTCATAACACTGGTATAACTGTTAGATTGAAATAATCACCACACCTAAATGTTTCTCCTGGGGGGTTCCAGTGTGAGCACTTCGTATCTCCGGCAACAAGAGTATTTAAAACTCGCTAAATATTGTGAGAGTTATCAAAACATTGTTATCACCACCAGATAAGGTTGTGCTTCAGTTTATGACGTCAGCAAATGAAGCATGTTCTTCTTTGTACCATGATTATGTTCTGTTGTTCTGTAGGAGCCAATAGATTATATTCTAACTTTTGTTTTTGACATCCAATATTTTCTTGATTTATCGTCTGAAAATAGATTATCTTGTATTTTCTTCTTTCCCTCAGAGATTCTTTTACATGATTTCTTATTTGACCGGAGATTAGGTAATATTTGTTCTTCTTTGCTTATAGATTATGTTATGTTTTCTCTTTTTTACATATAGGTTATGTTCTATTTCTGTTTTGCACATAGATTATGTAAAAAATCGGCTCCTGGGGTCGACCATGTCCACTGATGGCTGTTACGTCACGCGATAAGCGGACGAAGGTGTTATACGGACAGGGGAGACTATTTCGCTTGGCGAAATAAGATTAGGATCCTGTGTCCGATTTTAAAGATATTGGCCAAGTTTGAAACTTTAATTTCATTCTCGCTCATAGACTCACAGTAGATAGGTTGCTCGTAAACAGAATAGCTGTTAGCGAAGATCTCAGTTTGTTTCGGCAATTTGTCGAACTTCTAGACTTCCAGAAATATTTTCAGCATTTTTATTCTTAAGTTGTGCGACTACCTGTAATTCTGTGGTTGAGGTAATTAATATGATAGATATATAGATTTTGTGAGTGTTAAAGTGTTTAATCGCTTAATTCATTTTAATCTATTTCTTTAGCGCAGAAGAGAAATAAAGTGGTAGGCTATTATATTTTCTAGGGAAGCATTCAGTGGAAAGCAGAATAAAATTATAATTTCTAGCTTATAACGGCAATTGTAGCTATTTATGAATTTAATTTAACTGCTAATACTCAGTCGAGTGTATTTTTCTAAACTAACGTATAAACTCTAGAATCGAGCCTCATGAATGGTGACGGAATACGCACGTGTTCCTAATTCATGAGAATTGCTGATTTTTAAATATAACTTACGTCACGGGAAGTTTAAATGATAAGCAAAGCTCTCTGCTTGCAAGTTTAAATGTAAGTTATAACCAGTACATATTCTGTTTATTATATTATATGTGTTATTTTTCCTCCACACAGTGAAAGTTTTGGGGTGACCCTAACTTTACCAGCACTTAGTAGTAGTTTCCATACTTGTGAAGAAATAGACAGTCCTTATTTTGAACCACGTGGGTTTCTTAAGTACCACTGGTCTAACAGTGCCTATGCAACCCGAGTTAGCCAGAAATACTATATCCTAATAACGGGTTTTCAAAGACTGTAATGATAAATACTGGACCTTGGAGCCAGATCTTAATTTCTTCTAGAAAAAAACTCTACGTAATTTTTCTGCCTGGTGGCGCGAAATACTTCAAGTATTAACTAACATTTCCCGACTATATATATATATATATTTGTGGACTAATCTGTGGTGTGACTAAAGTGAATCCTATACTGAGGGAAGGCACCAACCTGACATTCATCATTTCTAGAAACCTACGCTATTGACACTGTGCTCTGCTAACTCCCGCGCCTGGAATAATTTTAGGTGACTTAATCAGACATTTGAACAAATTTGCACACCCAAGTAGTCGTTCCCGGAGACTCCGAGTTAAATACGTCTTTTGGAACTGGGGACTTCTTGGCAGAAGACTGCATTTTTTTGAGTCTGTGTAAAAATCTAAAATCAGTGTGTTCCAAGAGGCAGCGAGCAAAGTCGTGAGTACATGTATGAGAGGCCATGGCGGAATGAATGAGTGTACGCTGGTTTGAGTGATATTTTCACTATTATATCTTTGACATCCTGTTGCTGTCCTATTTTTTTTTTTCAATCTGCATAATTTGTTGCTAAGGCTAGAGTTCTTGTGTTTTTGTCTTAGGTTAAATCAGATTTTTTTCAAACTCTGTGCATATAATTACGAGATAAAACAAAGAAAAACTCTTAGACTCAAACCCTATGTATCTGTGACTCGGGCGCCATCATCTGTTCTCTTAACGGGGCCGGGCTAAACCTAGAGTTAACACTATAACGGGGCTATCATCCTTGCAACATTTCCTTGAATTTTTATGACTATGTGTATATGTATTTTCCTTGATGTACTTTCTTTGATGTTGTGAGCCGATTTTTTCCTGATATTAAAATCGCTCTTGAACTTAATAATAGTGTTTGGTCAGCTCGTTCTAGATAATATATATATCATTGTTATAGTTTTCCCACGTCTGTGTGTTTACCTGTCGTCACGTGTATGTGCGTGCCTGTGAGTGATAGAAATATACGTAATATGTATATTGGTGTAGTCTGTCTGACGCTGTAACAGCTGTTGTAGAAGATAGGTGAGAGAGAGAAGAATTCTTTTCGCTTTCAGAGACAGCCACTATATCAAAATCTATCATCTCACGTTTGTGGAAATTCTATTACCTTTCACTAACTCTCACTGAGTCAATCACCTATTCAAACCTATTCAGAAGGGACCAAACCTAGTCTTAATTCTCCTATCGAAAATCTACGACATGCATGTGGATGGCAACGTCATCATGTCAAACACGTTGCTACAGAAACCACTGTTGCGTGAGCACGTGAACACTTTCTGCACTTCAGTGGTGACGCAGTACTACATGGAGGTCAAAAAGGAACGTGATGATGATTATATGTTTTGCCCGTTGAGTGTGGTACATATTTTCTTGTTTGCCCGTGTACTATTATTTTTCTCTCACGTGTTCCAAGATTATATTCTCTCTTGTTTGCCTCGAAACAGTAACATATTTTCTGTTTTACATGCGATGTTGTATAAATGTTAAATTGCTGATTCAGAGCTTGCTCCTCTAACCATCCTGTTCATGATCTGGGGAACAGACAATAGACGATAGCTCCATAGATGTTATGGCTTGAGCAATCACCTGCGTGTTCCTCCATAAATTATTCCAGGTATTTCTTTGCCACATGCAGGTCTCTTTCATAGATCATTCATCGTTGTCAACACCTTCTTTTTCTTCTTGTCTTTCAGTTCAAGATCTTTCCATCTCTTCTTTATCTCTTCGCCATGTTATTGTTGGCATCCCACAATTTCTCTTGCCGGAAGGGGGGAGGGGGGGGGGATTTTCCAGAACAGGGGCTCCCTTGTAATGCTACAAATGGTTTTCTCAATTTGTGTTCTATTGATTGTCTTCTCATCACGTCTTGTTCTACTGATCTTTGTCTAGTTCATGGTATCTTATTTTTGTGTGTGTCATGAGCCTATTTTATTGTCTGATAAAGGCTATAGACCTTTTTGAGTGTCTGATAATGGCTATAGACCTTTTTGATTGTCTGATGAAGGCTATAGACCTTTTTGATAGTCTGATGAAGGCTATGGACCATTTTGATTGTCTGATTAAGGATATGGACCCCTTTGATTGTCAGAATAATTTTCCAGTGAAGGTTATGGACCCTTTTGATTGTCCAATGAATTGTCTGATGACGGCTTGGCCTCTTTGATTGTCCAATGAATTGTCTGATGACGGCTTACTTTGATTGTCCAATGAATTGTCTGATGACGGCTTGGCCACTTTGATTGTCCAATGAATTGTCTGATGACGGCTTGGCCACTTTGATTGTCCAATGAATTGTCTGATGACGGCTTGGCCACTTTGATTGTCCAATGAATTGTCCGCTGAAGGTTATGGACCCCTTTGATTGTCCAATGAATTGTCTGATGACGGCTTGGCCACTTTGATTGTCCAATGAATTGCCCGCTGAAGGTTATGGACCCCTTTGATTGTCCAATGGGACCAAAAGATGCAGCAATAGAGAATGCAGTCAGCGACCCATAGCTTGACTGCTTGCATCAGGGTCAGCGAACCAGAGCTGACCAAGACCGTACTCCACCTCCACGTGGTGGTCCTGGAAACAGTCTGCAGCAGTGCAGTCTGGCTGAGCGAGTACGGATCGAAGAGGGAAGGCAAACCCGGTCCCAAAAAATGCCGTGCTGAAGTCGGATGTGTCGACCGAAAGGTGCAGATATGACAGCTACGGCGCAAACAGACACAACGCAACCACCGTCCTTTTCAGGGCGAACGAGGAAGAAGAAGAAGATTGTCCAATGAATTGTCTGATGACGGCTTGGCCACTTTGATTGTCCAATGAATTGTCTGATGACGGCTTGGCCACTTTGATTGTCCAATGAATTGTCTGATGACGGCTTGGCCACTTTGATTGTCCAATGAATTGTCCGCTGAAGGTTATGGACCCCTTTGATTGTCCAATGAATTGTCTGATGACGGCTTGGCCACTTTGATTGTCCAATGAATTGTCTGATGACGGCTTGGCCACTTTGATTGTCCAATGAATTGTCTGATGACGGCTTGGCCACTTTGATTGTCCAATGAATTGTCTGCTGAAGGTTATGGACCCCTTTGATTGTCCAATGAATTGTCTGATGAAGGCTTGGCCACTTTGATTGTCCAATGAATTGTCTGATGACGGCTTGGCCACTTTGATTGTCCAATGAATTGTCCGCTGAAGGTTATGGACCCCTTTGAATTTCCGATGAATTGCCTAATGAAGGTTATGGATCCCTTTGATTTGTCAGATAAAGACTATGGACCCGTTTCATTGTCTGATGAAGGCAATGGACCCCTATGACTGTCCAATAAATGATATGGACTTTGATTGTCTTATTAAAATTATTTACGCTTCCTGGAAAAAAAATGTACATAAAAGAATAATTAACAATTTTACATTTTAGATTTTAGGTTATGTAGACGGACCTTCCAGAAATCTATTCACGGACCCTCCAGAAATCTTTTCAAGGACCCTCCAGGAATCTATTCACAGACATATCCCCCCCCCCCCCCCCCCAACGGTTCATGGATCATAGGTTAAGAAACCCTGGTCTAGTTCTTTCCATTAGTTGCACTTTAATGATCATGCCCCCGCCATGATTCGCGGTTATTTAACATGTAGAAAAAACAATACAATTATGCTAGGTCTGAATAGAACAAAATGACATAATAAATACAAATGTCACAGGACCAAATAGAAAAAGTGACAAGAAAAATACAATTATTTCAAAACACCAAATTGTGATACGGCCAGAAGTCAAACACCAGAAGATATTACATATAAAATTATTTTCTGTATGGCCGAGCCGCCGGAAGGAAATTATGATATTGATTGTAGGCATGAAACGATAAAATAGATTGATGGCGGAGGAATCCTGCTATTGAACCGTGCCACTTCCACGGTAGTGAAAGCTTATTTCTGTCAATGTCATTTTTATTCAGAAAAATCCAAACAAGCATGATTTATTTATACAACCCGAACTTCGTTTAGCCACTAATTAATTCGCAATTGATTCAGCCAATCAGACATATCAACATTTATTGGTAAACATTAAACCATTTTCGGAGCGCATAAATATATTTTTGTATTCCTATGCAGTTCTAAAACTCGCTTAAATACAGTCATTAGATTGGGTTTTTTTCCACATGATATTTCTTAAGTTTGTTTGTTTATCATTTGGAAAATTAATTTTCGAAATATTAGAGTCCTTATGCGGCCTTTTTCTTCGAAACTTAAAAATGCGTTTTTCGGTTGTTCAACATCAATATTATTCCTTTAAAAAAACAGTGTGGTTGGTGGTCATCTGTAAGTCTACATGAATTTTATAAAAATTGCCTACCAAACGATTTAAAAAGTAAACAACATAAATGTATTATGTTTTTGTAAAATCTTACAGTGAACATCACTTGCGGAAATTACAGAGTCATCCAACTTAATATCATGAAGCGGAAGAGTAATAAACATTGCGGCACGTTTAGGAAGAGGTGTGGGGAAAAGAGTGCGGAATCACGAGACCTCGTACCACCCTGAATATTCCTTAGTGCCTGCTCTGTGTATAACCATTTAAGTACCAATCTTTGCTTCTATAAATAAGGTGGTCATATCAGTCTGGGGTTTTGGAGAAAATCAACAACACACAACTTCAAAAAAATCTTCTAAAATATATAAATCATATTTCCTACATAATAACTATCTTACAGACAGCTAAAAATTCCGCTAGCTTTTTAGACAACTACAGAAAATGCGTGATGGTGTGCCGTAAAAACTAAATTGAACACGAAATTAAAGAACGGGCTTGGCTTGGTATCTTTTCATGGTGCATTTTCGGGAAAATACGGGAAGAGCTTGCGTTGCACCGTGAAAACATAATTCAGCAAATTTTAAAAGTACAGGCAGGGCTTTCAATTGTTTATGATGCGGTGACCTTTGACCATAAGTCATGATAAGTTTGACTACAAAGATCCAATTGTTTATGATGCGGTGACCTTTGACCATAAGTCATGATAAGTTTGACTACAAAGATCCAATTGTTTATGATGCGGTGACCTTTGACCATAAGTCATGATAAGTTTGACTACAAAGATCCAATTGTTTATGATGCGGTGACCTTTGACCATAAGTCATGATAAGTTTGACTACAAAGATCCAATTGTTTATGATGCGGTGACCTTTGACCATAAGTCATGATAAGTTTGACTACAAAGATCCAATTGTTTATGATGCGGTGACCTTTGACCATAAGTCATGATAAGTTTGACTACAAAGATCCAATTGTTTGTGATGCGGTGACCGTTAACCATAAGTCATGATAAGTGTTAGACTGTAAGAAGTAGTTTCAAAGATCCAATTGTTTATGATGCGCGTGACCTTTGACCATAAAGTCATGTCTATAAGTCACCAATTGCAGATGGGCTACAGCAGACTGCTGGAATCTTATTTCATACAGATTCAGACGCACATGACACATGTTGACACATCAATCTTCAGGCATGAATAGTAGATCCCATGTCATGGAACATTCAAATATAATGGGTGGTACAAAACAGCATTCAATGTTCTAATACATTATGGCCGCATCCCCTATCTGACTGAACGCGTCAGTAACGGCGGATCGGTAAACAAATGAAGAGTTCGATGGACGAACCTTCTTTCCCTTGCTAAGTTCTTAGGTTGCTTATATTCAATGTTTATATCATACTGTGAAACCACGATAAGGGGTTTTCATATAAATGAGATCTCCATGCCACTGTCCGAATAGTAAGATACACGAACCGTTCTCTGGACAGTGATCTATAATGATGACAGGAATACAAAAAATGGCCTCCTTCCCTGAGCTTTCGCTCACTCGCCCAGCAGAAGAATAATCATCAGCCAAAGTTGATTCAAAACTTGAATAAGTATAACTTTCCAGAGTTACTGTTACGTACATTTATTACCTAAAGGGGGTAGTCTTCGGTCCTGCCAAATGTACGCACCAGTCTTAAAATAGTTATATTATTTGTGCGTTCGATTGATTCACGCACTGACGTGCACAATGCAGTGTGAGTTGCTTTGGACGCACGGGTAACCTAGTTAGGGAATTCTGACGTCATGTTTTGAACGGGGCAGTTCGGACCATGTTTATGTCCGGTATATATTTCTTGGATTTTTTCTGGCAAGTTTGAAGAAGCCATTATTTTGTAATGATATCTACTGGTATTCATGATGAAGCCAATAGTGGAAGTATCAAGTAAGTGTCGCCCCATGTCACATCGAATGTTTATTGAGTTAAATTAAAGTATCAGGCCGCTCCTAGTTTTGGTCTAGCGGGAATTCATCGTAGTATGTCATTCCTAGAATGGACAGACGGAGTCGTTAGCCCTTTTGAATTACCGTAGAGGGAGGATACCTACGAGTAAACGAAGTTAATTGATTTGTATGCTTCACATGTTTTATATGCCGTATTTTCGTCAATGCCAAAGTCGTGGCATGGATATAGAGAGGTTAGTCAACACAGAACTCTAAGCTGGTCGTATTGTCGTGGATGACTTTGTTTGGATTATATATATATATGCTACCTAAGTATCGTATGGAAAAGTCTGGAATTGTTACAAGTATGATAAGAAGTATTGCTCCTTGAGAATGAATCCGTTGGCCATAAGATACGTCCTTGAAAGAAGGTCAATGGACTTGACTGCAATACATATGATATGGTAGAGGAAGTGACCCTTAGTCACTTGAATAAGAGGACTTAATTGTTAGAGAATCTTCATGAACTTGAAAAGTAATTATCAACATTTTTGACGTATGACCCTTTTGCACCTGTAACTCTGATCGTCTTGTTCCACTCCGTATGTGTCACGTTAAATAAAATATATGTACAGTCATCACAGACTTGTGTGCTGCCAGTAAGTGACCAGTTAAACACTACTTGTTGGAGTTCGTTTTGAAGAACATTTTCTGACATTTTTGTTCCTTTGCAACCATTCGCGTAATGAAGTTCTTTACCATTAGAATGAATACCCAACAGTAAATGGTATGCCAGTGTGGTCTGGAAATAAATAATTTCACAGGAACGTACTCAATCCAAGTATCGGTTGAAAAGAAGATTTGAACTTTCAAGGCGACAACATCTCAAACTTGGAACCTAGTGTGATGATGAATCAGAATCAACTTACGGCTACCAAATGCTCAAGGTCATCAATCAACCTCCACGTCAAGTTTTACAGTGACTGACTGCCTTGGGATCACCTATTCGTCATTATTACGTGCGAGCTGTTGTTATATACGCAGAGCGAAGTATTTTATCCTCAGACGTACATCCACGGAGACGAGGCACATTGTTTTTTCCCGGCACACGCGAGATGAGTATAACGTGCTTTCGTTGTACATTTTATTACTTTTAGCTGTGCCTTCTATAGTTATGTCCATCTTTACATTTTCCATGTTATATGTTATATGTTGTACATTCGTCGTGGGAGGTAGGGAGGTTGATCTGACGAACGAGATCCATCTCGAAGCCAATTCGGGCTCTTCGTCAGACGTTCTGTAGGGCTCAACTTGTAAGTTTCAATTGAGCGATAATTCCGGTCCAAGGCTAGAAACCTTGCCGAAGTTCCGATCGCTAATTGTTCCTTATGATAGTATCTGTTTAGCTGTTTCGTCACGTTTACTTGTTGTTTTTTGGTAGTTATTTTTACTCGTATTTAGTTTTATGATGAATTTTGTTTGTATTATGCGTCCGTCTCACCTTTCCTGTCGTTCAGTTTTTTACAAAACCTATGTTTTTACACTGTGTTGTCAATTGTCCTGTTGAGTATCTGATCGTAGTTGTCATCGTAAATTTTTACGATATTCTATTTTAGTTACACATTTCTATTTTTGTTGATTTCTACGATTGTGTTCACTCGTCTTTGATTATCGTGTCTTGTCGGTAATGTTTCTATTGTCTTTCACGTTGTTGCTTTCATGACATTTCATTACATAAATTACTATATTGATTATTGATATATTTCATAACTATATGATAACAAAAGATACCGTTCTAGGACAGGAACGACGTACACTTGGCAAAGTAACAAGGTTAATTAATTTACATTGATTAATTATCATTTTATAAATCAAGAGTATTGTGACTACTTATAAAGCATAATGTATTCACTAGATTATTTCATTAAGCAAGCAAAAGCTCTTCAGATGGCTCCTGATGAAGCAAAAGCATTTGCACTTGCAGAATATAAGAAAGCTCAAGAAATAGAAGCCGAACAGAGAAAGCTAGAAACTTTAAGATTACAAAATTTGAAATTTGAGGCGGAGGAGAATGAGAAACGATTTCAGCGAGAGGCAGAACAGAAACAAAAGGAAATGGAAGAAAGAAGATTAATAGCTGAACAAGCCGCTGAATTAGAAGAGAAACGATTTCAGCGAGAGGCAGAACAGAAGCAAAGGGAGGCTGAAGAAAGACTTAAAATTGAGATGGAAGTTAAACAAAAGGAAATGGAAAATAAACAAAAGGAAATGGAAGAAAGAAGATTAATAGCTGAACAAAATACAAAACGACTTCAGCTTGAGATGGAAGAGAATTATAAAAAACGACAGCATGAACTAAAATTAGCAGAGTCAGAATATGAGAGACTTAGGTTAACTCAGGAAGCTAATTCTCAGAGAACTTTTGAAAGCCAAACTTCATCCAGACATGATCATTTTAAGGAAATTCACCTTAAATTACCTAAATTTAATCCCCCGTCGTATGACGTAATATTTTTCCTAGATAGATTTGAGGCCACTTGTAGGTCTTATAACGTGGATAAAACACTGTATTGCACATATTTATCCAGGTTACTTACTGGGGATGCTTTAGCAGTTTATCATACTACCAGTATTAATGAGAAGAATGATTATAATGCTCTTAGAGCCGCACTTCTGAAGAAATTTCAAATGACAGAAGATGAATACCGATTAAGATTTCGTACATTGCTACCGCAATCAAGCAGAAATTTCAGTGATTTTCTGTCACAAATACGACTAACCCTAGAAAGATGGATCGAATTATCCAAAATTGAAAAGTCGTATGAAGGTCTCTTCGATTTACTGATGCGCGATAAGGTACTATCGTCTGTAAATCCTACATTTCTCGCATTTTTACACGAACGGAAACCTTTATCTATGAAAGACTTAGAAGAACATGCAAAAAATTTCTGCACTGCTCACCCAACCATGGATCTAAGTAATGCACAGATTAAGAATGAATTGCCTGTTGCTTTTGCAGCACAACAAAAACAATTTTTCACGAAATCGTTCCTTTAGTGCTGACAGGTATGTCAATAAGGGAAATAATTACAATTTTAACAATGATAACTTTTACAAAGGGAAGCAATTTCAACAATCTGCTCCATTTAATGTTTCTTGGAACCAAGCTCACAGATCGCGAGATTTTGGTAACAATAATTTTAAAAATAATCAAGGACATTATAATAAACAAAACTGGAGATCAAGATCTCAGGGTCCGCAAAACAGACAAGGTTCTTGGAATAAAATTTTTAAAGAACATCATAACTTTAATTATACAAATTATCGGACTCATCCAAATTTTAACTCAAGCAGAAACGACAATTATGGCAATTTTAATGCAAATAATCAAAATCGATCGCGTCGTAGAGATAGATCGTCGAGTAATACGGGTAGACATTCTAATGTCGCTTTAAGTGATACACAGGCTAACATTGAACAGGGTAAAGTAGCTGAAACTCACAATGCTATGTCTTGTTCTCTTGATTGTACCCAGGTGAAAGACTGTCCAGAATGCTCGACTCTTTTCCAGCCTAAGGCGATCACGACGCTGCGTTGCGGACATACCTTGCCTAGTCTACCTGTAGTCTGTACGGCCACTGCTGCGTCAGTACACCAGGGACAGGGCTCTCTTAAGTTTAACAAGGGATTTGTCAACAACATTTCATGCTCTCTCCTATTTGACTCAGGTTGTAGTACTGTGGGCGTCCGGACTTCGCTGATCAACCCAAGTTGTGCCACGGGCAGGGTTGTCAAGTGTGTGACTTTTGGTGGCACCGTTGAAACATTTCCCACTGCTATTATTGACCTTAATACACCATTTTTTTCAGGAAAGATCCAGGCATGTCTCCTTCCGAATCCAATTTGTGATGTAATACTTGGTCGCATACATGGTATTAAAGAGTGTACACCACAGCAAATTGCTGAATGGGAAGAGCGACATATTCAAACTGCAAATGCAGTAGTGACTAGAGCGCAAGCTACTAATATGTCGCATGATACACCTATTGAACCTACAGTTCATACCACTTGTGATGATGATGCTCCTATTTCACGGGAGTTGTTTGCAACATTGCAAAAGAATGATGATTCATTAAAAAAAATTTTTTTCAGTATGTGAACAAAAAGAATACCAGCAACAAACTTGCAAAATCTAGACATGACTTTATACTTAAAAATGGGATTTTGGTTAGAGTAATACGGGAAAAGGATTCATCCTTATGTTATCAGATCTTAGTCCCATCCTCTATGAGATCTCGTATATTACGACATGCGCATGACTCGCAATGTGCGGGCCATATGGGTTTTTCGCGTACCAAATCCAGAGTGCTTTCGGCATTCTACTGGCCAGGCGTCCATAGGGACATCACTCTCTATTGTCGGTCCTGTTTGATATGTCAGGAAGTTAAGGTACGGGGTCCATTTCATGCGGCTCCTATTCAAGCTGCGGACATCCCGATTAGACCATTTGATAAAATGGCTATAGACATTATTGGTCCGATGCTTCCATCTGCTAGAGGGCATACGCATATTCTTACGTGCATTGATATGTGCACTCGTTGGCCTGAGGCCATCCCTCTCAAGAACACTTCATCTGCCAGTGTAGCAGAGGCATTGATGTTAATCTTCTCACGCATTGGTTTTCCACGGAAAATCTTGTCGGATCATGGGGTTCAGTTCATTTCTGAATCCATGTCTCAAGTTATGAAGACATTAGGTATAGACAGATCTCTTAGTTCTATTTATCATCCGATGTCAAATGGGTTAATTGAGCGTCTCAATAGGACACTCAAGCAGTTGTTGGGTAAGATGACCCAAGACCATCCCCAAGACTGGGATCGGGTCATACCCGCTGCTCTGTTCGCGTATCGCGAAGTACAAAATCAAGCCACGGGGTTTTCTCCATTCCAGCTAGTTTTTGGCATGCAACCACGCGGTCCGATGTCGTTAATCCACGACTTATTGGTTGACGAGATATTGAAGAGGAAACTCAATCCTCTTATGAGTATGTGATCTCTCTGAGAAAGAGAATCATAGATGCTTGTAGACTAGCTACTGCATCATCCGAACAAGCCAAAGAAAAAGCTCGTCTATTTGCAAACAAGTATAGACGTCTTCGCCAGCTTATTCCTGGTGACGAAGCTTTTGTATTACTCCCTGCGCATAACAATCGTCTTTTAATTACCTGGAGAGGTCCTTTCAGGATCATCTCAAGAATATCCGATGTCGACTACATCGTTGATGTTAATGGTAAACATAAAACCTTCCACATTAACATGTTGAAGGAGTATTACTCACGTCCTGATTATCTACAGTCAGTGTTCCAGGCAACTGACGATCCTACACCTCCTATTCAACACTATTCTAGTTTGTCAGTCATCCAAGAAGAAGAATCTTCTTTCGATGATGTACAACTACCAATACCAGTTGTACCACTCCATTCCACTGAGAAATGGAATGATGTTACAATCTCATCTACTCTTTCGGCTGATCAACGTCAGCAAGTCTCTAATATTCTACACTCGTATGAGGATGTCCTCACTGACATCCCAGGTCATACGTCAGTCATCCAACATGACATTATTCTGACTGACGATACGCCTATTCGAGTTCGCCCATATCCTATCCCTTTACACTTTCGTGATAAGGTTGATAAGGAATTGGATGAGATGCTTCAATTAAATATAATTGAACCATCTTCATCACCATATTCTTCTTCTATGGTAATCATTAGGAAGAAGGACAACAATATACGTCTTTGCGTAGATTACAGGAAATTAAACAAAGTTACAAAATTCGATGCGGAACCGTTACCTCTTTTAGACGACTTATTGGAGAAATTATCTCATGCCACATTCTTTTCGAAATTTGACCTTTCAAAGGGCTATTGGCAAGTGCCACTCACTCCTAAAGCAAAGCCATTCACCGCTTTCTCGACGCCACGTGGTCTTTTTCAATGGAATTTTATGCCATTCGGATTAATGAATGCGCCAGCTACCTTTGTACGCATGATGCGCCGCATATTGTCTCATCGTCCCGATGTCATTACTTATATAGATGACATCTGTCTTTTCAGTGACTCTTGGGATGAACATATTCATGGATTAAAAGCTTTACTTTCTACCTTACGGGATTATAACTTAACAGCGAAACCTTCAAAGGCTTTTGTCGGTTTTCATGACATCTCATTTCTGGGTCACCGCATAGGTCATGGTTTCATGTATACAGAAGACAGTAACGTCTCTAAAATTTTAAACATCTCGGCACCTAAGACAAAAAAACAAGTTAGATCTCTTTTAGGACTAATACAGTTCTATTCAAAATTCATCCCTCATTTGTCTACTATAACTGCACCTTTTTCGTCTCTACTGAAGAAAGGCACATCTAATGTAATAAAGTGGTCGCAGGATCACCAAACGGCGTTAGACTATATAAAACGATTTTTTTCAAATGAACCTTTTTTGAGGTTGCCTAACAAAAATCTCACTTTCATTCTTCGCAGTGATGCATCTTCTTACGCTATTGCTGCAGTTTTGATGCAGGAATATAACGGCACCTTATTTCCGGTGATGTACGTGTCCAGAAAACTTACGGAGAGCGAACTCAAATACTCCGTTCTGGATAAAGAGCTCCTCGCATTAGTATGGGCAATCACAAAACTGGAACGTTACCTCCTCGGCTCACACTTTGTGGTGGAATCTGACCAAAAAGCTCTTACCGCACTGAACACGAAGAACGTTAAATCATCGAAGTCAGCGCGTTACGCTATAGCGCTTCAACCATTCAATTTTGAAATACGAGCTATTCCTGGAGTGAAGAATGTGTTCGCAGACTGTTTGTCGAGATGCCCAAGCGAACTTGTCGAAACTAAACCACTTCCAGATGTTGAAACATCCTCACCGATAACATGAATAACTTTGTACATTATCATTGATTGTACATCTATAAAGACTGTTTATATAACTGAAGTATTCGTATAAGTATAACTTTCAGGATATACTTACTTATAGATTATAACATTACTTCTTGTGTAGTAACATTTTATTAGTACGGGAACATTGATACTATAGTAACGTTTTATTAGAACGGGAACAGTGGTATTAGAGTAACATTTTATTAGTACGGGAACATTGGTACTACAGTAACTTTTTATTAGTATGGAAACATTGTTAAGAGCGACAAATATACATTTGTTATTCCTATGGAACATATTACACTACATATCGTGTTCGAGAATATATTTTATCGTGTATGGAACATTGAGAACATCGTCTCGTCGATTACTAACTAGTTGTAACTGAACATTGACATATTGATAGTGATATTGGAATTACTTAGAATATATTAGTAACTGGTTATTTGTTAGTAATTAAGAAATATATAAATTAGAATAATTCAATTTAATCTATTTAATTGATTATGGATCACACACATACTAACTTTCTTAGTTGTCACGTAATACCTGCATTCACGGGTCTTAGTTATGATATCTCACTGTTAGATCACTAGTCAACCGTACTAGTGTTAGAAAACATTAAGGGTGTTGATTCTTAAAGTGTTTAATTTTGCATTGCTTCATTTTTGCACATTGTATTTTCAATTTTTCTGTTTTATTGATTCTCTTGTCATTGATCATCATCAGTGTTGCTGTTCATTTTCATTTTTGAAATCATATGTTTCAAATTTTTTTTTTTTTGAAAACTTAGTTGAATTTTATTATCATCTTTTTTTTTAATGGTTTTTTCATTTTTCATTTTCAACTTGTTTTTACTTCGAATATTACCACATCGTTCCAAAGTAGGTCGAGTGTGGATGTGTGCTTTAATGCATACTATCATTTAGTTATATTGATTTCGTTTAATATTCTTTTCTTAATATGGTATAACTTTATGCATTTCATATATCTTGTGGTAGTTTTGACTCACCTCTCTCGGGTACTAAGTTCAAAAAAATTAATAGAATTAATTTTTTTTTAGGGGAGGTAATAAGGGAGCTGTTACGTACATTTATTACCTAAAGGGGGTAGTCTTCGGTCCTGCCAAATGTACGCACCAGTCTTAAAATAGTTATATTATTTGTGCGTTCGATTGATTCACGCACTGACGTGCACAATGCAGTGTGAGTTGCTTTGGACGCACGGGTAACCTAGTTAGGGAATTCTGACGTCATGTTTTGAACGGGGCAGTTCGGACCATGTTTATGTCCGATATATATTTCTTGGATTTTTTCTGGCAAGTTTGAAGAAGCCATTATTTTGTAATGATATCTACTGGTATTCATGATGAAGCCAATAGTGGAAGTATCAAGTAAGTGTCGCCCCATGTCACATCGAATGTTTATTGAGTTAAATTAAAGTATCAGGCCGCTCCTAGTTTTGGTCTAGCGGGAATTCATCGTAGTATGTCATTCCTAGAATGGACAGACGGAGTCGTTAGCCCTTTTGAATTACCGTAGAGGGAGGATACCTACGAGTAAACGAAGTTAATTGATTTGTATGCTTCACATGTTTTTATATGCCGTATTTTCGTCAATGCCAAAGTCGTGGCATGGATATAGAGAGGTTAGTCAACACAGAACTCTAACCTGGTCGTATTGTCGTGGATGACTTTGTTTGGATTTTATATATATATGCTACCTAAGTATCGTATGGAAAAGTCTGGAATTGTTACAAGTATGATAAGAAGTATTGCTCCTTGAGAATGAATCCGTTGGCCTTAAGATACGTCCTTGAAAGAAGGTCAACGGACTTGACTGCAGTACATATGATATGGTAGAGGAAGTGACCCTTAGTCACTTGAATAAGAGGACTTAATTGTTAGAGAATCTTCATGAACTTGAAAAGTAATTATCAACATTTTTGACGTATGACCCTTTTGCACCTGTAACTCTGATCGTCTTGTTCCACTCCGTATGTGTCACGTTAAATAAAATATATGTACAGTCATCACAGACTTGTGTGCTGCCAGTAAGTGACCAGTTAAACACTACTTGTTGGAGTTCGTTTTGAAGAACATTTTCTGACATTTTTGTTCCTTTGCAACCATTCGCGTAATGAAGTTCTTTACCATTAGAATGAACACCCAACAGTTACCATACAGTCCCTTTGTCAGAAGGTTACTTCATGAAGACATAAGCGCTGATGGAACCTGTCATCTGCAACAATATCTAGTTAAACGACCAACGATGCACACAAATACGTTGCTTCATCTAGGTCTAACCATAAGGAGATCATCAAAAGGGTCTGGATTTACCTTGAGTCCGAATAGTACATAATACAGTACATGAGGAGAGTCTCTAACACTATAATCTTGTAGAGACACAATCTCCTACTGAAGAAATCACTTCATAAATCATTTTTCACTCTAGAACGGACCAGCCCAGGAAAAAATGCGTGACCAGCCATTGTAGGCGGCAATATCGGAACTCATCACGACTCGCCAAGACAACCAATACCTCCGCTAGTGCGGCATAAAGAATATAGTCCTGCCTACCCATACAAAATATACAATATAGGACTGAATCTACTTGCACTAATAATATGTAATACATATGAATTCAGGCCATAAACATTCTAAGAACGATCAATCTATTTTCTGGCTATGACAAATGATGAATGCCAAAATATAAATATTCTTACGCCCGATCAATATCAAGGGAGATTATCCATATAATCAAACGTATAAATCAAACATGGATTATCTGTCATCTTTACAAAAGAAAGCATTTTCGTACCCAATTAAATACAACAATATATTTTCCATATTAAATAGACATATCGACATTTGTAATCTGTGCATTCAAAAATATGTATGCAACAGATTACCACACCCCCCGGGAAAAAAATGGTACATTTTTTTTAAAAAAAATACATCCAGGAGCAACATACAATAGGCTCACAACGCACGAATAACAATGCGCAGATGATAAGCATTCCAAACAAATGTAACGCCTAATGTAAGGCTAAGTCGTCATATAGCACGACCAATGAGAATCTATCTCAGGATTCAGAGAAAATTTTTCTCTTAGTATAAATATCTCCCGAGAGGTATCACCAACGCATAACACAATACTGGCAATGCCACAATTTGTACAATAGTTTATCTTAGGTATCTTAACATTATGATCACCAAATAAGAAAAATATCAAAAACCTGCGGTGAATATACATCAATGCACCGCTAAGTAGTGATACAGACAATGTATGATATATTACATATAAGTACATATTTTAACATAAGAAAAACTGTAGTAAAGTCAGACATGTTAGAAATCTCAAGATCTGACAGTTAGGTGGAATCATGTGGGCATCTCGATAAGATATTCGCCATCACATTTTCTGAACCACGGATAGCTCGCACCGAAAAATGAAAAGGCTGAAGAGCAATCGCGTATCGCGTTGATCTCGCGCTCTTCAGATTTTTAGTCTGAATAGCTGTAAGAGCTTTCTGGTCAGTCTCCACAATAAAATGCGCGCCAAGAAGAAATCTTTGAAGTTTAAAGATTGACCAAACCATAGCCAATAATTCACGGTCTAGGACCGAGTAATTTCTCTCTGCGGCATTAAGTTTTCGAGAAATATACATCACTGGATGCAGAGTTCCAGAGTACTCTTGCATTAGTGCCGCTCCAATCCCAGTGGATGAAGCGTCACTACGAAGAATAAATGTCTTATCTTTAGTAGGTAACACCAAGATTGGTGAAGTGGAAAACATCGTTTTAACCTTATCCAAAGAGGATTGACATTCTTGAGTCCAATGGACTATATTAGGAGACCCTTTCTTTAACAAAGAAGAAAGAGGTGACATAATTGAGGACAGATTCGGAATGAATCGTCCATAAAATTGTATGAGACCTAAGAGACTTCGTACTTGCTTTTTAGTCTTAGGCATAGAAATGTTAAGTATCTTACTTGTATTATGGTCTTCTGTTTTTAGAAACCCATGACCAACACGGTGACCTAAGAAAGATATTTCGCTAAAACCAATAAATGCTTTAGATGGTTTCGCTGTCAGGTTATGCTCGCGTAGGATAGACAATAGTTCATTTAACCCGTTATAGTGATCTTTCCAAGTATTACTGAAAAGACAGATGTCATCAAGATATGCAATGACATCTGAGCGATGAGATAGGATTCGACGCATCATGCGTACGAATGTCGCTGGGGCATTCATAAGGCCGAAAGGCATGAAATTCCATTGGAATAGACCCCTAGGCGTCGAAAAAGCAGTAAACGGTTTGGCGTGTTCGGATAGGGGAACTTGCCAATATCCCTTAGACAAATCGAGTTTAGTAAAGAAATGAGAATTCGATAGTCTAGTAAGTAGCTCTTCAAGTAAAGGCATAGGTTCAGCATCAAATTTCGTCACTT
The DNA here is from genome assembly GCA_024509875.1 of Oreohelix idahoensis. Classification (NCBI taxonomy): domain Eukaryota; kingdom Metazoa; phylum Mollusca; class Gastropoda; order Stylommatophora; family Oreohelicidae; genus Oreohelix; species Oreohelix idahoensis. The sequence goes on from JAMPIV010019132.1 coordinate 393,890, forward strand.
GGTTCAATTTGCGATAATCAACGCAAAGACGTATGTTGTTGTCTTTTTTTCGCACGATAACCATCGGTGAAGAATATGCTGATGTGGATGGTTCAATTATTTCCAACTCTATCATTTCATCCAACTCTTTTTCTACCTGTGCTTGAAAATGTATCGGGATAGGATACGGTCTGACTCTTATAGGATTATGGTCAGTAAGAATAATGTCGTGTTCAATGACATTAGTTCGACCAGGAATGTCAGTAAGGACATCCTGAAATTGTTGTAACATAGCAGAAACTTGTTTCGGTTCTCCTGGAGATAATTCGGGAGAAATTGCAACATCTTTCCATGACTCATTAGAATGAAGCGGAATCATTGGAAAAGGGAAATTCACATCTGAGAAACTCGTTTCCTCATCCTGTATTACTGACAGTGATGAGTAATGTCCATGTGGGACTGGTGAATCGTCCGTTGCCTGGAAAACAGGTTGTAAATAATCCGGACGTTCGTGGAATTCCGTGAGCATGTTGATGTGGAAGGTTTTATGCTTCCCATCAATATCGACAATATAGTCGACATCGGAAACTTTTGATATTACATCGTACGGACCTTTCCAAGAAATAAGGAGTCTGTTTTCTCTACAAGGTAGCAGGACCAATACTTTGTCACCTGGACAGAGTTGTCGCAAGCTTCTGGTCTTATTGGCAAATTGCCTTGCCTTCTGTTTCGCAAATTCAGAAGAAGCAGTTGCCAATTTGCATGCTTCAATAATCTTGTGTCTAAGTGCAATAACATATTCATAAGAGGATTTTGTGTCATCGACAATATTTTCAGCAGTTATGAGATCATGAAGTAGAGACATAGGACCTCGCGGTTTCGCGCCAAAGACAAGTTCAAAGGGAGAAAATCCTGTATGTTCATTGGCGACCTCTCTGTATGCAAAGAGAGCCGCGGGTAAAACCCTGTCCCAATCCTGAGGATGATCCTCAGTTATCTTACCTAATAGGTTTTTCAGAGTTCTATTAAGACGCTCTACCATGCCATTGGACATAGGATGATAAATACTACTCAGAGATCTTTCTATCTTAAGAGTTGACATCACTTGAGACATGGTATCCGATACGAGTTGGGTACCATGGTCTGACAATATTTCTCCTGGAAATCCCAGACGAGAGAATATAAGCCAAAGAGCATCTGCAATATCAGCAGTAGTTATGCTCTTCAGAGGGATAGCCTCTGGCCAACGTGTGCACATATCAACACACGTCAAGATATATTGGTGTCCTCTAGCAGACTTTGTCTTAAATGGACCAATGAAGTCTATCGCCATTTTTTGAAATGGTCGAATTGGAATATCTGCAGCCTGAATAGGTGCAGCATGGCGTGGACCTTTGGATTTAACTTCCTGACATACCCTACAGGATCGACAATAGATCTGTATGTCCTTGTTCACAAACGGCCAAAAGAAAGACGCAAGAACTCTAGATTTAGTACGGGAAAAACCCATATGCCCAGCACACTGAGAATCATGAGCGTGCTGTAAGATTTTAACTCTCATATTTTTGGGCACAAGAATTTGAGAATGAATGGACTTAGCGGAGTCTTGTACCATACGTACAAGTACCCCATTCTTCATCGTAATCCAAGATTTACGATTCGTGTCCTTATTCGGATCACCTTCTTTTGCTAGAGTAAAGAATTTCTTTAGAGTAGGATCATCTTCCTGCTGTTTTATAAAGGAATCATGCGAAATCTCCAAGAGATCACCTTGGCTCTGGTCATCATTATCTCCAGAAGGCGAAGATTGCGGCATGTTTAGAGCTTGAGCTCTAGTGACTACAGCATTTGCAGTATGCATATTATCACTTTCCCACTCGGCAATTTGTTGCGGAGTGCATTCTTTCGCACCATGAATGCGACCGACGATAAGATCAGCGATCGGATTCGGCAGAAGACATGCGTGCACATCTCCTGTAAAGAAGGGAGTAGAAATGTTGATAATGGCAGTGGAGTACTTCTCCAATGTGCCACCAAATGTTATGCATTTGATTATTTTGCCAGTGGCTCGAGAAGGATCTATAAGTGACTGCCTCACCCCAATGGTGGTGCATCCGGAATCGAAGAGAATTGAGACCGGAGTACCATCTACTAAACCATTATTTAATTTAAGAGCCCCTCTTCTATCATGCGCAACTGACGCAGGGAGAGCGGGAAGAGGATGACCACAGCTTAAAGTCAAAACTGTGGTTGGCTCGAATAATGTTTTGCATTGGGAACACTGAAATGCTCTGTCAAAATCGAAAGCAGAACATCCCACATTATTAGAGTCTTTCTTATCATTGGTTTGCTTACCGGCTTCATGAAACTCGTGTTGTGCAGAGTTAGCCTGGTAATGAGATTTACCATGTCTTTTGTGTTGTGATCTACCTCGATTATTGTTGCCTCTGTAATTATTATTCCCTCTGTTATAACCCCTGTTTGGGTTTGAGTCATAATGTTCATCATTATAATCATCATGCTCATTATAGTGAGAATCCCTGTAGGATTGATCCCGTGGTGTCCATGAAGGAACACCCTGGTAATTTCTATTATTACTTCCTCTACGGAAATTTCTATAGTTATGGCCACCCCTGTATCGAGGACTGTCAACCCGTTTCCAGAATTTAGAAGAAGAACCCTGATTTGGTTGGTTACCTTGGTTTTGATGATTACGCCAATTAACCCTTTTGTCAAATTTATTTTGAGCTCCCTGACAGTTGTGTGGGTACTTGGGATTGTATTGTGTTGCTGAAGCAACCGGCATACCCTCTTTAATCTTAGTGTTGCTAAGAGTTACGTCCGGGTGTGCCGTAACGTATTGGTCACAATATTCTTGCATTTGTTTTAGTGTTTGTGGCTTACGCTCGTGTAGAAATTCAAGGAAATGTTTATTGATAGAAGACATGACCTTGTCTCTGAGCAACAAATCCATAAGAGCATCATATGATTTCTCTATTTTGGATAATTCAATCCATCGTTGAAATGTAAGACGTATTTTCGCAATGAATTCTGAGAATTCAACCCCCGTCTCAGGTACCATTCTTTTAAACAACATGCGATAACCTTCCTCTGGTAACTGAAACTTCTTAATCAAGGCTGCCCTAATAACATCATAATTATCCTTGTCAGCCTCTTCAAACAAACATAGACTAGTGAGAGAATCGCCTGTTAGATTCTCAGATAATTGGTTAACATATTGCGATTTATCAACATTATGAGCCCGACAAGCACGTTCAAACCTCTGAAGCCAGAATGTTATATTGGCAGAATTGAATGTTGGTACCTTAACTTTGTAAGTAAAGGGTTTACTATTACCACTAGATGCCTGATTAACATTACTCATACTTGTCAATTTCAATTTCTCTAATTCAAACTCATGTTCTCTTATTGCTTTTCTCTCTTCAGCTTCTCTGTCTAGTCTTTTCTGTTCAGATTCTCTGTCTAATCTTTTTTGTTCAATAGCAGCAGCAGCTTCTCTGTCTAGTCTTTTTTGTTCTGCCTCAAATCTCCTTTCCTCAACTTGCATCTGCAATTTCTTTTGTTCGGCTTCTACTCTTTTTTGTTCAGCAGCAGCCTCTAATTTTTTTTCTTCTATTTGAAGTTTTCTCTCTTCTGCAGCAGCTTCTAATCTTTTTTCTTCTGCCTTCAATACCATAGAGAATTGAGCACTTGTCCATTCTTCTAATTCTTTGCCAGTCTTATCAAGAGATTTCCCTTGTGTAATAAAGTAATCTAATGTAGACATCCTGTCTTATTAAATCAGAAACCTTAAAAAGTAAATAAATTACCTTATTTCACTTTCATGGGAGACAAGTCTATACTATAGACTTAGTCTTAGTGAAAAACTTGTATGGTTATTTTGTTTATAATATAACCAATGATAACTTGAGTACCTGTGGAAAACAATAACTGTATATCCCAAACACTGTGGGAGACAAGCCTTACAAAGGTCTTGTATACTTCCTTAATGTAATCAATGATCACTTGAGTACCTGTGGAAAATAATATTTTCTATCCCAATCACTGTGGGAGACAAACCTTACAAAGGTCTTGTACACTTTCTTAGTGTAATCAATGATCATAAGTACTGATCTGTACTATAATATAAGTGTATTCAACTATACCTCATATATCATATGTCAACTCAAGACATTCACAAAGGACAAACAAGAAAAGACCATATGAGAACATTTGCAGAAATCAAATTAAATTAAATAGGACAAATCAAAGAAAATGATCACAGAATCTTGTGATGATAACTGCAATAAGATAACAAGACAAATAACGCCACAGTGTATAAATATAAATTGTGTATAGAAATCAAAAATAGAAAAGGGTAGACCAACAAATTACAAACAAATCAAAACAAACTAAAGAACAGAGGAATATTACAAAAACAACAATGAGTACAGCCTTCACAGCTAACACTAATAGCAACAGCTGTCGCAGCAAATTTCCAATCAAGAAAATTGCACCTATAGAAACGCACACATCAGACCCTCTATTACGTGGGATACTCTGTTGTGTGACACCGCCCAACCAAAACAACAACCCGCAGAGTACAAACAAATATCACATATAAACATGTAAACATAAATGTACATATAGCATAAACTTATAATATAATGCAATGTAATGTGTTGCAGATAGAATGTGTTGCGGAGAAGGCTCAGTTGTACTGAATAATGGTACAGTAGTATGGTACTTTATTAAATAATTAATTCTGGCCTAAATCATTAAAGTTCAACACAAACTATGGCAGTGCAGGAGAATCCACTGTTTACTGTTCCTAAGAATCACAAGTAAGACTTCTCGCTTCAGTTGCACTGTACATTTCGCAAACACTGTCAAATATATGCTCCAACACTGATGTGTAATGCCGTCTTTTCCAAACAAACTTGCTGTGTAACGCTGTATGTTCTATGGCAAATGTCCAACGAAAAAAAATGTCAACAAACGCTGACCTAGTTACTGTATACGCTGGATAGGATAGGTCAAGCTGACATCGACTGTATAGCTGTCCTACTGGTGTTGATGTGGTCAAACAAACGTTCTTGTAACTGTAAATGACTCTCAATAACAAGACTGCGAAGGCTGGACCCAGGAATCTGGCTCACCACTGTAAAAAAGTGGAAAGGACTGTAAAATGTCACTACAGTGTTGATTGATACCAGGCATGCTCCAGTCTACCCAGCGGTGCTGTAAATGGGTAACTCACTCTAGTCCTGAGTTAGGGAAGGCAAAGGCAGCTGTAAGAAGTAGTTTCCTTCTGAGGCTCCAGGAGGAGCAGGCCCTTAACTTGGTCAATTCAACCGACGCAGGATGGTGTAAATATGGAGTGAAAGTGTAGTGTGTTATTAACGCGAATGATGGAATGTTCGTATCTTGACCAATATAAAGCACTCATTCACTCATGTCTATAAGTCACCAATGCAGACTGCTGGAATCTTTTCATACAGTTTATTCAGACGCACATACTGGGACAGAACAAATAGATCATAGTACATGTTGACACATCAATCTTCAGGCATGAATAGTAGATCCCATGTCATGGAACATTCAAATATAATGGGTGGTACAAAACAGCATTCAATGTTCTAATACATTATGGCCGCATCCCCTATCTGACTGAACGCGTCAGTAACGGCGGATCGGTAAACAAATGAAGAGTTCGATGGACGAACCTTCTTTCCCTTGCTAAGTTCTTAGGTTGCTTATATTCAATGTTTATATCATACTGTGAAACCACGATAAGGGGTTTTCATATAAATGAGATCTCCATGCCACTGTCCGAATAGTAAGATACACGACCCGTTCTCTGGACAGTGATCTATAATGATGACAGGAATACAAAAAATGGCCTCCTTCCCTGAGCTTTCGCTCACTCACCCAGCAGAAGAATAATCATCAGCCAAAGTTGATTCAAAACTTGAATAAGTATAACTTTCCAGAGTTACCATACAGTCCCTTTGTCAGAAGGTTACTTCATGAAGACATAAGCGCTGATGGAACCTGTCATCTACAACAATATCTAGTTAAACGACCAATTATGCACGAAAATACGTTGTTTCATCTAGGTCTAACCATAAGGAGATCGTCAAAAGGGTCTGGATTTACCTTGAGTCCGAATAGTACATAATACATTACATGAGGAGAGTCTCTAACACTATAATCTTGTAGAGACACAATCTCCTACTGAAGAAATCACTTCATAAATCATTTTTCACTCAAAGTAAGGGTGAGCTGTGAATACATTGTTAGCATAGTTTTGTGTGAAGCCCGCATAGTGTGTACTTGAGTTGTTGTGAGCTGATCGTATCTGAACGAGGAGCATGTTTCTAAAGGTTAAGTGAATGTCAGAATTTTATGCGGGCATGTCGAAAGATTTAGTTCTGGTAGAAAGTAGTCAAGTAGCAAGTTGTCTGGTGTGGTTTGTGTGTGTGTGTGTGTGTTTGGTTATTCTAGCTGTGATGTAGTATTGAGGAATATGCAAGGTGTTTTCCGCACATTATTGTATTATCGAACAGCAATGTTAATGTATCAGTTTAGTAGTGCTACGGCGAGCAGTGAATTGTTGAATAGGAGACTAGTGTGCTACTGTAATTATTTGCGTCACGCTACATTTGATCCTATGATGTGTTTGTTGTTGTTTTACAAGTATGGAGATTATCCTTGGCCGTTCAAGTTGGGTGCATTAGACTGGAGGTTGATATAGTGGCCAAAACCCAACGTTTCGCATCAAATTGGATTTTTTGTTTTGGTTTATGTTTTTAAAACGGCTTCAGTGTTTGTTGGACGCTATTATTAGTGACAAAGCTTAAAACTCGGATGGTGTTTGGTTAAGGTTAGCTGTTTGACAAAGCTCGAAACAGGGCTGGGGTTAGGTTAAGGTTAACTGTTTGACAAAGCTTGAAACAGGGTTGCGGTTAGGTTAAGGTTAGCTGTTGACAAAGCTTGAAACAGGGTTGCGGATAGGTTAAGGTTAGCTGTTTGACAAAGCTACCTTGAAACATGATTGCTGTTATGTTAAAGCTAGCTGTTTGGCAAGCTCGAAACAGGGTTGGTGTTACGTTAAGGCTAGCTGTTTGACAAAGCAAGCTCGCAATAGCGTTTGTGTTAGGTAAGGCTAGCTGTTTGACAAAGCTCGAAACAGAGTTTGTGTTATGTTATGGCTAGCTGTTTGACAAAGCTCAAAACCGGGTTGAGTTTAAGTTGTAAGTCTAGCTGTAACATAAATATGGATAGCCAGTCTGGCAACATCGTGAGACTTTGTCTACTGTCCTCGTGATTCAATTCGGCATTTGTTATGACGTCTTACTATTCCATGTGAGTTGGTGTCCTGCTATTGTTGTTAACTCTTGGACAACGAGTATGACACGGCAAGGGTTACAGATTCGTGGTTGTTTCTGATTGCCTAAGAGTGTGTGTCCCGGCGTCGGGTTCCGTTTTACAAATGCGCAATGCACTGAAATACACAGCACTAGTAAACTATTCATGTGGACAGACTCTGTGTTTTTGACAGACGAAAAAGTTATTGAAGTTTGAGTAATTTTTAAACGATCAGCAGTAGATATTAATGTAGGACTGATGACAAGATCACTAATGTAGGACTGATGACAAGAACCAGGCAAATGCCAGTGGAACTAGAGATCAGAAAAAGACGCTGGGGATAGATAGAACACACATTTAGGGACATATGTTGATAGTGTTACCACGTAGTCCTAATTCTGGATGTCCAAGGTAATAGAAGTAGATGGCGACCAAGGAACAAGTGGAGACAACAACTAGAGACAGGGCATCAAGGAACAAGGAAGAAAACATAGAAATACCCTGAGCTGATGGCACGTGACAGGAAGACTTAGTGAAAGTTTGTTGAAGGCCTATGCTCCTCGTGGAGCTGAAGGTGGTGGTGGTGATGATGATGATGATGATGATGGTGATGATGATGATGGTAATGATGGTGATGATGATGATGGTGATGATGGTGATGATGATGGTAATGATGGTGATGATGATGGTGATGATGGTGATGATGATGATGATGATGGTGATGATGATGATGATGATGGTGATGATGATGATGATGATGATGGTGATGATGGTGATGATGGTGATGGTGATGATGATGATGATAGTGATGATGATGATCATGATGATGATGGTGATGATGGGGATGATGATGGGGATGATGATGGTGATGATGGTGATGATGATGATGATGGTGATTATGATGGTGATGATTGTGATGATGATGGTGATGATGATGATGGTGATGATGGTGATGGTGATGATGATGATGGTGATGATGATGATGATGATGATGATGATGATGGTGATGATGATGAAGGTGATGGTGATGGTGCTGCTGCTGATGATGATGATGGTGATGATGATGATGGTGGTGATGATGATGATGGTGACGGTGATGGTGATGATGGTGATGATGATGTTGATGATGGTGATGGTGGTGATGATGATGATGGTGATGATGATGATGGTGATGATGATGATGGTGATGATGATGATGATGATGATGATGATGATGATATTAACAAAAAGTAGACTTATTGACATCATCGAACTCCGGAGCCAGACGATTGGCGCTGCCAATTATTTATATGGGAGCCGCGGTCGCATAGTGGTTAGTGCACTGGCTTCCTAGCTCAGTGGGTCTATGGTTCGATCCCCATATGAGGTGGGATTTTTTTTAGGCCGTAAACGGCTCCTGGGTCGACCCAGCCCGAACTGGGTACCAGAGCAACTTCTGGGAAGGTTAAGGCGGCCGGCGTGATGCTGATCACATCACCCCTAGTGTGCCGATGGTCAAGAAAATATGGGCCTAACACCATATTCCCAATATGCCTCAATGGGCGTGTAACGGGATCCAAAATCATTTTTATGGGAGACCACTTCTTAACTCTAATTCTGAGTTCAATGATCTGTTTTCTGTTTAGTAAACCTAAGTTTGTTGTAGGCATATGTTCCTTGGGGAGCTAAAGGTGGTGGTGGTGATGATGATGATGAAATACAGCAATATCTAATAGGCGGGCACGTGACTTAGGAATAAGTAAAAAGGAATAAATCCTCTCTTTGTACCCAAAATACCGCTCCCATGGGAAAGGGAGCATACGAACTTTACTAGGAGATATCGGCTGAAATTAGATTTTGTACTGTGTTATAAGTATTCGAAGTTAGGACACCGCTTGACATTTATGATAATTATTATCATAAGCAATATAGTTTTTACTTAGTGTTTGTTAACTGTGGGTACATTACTGAGATTTTTTTAAACATTTTTTAAAAACAGAAATCACAGTTGATCTAGAAAAAAGATGTTCAGGAAGCGGACATTTCTCCTTTTATGTATGTGCTGCCATGGTTAGTTATTAAAATGGTGCCGCTTCAGAATATGCGCCAGACGTTAACTGAGACAAAATTTAGAACTTTAATAATAAAACGAAACGAAATGTGACATACTATGTAACTGTAATTCTAAAACTAACTGAACACAACAGGTGGAGCACAACGGACATTGTACACTATTGCAATGTAAGGAATTTGAACTTGTAAAACCACTGATTCTTATCAAGAGCGTATGACTATCCCGGACTGCGACATAATTGTTCTGCGACAGCAAGTGTCCAAAAATGAGCAAAATCATACTTTAAAAAAAAATTATATTCTAATGTGGGCTTTAAAATGGCTAACTGTACCGTAGCGCCGCCTAGGTCGACAAGAATTCCTGTAGCTACTTCCACCGGGAAAGTTGGACCTAATACTTCTTTCACAACATCCAGTGGAGTAAATGCACAAGGCGTAACAGCGGACGACATAAAGTCTTTTCATACAGTTATTTCTGTAACTCCAAAGAAAGCAGGAAGTAAAAATGGCACGGAGGTGTCATCAAGTGAAACAGCTTCGCACAAAAATCTTACAAATGCTGTTAATTTGCACGTTTTCAAAAACGATACACTTGTAAGACAAGGAGATAATGAAAGCAGTACTAAGAGCATCAATGATGACACATTCAAGAAAAGTCCAACTACGGAGACAATCAGCACAAATGACGGTAACACTTCATCTGGATCATACGACTTTTCTGAAGACCTGTACTCTTCCATGCCGTCGTCATTTACTTCCTCATCGCAATCTTCATCTTCGTTGTCAACTGTCGCGACCTCGTCTTCCTCACAGAATTCAGCATCGCCATCATCTACAGATAAACAGACGATTATTGGAATACCCCACTATAGGAGTAAGATTCCATGTGCTAGAGACCATTCCAGGTCTTCTGGTACATCCAACGGATTAAATAGTCAGACAGTTGCGGAAGGAAGATATAAGATTGGGGTAAGTGGAATTCTATTTACTGTAACTCGTATCATGCAACTTTTTAATGAATATTTAATGCACTTCCCTTTGCTCTTGCTATCTCTACTTTCTGTTTTTGTTCTTTTGTGTCTGTAATGTAGGCAAGTCTCTTTGTCATTTGTCCTTGTCTGACGCATCATCTATTTTCGCTTACTTTGCCTCAATACAATTAACAGTAGCTATGACGAACTCCACAGCCGAAATTCAAGCTCAGTGACCCAAAATGTTGTTGTCCATCATCATCGGCATCGATCGTCATCATCGCCACCGCCACTAGCCCCTTTAATTCCCCAAGGAGCATAGGCCTTCAATAAACGTGTGCCTAATCTTTTAATCCGTTGTTATCAGCTCAAGGTCTTCTTCAATCCCTTGATGTATGTCTCCAGTTCTCTTCTATGCTCTCCCTCTATCTCTCTTACCGTGGTGATTCCAGAACAAAGACTGCCTTGTAACGCTATCTTCAGGTTTCCTCAATGTATCTCCTGAACATCGCCAGCGTATTTTTTTTCATTTCTTGTTGCACCGGCACTTGTCCGATTCTTGTCATCAGTTCCACATTGGTGACCTTGTCATCAGTTCCACATTGGTGACCTTGTCATGCCACGTCAATCCTTCTGTTATATACAAGCATTCATTTATGAAAGTATTTACCTTTTTGGTTGTTGTTTTTGTTGTTCTCCATGTTTCAGAGCCATACAATAAGACTGACTTGTTATTTGAGTTGAAGATTCTGATCTTTGTGTTGGACTTGATCTTTTGATCTCCATATATTTCCTAATGCCATGAAAGCTCCTCTAGCCTTTTGTATTCGTATTTTGATATTATAGTCTGTCCCTCCAACAGTGTCTTTATTGCTACTAAGATATATGTATGATTCTACATCTTGTTGGAGTGTTTCTTCACGTGCAGTATTGTTCCTGCATTTATTCTCAATATCTTTGTTTTCTCCCTGTGTTTTGTCTTGCATCTGATTGCGGTTATGGGACAGTGGAGCCAGGTCGTGGGCTAAATGTAGACCCCTAAGCTGTTTAACCAGAGTGCAATGGATTCCATATCTGTTGGCTGAAGTCAGTGTTTTCAAAACCCAATCTATAGCGGATAGGAAGAAAAATAGTGACAAAAGGCATCCCTGTTACACTCCAGTTATTACCTCAAACGGTTCTGTAAGGTGTCGTCATGAAAAACTCTGCATGTCAGAACTTCATATTTTCGTCCTCGTTAATGAACTTCAAGGAGACTCAATAATGCTACATTAATTTCCAAAGTGATTCTCTGTCTAAACTGTCAAATCCTTTTTGAAGGTCCACACATCCAACGTAAAGAGGCGAGTTTCATTCCAGACTTTGTTCCACGTTTATTCTCAATGTGGCTGTCTGGACAGTACTTAATCTGTTTTGCCTAAAACATACCTGTTCATCTCTCAGTTGTCTGTCTGTGGACTCTTTTAATCTCTCCAGGATGATCCTGTTGAATATTTTTCCTGGTAATGACAGTAGCATTATTCGTCTGTAATTTGTGCACTCGTGTAAATATCTCTTCTTATCAAGAACTAAGATATCCTTCCGTTCTCCAGGTATTTTTTCTCTCTCCCAGACTTTACCAAGTAATTTGTATAATATCTCTGTAGCAGTGTCAAAATATGCTTTGATGGCCTCTGCTGGAATGTCATCTCGGCCAAACGCTTTTCCATCTCTTAGAAATTCTATTAGATGTCACGGTTGTCTATATTCCTACCTTCACATAAATTCAGTCACTATTATGTATATTTTCTACATTCACATATAATCATTTTCCAACTTAGTCATTAATTCTTTTTTTTTTTTACATTCATACACTTGTACAATCATTCCAATTCTTGAAACATAACAATTCAAACTAACTTGATCGGGTGTCAGTTAACTAAAGTTACTATTAACAATAATGAATACTAACGCAACACATTGAAAAAGAAACGTTCTATAAATTAGCCTATTTATTTTACCATTTTCTTTCCCCAAAGTTTTGTTTTCTTCCAGTCTCCATCTTAACGTTTCCTTTCCTTTATTTCTTCACTAAAATATATTTCTTCCATCAATAGTACACAAATATGTTTCTTCCCTCAAATCTTCACTAGAATGTGTTTCTTCCTTCAAATCACCACATATATATGATTCTTTCTTTACATCTCCACATACGCGTATTTCTTGCTTCTTGTCGTGTGTTTATTCCTTCATACTTCCACATAAATTTATGTGTTCTTCGAATCTTTCCTTAACTGTGTACTTTATATCCTGACAATGTAAGCGCTTGTTTAGTCTTTGTCAAGATGAGCAGAATCACAGTTTTAACACTCATTCAACAGTCACCATTTACTGATTGCCAGCATTTGGTGATGTCTTGGCCAGAATCTGTCGAACAAAGTATGACTTCAAATCTGTATAATTGTTTAGATGATGGTTGAGATTTGGTGAATGGGGGAGAAAGATATAGACATTTTACTTCAGCAACATAAAGTATACTAAAGGCAAACGATTTTGTGTGTGAACCGATGTCAAAAGCCGTCAGACGTCATTAAAACTGAGACCAGGGAAGATTATTGTATGCTTCAATAGAATCCTCGGGCATATGAAATTTCATGGAGTAGACATTGATTGTTATCTTTCTTACACTACTGTAAGCTTTGCCTGACAACCGTCTCCCCCCCCCCTCTCTCTCTCTCTCTCTCTCTCTCTCGCACACACACAATGCCAGGCCTGGCCTGGTCTCGACATCCCTCTACACCACTGCTAAAAATTCCTAAAGATAATCATTACTCGTTAAACCGAGAGGAAAGATAACGAATACGTTAGCTCTGCGATTGGCTCGAGGTTGTTTCCAATTAAAGAAATATGAATGGACCAAACCGGCAGTCAAAAGTATCAAGTATAACGGAATACTTTAGTGGATAGAAGTAGTCAATATAAAGGAATATTTAGGGATAAAGTCTGTGTGACGTGTTCGTGTCGATAACATTGATAATCTTCTCCGGAAATACCTCTGACAATAGGTTTTGGCTCGTAGATTTAAAAAAAAGTACTTTCTGATAGTAAGAAAACTAAGGAATAACGAGAAGGTAACTGCTACTAGCTTGGCAAAAGGAAAAAAAAAAAAGGGGGGGGGGGGTTTACATAACTAGTTCAAGGTTTATGACTTCACCACCTTTTTCAGACCTAAAGACAATAGAACTACATCAATTGATCAATAGCTCGATAGATTTACACGCCCCTCTCCTCCTCCAGAATTCTAAGGACAGGACTAAAAAAGTTAGAAAAAATTATGAGCTGAATTTGTAATGAAATTGTAATGAATTAGTAAATAAACAGTGAAGGAAGTTAAATTTAGTCTTGGTAGTCTATAAAATGTTGGTCTCGTTAGCACTTTGAAGCAATAAGTGCGTTGTCTGTCTAGTGTTCCAGTTACAGCGTCAGTTTTAGACAGTTTATTTTATGACATTTCCTCTTCCCATCACCAGATATGAGTTATTTTCTCTGGACAGTGTGTAAATGGTACTTACGACCAGCCTTCTGGCGCCTTGTAGAATTAGGGTCGGGTACGCCTTCAATAATGAGATTTTTCCCAAAACAGTTGTACGTTTATAAGCACTTAGTATCACCTACTGAGACTGTGAACTGTACAAAACAGTGCACTGTCCGTAAAATTTCCTCACTGTATATGGGAAGGTTTATAACGGTCCTCGACTGTGTGGCCTCCTGTCTTCAGTTTAGATACGAGCAACTATTTATATTGATCTATGATGATAGAAACTTACTTACTTACTTACTTAGTCGTTCCTCTTCTACCGTGAGGTGTAGAGGTTTGGAAGAAAGAACGCGCCTTACTATCCTATCGGCTGTCTTTCTCATGGCACGGTTCAATTCTTGTCCACGGTCTTTCAAAGTCTGTCTTATTTTGTCCTCCCAGCTGACGCTGGGTTGTCTTGGAGGTCTGGATCCCTGGCTCTTAGCCTCCCATACCTGCCGTGGCAGCCGACATTCTCCCAATCTGCAGAGTGGGCAAACCATCTTAGTTGGGACTGTTCTACTTGGGTCTGCAGGGGGTGGTTTTTTAGGCCTTGGCGTATCTTCTGGTTGTGGACCATGTCTCTTCTTGTTAGGAGGTGCGAAAATTTCTTCGCTCCCCTGTCTGAAGTTCCTAATCCTTGATTTTTGCTCGGGTAGCAGAGCAAGAAAACAGAGACAAAGTCTAGCAATGTATTACAAACGTTAGAACTGAAATCCAAAGAGAGTAATTCTACTTTGTCGTTATTTGCATAATTTATGGATAGATTTCGTTGATAAATCACCTGAAATTTCCTCCTACAGTAGAACTCCATTTATCCGAACCCCATGGGACCGAGCATCGTTCGGATAATCAAATATTCGGATAATTGGATTACATAATGTATCGAGTACATGTACACATATTTCTAAAAATAATTAACCATCACAAGGAAAATACACAATAAAACATATTTACTTGTACTGTAATAATAATACCCACACTGTATTAGATCACTGTATCACCAAAATCTTTTATTACACTGCAGTGCATGTACTACTTGTATTAATTATTTTTGTTAAGAAAGAGAAATGTTTTCAAAATAACATTACAAACGATTCAAAACCGGGCGCAACTTACGTATATATGTACTTGCACAGATGTAGCCCACTATTTAAAATAATGAGGAATCCTCTTTTGCACCAAACTGGATAGTCTCCTTTTGGTTGCTAAGTCCCGCATTCTCTTCAACAGCAGAAGCTGTGTAGGACAGCTGTCATCTTCTTGCTCGTACCAAGCCATCGCTGTTTCTAGTGCTATAAGGCCTCTTCAGGACTTGGTCGACGTTTTGGTTTTTCTTCATAATCTACAAGTACATCATGTACTTCTGAGGAGTCTTCATCATCGGTCACTACATGTATTTGGTTTTCTTCTTGCACAAAAGACAAAATTTCTTCGTCATTCAAAAACTGAAAACCAGAATCATTATCATCTTCTAGCCACGTGTGTGCATCATCTTTGTCACAGTCCGAAAATCCGGGCATTGCTTGAAACAGTTCCACAACTTCATTTATACAATCATCATTTGTGTCCACTGCAGTAGTTTCAATTCCTCCTTTTTTCCCAAGCAATCTACTTCAAGCCTTGTTGAGATTATCTTGTGACAGGGTGGTCCAAGCATCAGCTAACATATAGCAGCAGTCTTTGAGATTAAGCTTTTTGGAAAACGCCACCACACTTTCTTCATCTTCAGCCAACAATAAACGACGCAGGACTTCCTTCTTGTACATCTTTTTAAGCTTTGCTATAACACCCTGATCCATTGGTTGAATCAGTGCTGTTACATTGGGAGGCAGAAAAATTACTTTAAAATTTGCATCAACTGCATTCAATGTATCCGTCTCTGGATGAGATGGTGCATTGTCCAGTAGAAGAATTACTTTTCCAGTTTTCTTTTCTTGTTCTCTCAACCTCTTCACATTTGGGATGAACTGATTTGTATACCAATCAAGAAATATTTCACTATTCATCCAAGCACTCTTCTGTGCTTTGTAACACAATGGGAGACATGTCACATTCTTTAAACAACGTGGTTTTTTGGCTTTGCCGATCATTAGCACCGGTAAACGATGACTTCCACTGGCATTCGCGGCTACCAAAATTGTTACTCTCTCTTTGCACTTTTTAAACCCAGGGGCAGCTGCTTTGCGCTGAGATGCAAGTGATTTTTGAGGCAATGATTTCCAGTATAAGCCAGTCTCATCGGCATTATACACATCATCGAGTGAATAACCTTCTTCTTCCAAAAAAGCCAAGAATGTTTCTTTAAAATTTTTAGCGGCAGTTGCATCGCTAGATAAAGATTCCCCTTGAATCTCCAATTCTCGTATGCCATGACGAGATTTAAAGTTTCTTAACCATCCCTGGCTAGCCTTAAAGTCAAGAGGACCGTCAAGTTGATTGTTGAACTGAAATGCCTTTTCACACAACAGAGAACCAGAGATAGGTTCTCCTTTGCTTCTTCTTTGCACAAACCATATATACAAAGCCTCTTCCAATTTCACATCTTTCGCATTTCTCATGGTTTTACGTTTCTTCGACCCATTTTCACTATCAAATTTCGATGCAAAACTCATAATTTTATCCTTGTTACTTTTGATGTCAGAGACGGTAGCTTTCCCAACATTGAAAATCCTCGCAAGTGAAGACACAGTTTCACCTTGTCCTAGTCTCTTGATAATTTCTGTTTTCGTTTCAATTGACAAAACATTGCGGTTCCTTTTATATGCTTTAGGCCTACTGGAAGATGCCATATCGCACAGAGAAATACTTGTACACCAAAATTATTCTGCTGTAGTAACAGACACAAATTTTAAGTTGAACTGTCTGTTTAGCCAGTGTTCTACCTAGAACGCACACGTACACTGGATTGGTAAACCAGATATTAACTGACTTTATGATCTAACTGACCTCCTGTACGTAAGCGACCGACCATTAGCCCATCCCATTCTCTACAAATTGTTCGCACACATTTGAAGTTTGCCGCATCAAAAGATTCAGAATTTTAGTCTAACGTGACTGTGGCATCTGATTTTTTTTTTCTGGAAAAAGTGTTCGGATAATTGGATGTTCGGATAATTGGGGTTCGGATAAATGGAGTTCTACTGTATTAGGTTTCCAAAGACTGTAATGACAAGATTATATATCGAGTAACAGACCTTACCCAGTGGTTAAAAGTTGAAAATGCAGATGGGGATGGCGATATGAGTTGCGCCAAGAATTAGGTGTAGTGGACGAGATTAATTCATGAAAAAATGTTCTAGGAAAAGAAACTAAGAAAACTTGTAAAAGTGCGAAAAAGAAGAAACAAGAACGAAAGACTAGAAAAAAATAATAAATGAGAGAATTCATCTTGTCACTGTAAGTATGAAGAAATAACATGGAAGTATGAGTATCACAAGTAAGGAGGTACTGTAGAGAATTGTTCTTGTCTTCCTCCATTCGGTAACTTAGCTGTCTCAAATTTGAGGCACCACTTTTCGTTCATTGCTTTATTACTTACGCTCAAACTTTATTGCATGACCAATGTGTCTGTTTCTAGCTCTTTTTCTCAACAATGATTAGTCTCTGACAACCCGTTTGACTTTCCTACTAAATATACCTTTGGGGGTTGATTACTTTTTAAAAATGTGTTTTTGGTACGTGTAAAGACATTATTTCTTACTACACCTGTAGTACACCACTGTAAAGTATCAGTCTGTCTGCTCTGTAAGGAAGAGTGGTGTGTTGTTGAGATCAGGCATGCTCCAGTCTACCCAGCTGTAAATGGGTAACTCACCCTAGTCCTGAGTTAGGGAAGGCAAAGGCTCCAGGGGAAGCAGGCCCTAAACTTGGTCACTTCAGCCGACGCAGGATGGTGTATGTATGAAGTAGTAGTGTAGAGTGTGATTACCGCGAATGGTGTACTGTTCGTGTGCTGACCAATATAATCACTCATACACATGTGTCTACAAGGCACCAATGCAGACTGCTGGAATCTTAGTTTACTCAATTTATTCAGACGTACACACTGGGACATACGAGTACATCAGGCTTTGTTGACATAACAATTTGTAGGTATACATAGCAGATCTGAAGTCATGACACATGCAGAAATAATGGGTAGTACATCAAAGTTCAATGTCATGATACATCATCTTATGAAACCACGAAAAGGGGGTTTCTAGCAGGATTGAGATCTCTCTGTCACTGTCCGATAATAAGATAAATAATCTGTTCTCTTGGCAGTGATCAAAACAGATGATGACCGAAATCCAACATGGCTACCTTCCTGAGTTGTCGTTCACTCATTCATAGGAAGAATATCAGCCAAAGTTAATTTACAATGGATATATAAAGGATTTCATGAATGGTTCCATGCAGCACTACGGTGATCAGGATAGTTCACGTAGCCATAACCGCTGCAGGAAAATCTGTCATCTTCGTCGATACAAAACACGACACTAGCATATCGAAGCACCCAAAAGTCAAGCTAGGCCTAACCGACGAGAGATCATCAAAAATACGAGCTGGGTTTACCTGGAGTCCGAATCATCTATATACTGACATAAGGAGAGTCTCTAACACAAACTGTAGCTACTTCCACCGGGAAAGTTGGACCTAATACTTCTTTCACAACATCCAGTGGAGTAAATGCACAAGGCGTAACAGCGGACGACATAAAGTCTTTTCATACAGTTATTTCTGTAACTCCAAAGAAAGCAGGAAGTAAAAATGGCACGGAGGTGTCATCAAGTGAAACAGCTTCGCACAAAAATCTTACAAATGCTGTTAATTTGCACGTTTTCAAAAACGATACACTTGTAAGACAAGGAGATAATGAAAGCAGTACTAAGAGCATCAATGATGACACATTCAAGAAAAGTCCAACTACGGAGACAATCAGCACAAATGACGGTAACACTTCATCTGGATCATACGACTTTTCTGAAGACCTGTACTCTTCCATGCCGTCGTCATTTACTTCCTCATCGCAATCTTCATCTTCGTTGTCAACTGTCGCGACCTCGTCTTCCTCACAGAATTCAGCATCGCCATCATCTACAGATAAACAGACGATTATTGGAATACCCCACTATAGGAGTAAGATTCCATGTGCTAGAGACCATTCCAGGTCTTCTGGTACATCCAACGGATTAAATAGTCAGACAGTTGCGGAAGGAAGATATAAGATTGGGGTAAGTGGAATTCTATTTACTGTAACTCGTATCATGCAACTTTTTAATGAATATTTAATGCACTTCCCTTTGCTCTTGCTATCTCTACTTTCTGTTTTTGTTCTTTTGTGTCTGTAATGTAGGCAAGTCTCTTTGTCATTTGTCCTTGTCTGACGCATCATCTATTTTCGCTTACTTTGCCTCAATACAATTAACAGTAGCTATGACGAACTCCACAGCCGAAATTCAAGCTCAGTGACCCAAAATGTTGTTGTCCATCATCATCGGCATCGATCGTCATCATCGCCACCGCCACTAGCCCCTTTAATTCCCCAAGGAGCATAGGCCTTCAATAAACGTGTGCCTAATCTTTTAATCCGTTGTTATCAGCTCAAGGTCTTCTTCAATCCCTTGATGTATGTCTCCAGTTCTCTTCTATGCTCTCCCTCTATCTCTCTTACCGTGGTGATTCCAGAACAAAGACTGCCTTGTAACGCTATCTTCAGGTTTCCTCAATGTATCTCCTGAACATCGCCAGCGTATTTTTTTTCATTTCTTGTTGCACCGGCACTTGTCCGATTCTTGTCATCAGTTCCACATTGGTGACCTTGTCATCAGTTCCACATTGGTGACCTTGTCATGCCACGTCAATCCTTCTGTTATATACAAGCATTCATTTATGAAAGTATTTACCTTTTTGGTTGTTGTTTTTTGTTGTTCTCCATGTTTCAGAGCCATACAATAAGACTGACTTGTTATTTGAGTTGAAGATTCTGATCTTTGTGTTGGACTTGATCTTTTGATCTCCATATATTTCCTAATGCCATGAAAGCTCCTCTAGCCTTTTGTATTCGTATTTTGATATTATAGTCTGTCCCTCCAACAGTGTCTTTATTGCTACTAAGATATATGTATGATTCTACATCTTGTTGGAGTGTTTCTTCACGTGCAGTATTGTTCCTGCATTTATTCTCAATATCTTTGTTTTCTCCCTGTGTTTTGTCTTGCATCTGATTGCGGTTATGGGACAGTGGAGCCAGGTCGTGGGCTAAATGTAGACCCCTAAGCTGTTTAACCAGAGTGCAATGGATTCCATATCTGTTGGCTGAAGTCAGTGTTTTCAAAACCCAATCTATAGCGGATAGGAAGAAAAATAGTGACAAAAGGCATCCCTGTTACACTCCAGTTATTACCTCAAACGGTTCTGTAAGGTGTCGTCATGAAAAACTCTGCATGTCAGAACTTCATATTTTCGTCCTCGTTAATGAACTTCAAGGAGACTCAATAATGCTACATTAATTTCCAAAGTGATTCTCTGTCTAAACTGTCAAATCCTTTTTGAAGGTCCACACATCCAACGTAAAGAGGCGAGTTTCATTCCAGACTTTGTTCCACGTTTATTCTCAATGTGGCTGTCTGGACAGTACTTAATCTGTTTTGCCTAAAACATACCTGTTCATCTCTCAGTTGTCTGTCTGTGGACTCTTTTAATCTCTCCAGGATGATCCTGTTGAATATTTTTCCTGGTAATGACAGTAGCATTATTCGTCTGTAATTTGTGCACTCGTGTAAATATCTCTTCTTATCAAGAACTAAGATATCCTTCCGTTCTCCAGGTATTTTTTCTCTCTCCCAGACTTTACCAAGTAATTTGTATAATATCTCTGTAGCAGTGTCAAAATATGCTTTGATGGCCTCTGCTGGAATGTCATCTCGGCCAAACGCTTTTCCATCTCTTAGAAATTCTATTAGATGTCACGGTTGTCTATATTCCTACCTTCACATAAATTCAGTCACTATTATGTATATTTTCTACATTCACATATAATCATTTTCCAACTTAGTCATTAATTCTTTTTTTTTTTTACATTCATACACTTGTACAATCATTCCAATTCTTGAAACATAACAATTCAAACTAACTTGATCGGGTGTCAGTTAACTAAAGTTACTATTAACAATAATGAATACTAACGCAACACATTGAAAAAGAAACGTTCTATAAATTAGCCTATTTATTTTACCATTTTCTTTCCCCAAAGTTTTGTTTTCTTCCAGTCTCCATCTTAACGTTTCCTTTCCTTTATTTCTTCACTAAAATATATTTCTTCCATCAATAGTACACAAATATGTTTCTTCCCTCAAATCTTCACTAGAATGACACATATATATGATTCTTTCTTTACATCTCCACATACGCGTATTTCTTGCTTCTTGTCGTGTGTTTATTCCTTCAAAGGCAAACGATTTTGTGTGTGAACCGATGTCAAAAGCCGTCAGACGTCATTAAAACTGAGACCAGGGAAGATTATTGTATGCTTCAATAGAATCCTCGGGCATATGAAATTTCATGGAGTAGACATTGATTGTTATCTTTCTTACACTACTGTAAGCTTTGCCTGACAACCGTCTCCCCCCCCCCCTCTCTCTCTCTCTCTCTCTCTCTCTCTCTCTCTCTCTCTCGCACACACACAATGCCAGGCCTGGCCTGGTCTCGACATCCCTCTACACCACTGCTAAAAATTCCTAAAGATAATCATTACTCGTTAAACCGAGAGGAAAGATAACGAATACGTTAGCTCTGCGATTGGCTCGAGGTTGTTTCCAATTAAAGAAATATGAATGGACCAAACCGGCAGTCAAAAGTATCAAGTATAACGGAATACTTTAGTGGATAGAAGTAGTCAATATAAAGGAATATTTAGGGATAAAGTCTGTGTGACGTGTTCGTGTCGATAACATTGATAATCTTCTCCGGAAATACCTCTGACAATAGGTTTTGGCTCGTAGATTTAAAAAAAAGTACTTTCTGATAGTAAGAAAACTAAGGAATAACGAGAAGGTAACTGCTACTAGCTTGGCAAAAGGAAAAAAAAAAAAAAAAGGGGGGGGGGGGGGTTTACATAACTAGTTCAAGGTTTATGACTTCACCACCTTTTTCAGACCTAAAGACAATAGAACTACATCAATTGATCAATAGCTCGATAGATTTACACGCCCCTCTCCTCCTCCAGAATTCTAAGGACAGGACTAAAAAAGTTTAGAAAAAAATATGAGCTGAATTTGGTAATGAAATTGTAATGAATTAGTAAATAAACAGTGAAGGAAGTTAAATTTAGTCTTGGTAGTCTATAAAATGTTGGTCTCGTTAGCACTTTGAAGCAATAAGTGCGTTGTCTGTCTAGTGTTCCAGTTACAGCGTCAGTTTTAGACCAGTTTATTTATGACATTTCCTCTTCCCATCACCATAGATATGAGTTATTTTCTCTGGACAGTGTGTAAATGGTACTTACGACCAGCCTTCTGGCGCCTTGTAGAATTAGGGTCGGGTACGCCTTCAATAATGAGATTTTTTTTTTCCAAAAACAGTTGTACGTTTATAAGCACTTAGTATCACCTACTGAGACTGTGAACTGTACAAAACAGTGCACTGTCCGTAAAATTTCCTCACTTTATATGGGAAGGTTTATAACGGTCCTCGACTGTGTGGCCTCCTGTCTTCAGTTTAGATACGAGCAACTATTTATATTGATCTATGATGATTGAGAGAAACTTACTTACTTACTTACTTAGTCGTTCCTCTTCTACCGTGAGGTGTAGAGGTTTGGAAGAAAGAACGCGCCTTACTATCCTATCGGCTGTCTTTCTCATGGCACGGTTCAATTCTTGTCCACGGTCTTTCAAAGTCTGTCTTATTTTGTCCTCCCAGCTGACGCTGGGTTGTCTTGGAGGTCTGGATCCCTGGCTCTTAGCCTCCCATACCTGCCGTGGCAGCCGACATTCTCCCAATCTGCAGAGTGGGCAAACCATCTTAGTTGGGACTGTTCTACTTGGGTCTGCAGGGGGTGGTTTTTTAGGCCTTGGCGTATCTTCTGGTTGTGGACCATGTCTCTTCTTGTTAGGAGGTGCGAAAATTTCTTCGCTCCCCTGTCTGAAGTTCCTAATCCTTGATTTTTGCTCGGGTAGCAGAGCAAGAAAACAGAGACAAAGTCTAGCAATGTATTACAAACGTTAGAACTGAAATCCAAAGAGAGTAATTCTACTTTGTCGTTATTTGCATAATTTATGGATAGATTTCGTTGATAAATCACCTGAAATTTCCTCCTACAGTAGAACTCCATTTATCCGAACCCCATGGGACCGAGCATCGTTCGGATAATCAAATGTTCGGATAATTGGATTACATAATGTATCGAGTACATGTACACATATTTCTAAAAATAATTAACCATCACAAGGAAAATACACAATAAAACATATTTACTTGTACTGTAATAATAATACCCACACTGTATTAGATCACTGTATCACCAAAATCTTTTATTACACTGCAGTGCATGTACTACTTGTATTAATTATTTTTGTTTAGAAAGAGAAATGTTTTCAAAATAACATTACAAACGATTCAAAACCAGGCGCAACTTACGTATATATGTACTTGCACAGATGTAGCCCACTATTTAAAATAATGAGGAATCCTCTTTTGCACCAAACTGGATAGTCTCCTTTTGGTGCTAAGTCCCGCATTCTCTTCAACAGCAGAAGCTGTGTAGGACAGCTGTCATCTTCTTGCTCGTACCAAGCCATCGCTGTTTCTAGTGCTATAAGGCCTCTTCAGGACTTGGTCGACGTTTTGGTTTTTCTTCATAATCTACAAGTACATCATGTACTTCTGAGGAGTCTTCATCATCGGTCACTACATGTATTTGGTTTTCTTCTTGCACAAAAGACAAAATTTCTTCGTCATTCAAAAACTGAAAACCAGAATCATTATCATCTTCTAGCCACGTGTGTGCATCATCTTTGTCACAGTCCGAAAATCCGGGCATTGCTTGAAACAGTTCCACAACTTCATTTATACAATCATCATTTGTGTCCACTGCAGTAGTTTCAATTCCTCCTTTTTTCCCAAGCAATCTACTTCAAGCCTTGTTGAGATTATCTTGTGACAGGGTGGTCCAAGCATCAGCTAACATATAGCAGCAGTCTTTGAGATTAAGCTTTTTGGAAAACGCCACCACACTTTCTTCATCTTCAGCCAACAATAAACGACGCAGGACTTCCTTCTTGTACATCTTTTTTAAGCTTTGCTATAACACCCTGATCCATTGGTTGAATCAGTGCTGTTACATTGGGAGGCAGAAAAATTACTTTAAAATTTGCATCAACTGCATTCAATGTATCCGTCTCTGGATGAGATGGTGCATTGTCCAGTAGAAGAATTACTTTTCCAGTTTTCTTTTCTTGTTCTCTCAACCTCTTCACATTTGGGATGAACTGATTTGTATACCAATCAAGAAATATTTCACTATTCATCCAAGCACTCTTCTGTGCTTTGTAACACAATGGGAGACATGTCACATTCTTTAAACAACGTGGTTTTTTGGCTTTGCCGATCATTAGCACCGGTAAACGATGACTTCCACTGGCATTCGCGGCTACCAAAATTGTTACTCTCTCTTTGCACTTTTTAAACCCAGGGGCAGCTGCTTCGCGCTGAGATGCAAGTGATTTTTGAGGCAATGATTTCCAGTATAAGCCAGTCTCATCGGCATTATACACATCATCGAGTGAATAACCTTCTTCTTCCAAAAAAAAGCCAAGAATGTTTCTTTAAAATTTTTAGCGGCAGTTGCATCGCTAGATAAAGATTCCCCTTGAATCTCCAATTCTCGTATGCCATGACGAGATTTAAAGTTTCTTAACCATCCCTGGCTAGCCTTAAAGTCAAGAGGACCGTCAAGTTGATTGTTGAACTGAAATGCCTTTTCACACAACAGAGAACCAGAGATAGGTTCCCCTTTGCTTCTTCTTTGCACAAACCATATATACAAAGCCTCTTCCAATTTCACATCTTTCGCATTTCTCATGGTTTTACGTTTCTTCGACCCATTTTCACTATCAAATTTCGATGCAAAACTCATAATTTTATCCTTGTTACTTTTGATGTCAGAGACGGTAGCTTTCCCAACATTGAAAATCCTCGCAAGTGAAGACACAGTTTCACCTTGTCCTAGTCTCTTGATAATTTCTGTTTTCGTTTCAATTGACAAAAACATTGCGGTTCCTTTTATATGCTTTAGGCCTACTGGAAGATGCCATATCGCACAGAGAAATACTTGTACACCAAAATTATTCTGCTGTAGTAACAGACACAAATTTTAAGTTGAACTGTCTGTTTAGCCAGTGTTCTACCTAGAACGCACACGTACACTGGATTGGTAAACCAGATATTAACTGACTTTATGATCTAACTGACCTCCTGTACGTAAGCGACCGACCATTAGCCCATCCCATTCTCTACAAATTGTTCGCACACATTTGAAGTTTGCCGCATCAAAAGATTCAGAATTTTAGTCTAACGTGACTGTGGCATCTGATTTTTTTTTTTTCTGGAAAAAGTGTTCGGATAATTGGATGTTCGGATAATTGGGGTTCGGATAAATGGAGTTCTACTGTATTAGGTTTCCAAAGACTGTAATGACAAGATTATATATCGAGTAACAGACCTTACCCAGTGGTTAAAAGTTGAAAATGCAGATGGGGATGGCGATATGAGTTGCGCCAAGAATTAGGTGTAGTGGACGAGATTAATTCATGAAAAAATGTTCTAGGAAAAGAAACTAAGAAAACTTGTAAAAGTGCGAAAAAGAAGAAACAAGAACGAAAGACTAGAAAAAAATAATAAATGAGAGAATTCATCTTGTCACTGTAAGTATGAAGAAATAACATGGAAGTATGAGTATCACAAGTAAGGAGATACTGTAGAGAATTGTTCTTGTCTTCCTCCATTCGGTAACTTAGCTGTCTCAAATTTGAGGCACCACTTTTCGTTCGTTGCTTTATTACTTACGCTCAAACTTTATTGCATGACCAATGTGTCTGTTTCTAGCTCTTTTTCTCAACAATGATTAGTCTCTGACAACCCGTTTGACTTTACTACTAAATATACCTTTTGGGGTTGATTACTTTTTAAAAATGTGTTTTTGGTACGTGTAGAGACATTATTTCTTACTACACCTGTAGTACACCACTGTAAAGTATCAGTCTGTCTGCTCTGTAAGGAAGAGTGGTGTGTTGTTGAGATCAGGCATGCTCCAGTCTACCCAGCTGTAAATGGGTAACTCACCCTAGTCCTGAGTTAGGAAAGGCAAAGGCTCCAGGGGAAGCAGGCCCTAAACTTGGTCACTTCAGCCGACGCAGGATGGTGTATGTATGAAGTAGTAGTGTAGAGTGTGATTACCGCGAATGGTGTACTGTTCGTGTGCTGACCAATATAATCACTCATACACATGTGTCTACAAGGCACCAATGCAGACTGCTGGAATCTTAGTTTACTCAATTTATTCAGACGTACACACTGGGACATACGAGTACATCAGGCTTTGTTGACATAACAATTTGTAGGTATACATAGCAGATCTGAAGTCATGACACATGCAGAAATAATGGGTAGTACATCAAAGTTCAATGTCATGATACATCATCTTATGAAACCACGAAAAGGGGGTTTCTAGCAGGATTGAGATCTCTCTGTCACTGTCCGATAATAAGATAAATAATCTGTTCTCTTGGCAGTGATCAAAACAGACGATGACCGAAATCCAACATGGCTACCTTCCTGAGTTGTCGTTCACTCATTCATAGGAAGAATATCAGCCAAAGTTAATTTACAATGGATATATAAAGGATTTCATGAATGGTTCCATGCAGCACTACGGTGATCAGGTTAGTTCACGTAGCCATAACCGCTGCAGGAAAATCTGTCATCTTCGTCGATACAAAACACGACACTAGCATATCGAAGCACCCAAAAGTCAAGCTAGGCCTAACCGACGAGAGATCATCAAAAATACGAGCTGGGTTTACCTGGAGTCCGAATCATCTATATACTGACATAAGGAGAGTCTCTAACACAAACTATCGTAGAGACACTATCTCCTCCAGAAGAAAAAAAATTAAACCACTTCGTAAGACATTTTTTCTTGACGAAGGGACCAGCTCTTGAAAAACGTACCCCGCCATTCTTAGCAGTACATCGGAACTCATCACGACTTGTTAAGACAACTCATACTTCCGCTAACAAGAATCTAGTCCCTCATACCCATCCAAAATATACAATATAGGACTGATTCTACTTGTACTAATAATATGTAATACATATGAATTCAGGCCATAAACACAATAAGCAAATTAATATATTTTCTGGCCCTAAAAATATTAAGTACAAACGCAAGCGTACTATTCTTGCGCTGGATCGATATCCAGACCGATTACTCCTATAATCAAAAGTGTGAATCAAACATGGATTATCTCGCTTTTACAATAAACAGCATTTTCATACACAGATGGATGCATGTCTATATTTTTCCCATATTAAATAACCATATCGATTTTTTTTGTAATATGTGCGTCAAAAATATGCACGCAACAGATTACCACACCCCTCGGGAAAAAAAAAATGGTACATTTTTTTTTTTTGAAATACATCTAGGAGCAACATACAATAGGCTCACAACGCACCAATAACAATGCGCAGATGATAAGCATAAGTTTTATGACCTTAGAGAAAGCACTTCTCTAAGTATTAATATTTCCAGAGAGGTGTCACCAACGCATACTACAATATTAGCAATGACACAATTTCCACATTAGTTTATACATAAATTCCATCTAAGATATCTTAACATCATGATCATCAAAGACGAAAAACATTGAAAAAATCAGCGGTGAATAAATATCCATGAACCGCTAAGTAGTGTTACAATCAATATATGATATATTACATATGTGTACACATTTCAACATAGAAACAATTGTATCAAAGCTGTATAACAGTTATGAATCATGTGGGCATCTAGACAAAATATCTGCCATCACATTTTCTGACCCACGGATAGCTCGCACCGAAAAATGAAATGGCTGTAGAGCAATCGCGTATCGCGTTGATCTCGCGCTCTTCAGATTTTTACTCTGAATAGCCGTAAGAGCTTTCTGGTCAGTTTCCACAATGAAATGCGCGCCCAGAAGAAATCTTTGTAGTTTAAGGATTGACCAAACCATAGCCAATAATTCACGGTCTAGGACCGAGTAATTCTTCTCTGCGGCATTTAATTTCCGAGAAATATACATCACAGGATGCAGAGTTCCAGAGTACTCTTGCATTAGTGCAGCTCCAATCCCGGTGGATGAAGCGTCACTACGAAGAATAAATGTCTTATCCTTAGAAGGTAATACTAGGATAGGTGAAGTAGAAAACATAGTTTTAACCTTATCCAAAGAGGATTGACATTCTTGAGTCCAATGGACTACATTAGGAGACCCTTTCTTTAGCAAGGAAGAAAGAGGTGACATAATGGAGGACAGATTCGGTATGAATCGTCCATAAAATTGTATTAGACCTAAGAGACTTCGTACTTGCTTTTTAGTCTTAGGAATAGAAATGTTAAGTATCTTACTTGTATTATGGTCTTCTGTTTTTAGGAACCCATGACCAACACGGTGTCCTAAGAAAGATATTTCGCTAAAACCAATACATGCTTTCGATGGTTTCGCTGTCAGGTTATGCTCGCGTAAGATAGACAATAGTTCATTTATACCATTATAGTGATCGTTCCAAGTATCACTGAAAAGACAGATGTCATCAAGATACGCAATGACATCTGAGCGATGAGATAGGATTCGACGCATCATGCGTACAAATGTAGCAGGGGCGTTCATAAGACCGAAAGGCATGAAATTCCATTGGAATAGACCCCTAGGCGTCGAAAAAGCAGTAAACGGTTTGGCGTGTTCGGATAGTGGAACTTGCCAATATCCCTTAGACAAATCGAGTTTAGTAAAGAAGTGAGAATTCGATAGTCTCGTAAGTAGCTCTTCTAGTAAAGGCATAGGTTCAGCATCGAATTTAGTCACTTGATTCAATTTGCGATAATCCACGCAAAGACGTATGTTATTGTCTTTTTTCCGTACTATAACCATCGGCGAAGAATATGCTGATGTGGATGGTTCAATAATTTTTAACTCTATCATCTCATCTAACTCTTTCTCTACCTGTGCTTGGAAATGTATCGGGATAGGATACGGTCTGACTCTTATAGGACTATGGTCAGTAAGAATAATGTCATGTTGAATGACATCCGTTTGACCAGGAATGTCAGTAAGGACATCCTGAAATTGTTCTAACATAGTAGAAACTTGTTTCTGCTCTCCTGGAGATAATTCTGGAGAAATTGCAACATCTTTCCATGATTCATTAGAGTGAAGAGGAATCATTGGAAAAGGTAAATTTACATCCGAGAAACTCGTTTCCTCATCCTGTATTACTGACAGAGATGAGTACTGTCCATGTTGGACTGGAAAATCGTCCGTTGCCTGGAAAACAGGTTGTAAATAATCAGGACGTTCATGGAATTCCGTGAGCATGTTGATGTGGAAGGTTTTACGCTTCCCGTCAATATCGACGATATAGTCAACATCGGAAACCTTTGATATTATATCGTACGGACCTTTCCAAGAAATGAGAAGTCTATTTTCCCTACAAGGTAGCAAGACAAATGCTTTGTCACCTGGACAAAGTTGACGCAAACATCTCTTTTTATTGGCAAATTCCCTTGCCTTCTGTTTCGCAAATTCAGAAGAAGCAGTTGCCAATTTGCATGCTTCAATAATCTTGTGTCTAAGTGCGATGACATATTCATAAGAGGATTTTGTGTCATCGACAATATTATCAGCAGTTATAAGATCATGAAGTAAGGACATAGGACCTCGCGGTTTCGCGCCAAAGACAAGTTCAAAGGGAGAAAATCCTGTATGTTCGTTGGCGACCTCTCTATATGCAAAGAGAGCCGCGGGTAAAACCCTATCCCAATCCTGAGGATGATCTTCTGTTATCTTACCTAGTAGGTTTTTCAGAGTTCTATTCAAACGTTCCACCATCCCATTGGACATAGGATGATAAATACTACTCAGCGATCTCTCTATCTTCAGAGTCGACATTACTTGAGACATGGTATCCGATATAAGTTGGGTACCATGGTCGGATAATATTTCTGCTGGAAACCCCAGACGAGAAAATATTAACCAAAGAGCATCTGCGACATCAGCAGTAGTTATGCTCTTTAGAGGAACAGCCTCCGGCCAACGTGTGCACATATCAACACACGTCAGAATAAATTGGTGTCCTCTAGCAGACTTTATCTTAAATGGACCAATGATGTCTATCGCCATTTTTTGAAATGGCCGAATGGGAATGTCTGCAGCCTGAATAGGTGCATCATGGCGTGGACCTCTGGATTTAATCTCTTGACATACTTTACAAGATCGACAATAGATTCGTATGTCCTTATTCACAGCAGGCCAAAAGAAAGATTGAAGAACTCTAGCTTTAGTACGGGAAAAACCCATATGTCCAGCACACTGCGAATCATGAGCGTGCTGTAAAATTTTAACTCTCATATTTTTAGGCACAAGGATTTGAGAATGAATGGACTTAGCGGAGTCTTGTACCATACGTACAAGTACGCCATTCTTCATCGTAATCCAAGATTTACGATTTGTATCCTTATTCGGATCACCTTTTGTTGCCAGAGTAAAGAATTTCTTTAGAGTAGGATCATCTTCCTGCTGTTTAATAAAGGAATCGTGTGAAATCTCCAAGGGATCATCTTGGATCTGCGCATCATTATCTTCAGAATGTGAAGATTGTGGCATATTGAGAGCTTGAGCCCTAGTGATTACTGCATTAGCAGATTGCATATTAACATTTTCCCAATTAGAGATTTGCTGTGGAGTGCATTCTTTCACTCCATGAATGCGACCGATGATAAGATCAGCGATCGGATTCGGCAAGAGACATGCTTGCACCTCTCCTGTAAAGAACGGTGTAGCAATATTGATAATGGCAGTGGAGTACTTCTCCAATGTGCCACCAAATGTTACACATTTGACTATATTGCCCGTAGCTCGAGAAGGATTTACGAGTGATTGCCTCACTCCAATGGTAGTGCACCCCGAGTCGAAAAGAATTGATACCGGAGTACCATCTATTAGGCCCCTATTAAAGACAAGAGCACCCCTTCCATTATGCGCAATTGACGCATGGAGAGCGGGAAGTGGGTGACCGCAGCTTAAAGTAGAAACTGTGGTTGGATCGAATAATGTTTTGCATTGCGAACACTCAGATGCTCTAGCAAAATCGAAAGCGGAATTTGCTACACTATTGGAGTCTTTTTTATCATTATTCTGATTATCGGTGTCGTGGAACTCCTGTTGTGCAGAGTTAGCCTGGTAATAAGATTTACCATGTCTTTTGTGTTGTGATCTACCTCGGTTATAATTGTCTCTATAATTATTATTGCCTCTGTTATAACCCCTATTTGGGTTTGAATCATAATATTCATGATCATAATCATCATGCTCGTTATATTGAGTATCCCTGTAATATTGTTTCTTTTGTCTCCATGAAGCACTTGGGTAGTTCCTATAGCTACTCCCTTTCCGAGAATTTCTAACATTATGGGTACCCCTCGCGTGTCGAGGACTATCAGCCCGATTCCAGTTCTTCGAAGAAGAACCATGATTTGAGTGGTTATCTTGGTTTTGATACTTATTCCAATTAACCTTTTTATCAAATTTATTTTTAGCTCCTTGGAATTTGTGTGAGTAATTCTGATTATATTCTGTTGCCGAAGCAACTGGCATACTCTCTTTAATGTTAGAGTTACTAAGAATCATGTCAGGGTGTGCCGTGGCATACTGGTCACAATATTCTTCCATTTGCTTTATTGTACTAGGTTTACGCTCATGTAAGAACTCTAGGAATGATTTATTTACAGAAGACATGACCTTGTCTCTTAGCAATAAATCTGTAAGACCATCAAATGTTTTCTCTGTTTTGGATAATTCAATCCATCGTGAAAGTGTAATTCGTGCTTTTGAGATGAAATCTGAGAATTCTACACCTACCTCAGGTCTCATTGTTTTAAACAAAAGACGGTAACCTTCCTCAGACAGCTGATATCTCTTTATCAAAGCTGCCCTAACAGCATCATAATTGTCTTTGTCGGCCTCTTCAACAAAATATAACTTACTCAGAGACTCCCCTTTTAGATTTTCAGACAACTGATTCACATACTGTGATTTGTCAACATTATGAGATCGACAAGCCCGTTCAAATCTAGAAAGCCAAAATGTTATGTCATCACTGGTAGGGTTAAACGCTGGTACTTTGACCTTGTACACAAAGGGTTTACCATTACCACCAGATGCCTGATTAACATTACTCATACATGTCAATTTTAATTTCTCTAATTCAAACTCATGTTCTCTTATTGCTTTTCTCTCTTCAGCTTCTCTATCTAATCTTTTCTGTTCTGCAGCAGCTTCTAGTTTTTTCTGTTCTGCAGCAGCAGCAACTTCTAGTTTTTTCTGTTCTGCAGCAGCTTCTAGTTTTTTCTGTTCTGCAGCAGCAGCAACTTCTAGTTTTTTCTGTTCTGCAGCAGCAGCAACTTCTAGTTTTTTTCTGTTCTGCAGCAGCTTCTAATTTCTTCTGTTCTGCCTCAAATCTCCTTTCCTCCACTTGCATCTGCAATTTCTTAAGTTCAGCAGCAGTATCAGCTTCTTTTTCTAATCTTTTTTCTTCAGCTAAGGCTTTCCTTTCTTCTGCAGCAGCTTTTTTTTCTTCTATTTGAAGTCTTCTCTCCTCAGCCGCAGCTTTTTTTTCCTCAGCAGCAATTTTTTTTTCTTCAACAGCAGCAGCAATTTTTTTCTCTTCTGCAGCTAATGCTTTGTCATATTGAGCAACAGCCCATTGTTCTAAGTCTTTTCCAGTCTTATCAAAAGATTTTCCTAGTGTAATGAAATAATCTAAGGTAGACATATTGTCTTCTTAAATCAGAAACCTGAAAAAGTAAATAAATTACTCTCTTTGTTAATGGGAGACAAGTCTATACCTTAGACTTAGTCTTAGTCCAAACTTGTATGGTTTACAATAACCAATGATAACTTGAGTACCTGTGGACAACAATAATTGTATCTCAAATACTGTGGGGACAAGCCTTACAAAGGTCTTGTATACCTCACTGTAATCAAAGATCACTTGAGTACCTGTGGAAAAAAATATTTCCCTTTACCAATAACTTTGGGAGACAAGCCTTACAAAGGTCTTGTATATCTCAATGTAATCAAAGATCACTTGAGTACCTGTGGAAAAAAAATATTTCCCTTTTCCAATAACTTTGGGAGACAAGCCTTACAAAGGTCTTGTATACCTCAATGTAATCAAAGATCACTTGAGTACCTGTGGAAAAAAAAATATTTCCCTTTTCCAATAACAATCAGAAAGTACTGATCTGTACTATACTATCAGTGTATACCACTATACGTCATATGTCAACTAAGACATTACAAATGACAAACAAGAAAAGACAATCTGAAAACATTTGCAGAGATCAAATTAAATTAAATAGGGGAAATGAAAAAAATGATCACAGAACCTGTGATGATAACTGCCATAAGATAACAAGACAAATAACGCTACAGTGTATAAACATAAGGGTGTAAAAAACTGAAATGAAAGGAAAGATGAGACCTACAATTATACAAACAAATCAAACAAAACTAAGGAACACAAAAAATGTTACAAATACAAATATGAAACAGTCGTCACAACTAACCAAATATTTGCAAACTATGTTGCAAGCAAATTTCAATTAAGAAATTGCTCCCTATCGAACGCCAGAACAAGACCAATATTACTCGGTATTTCCTGTTCTAGTCACACAGAATATAACTAATTTAATACACAACAAATAACATGTAAGCATAAATAGCATATAGCATACAATATCATTTTATGTCATGAATGGAATGTGTTGCCAGTATAGTGTTGTAAAGTAGGCACAGTTTATTTAAATAATACTAACTTGCCACTTTATTCAGTAATAGACTTAAGTTTAAACTATTACACTGTCAATTTTTTCTCTGTTGAGCATATGAAGATCCCACGATGAACTATGCACTTTATTCAGCAACACTGCGATTCTTCTGTACATTGAGAAATGTCAACAATATTGCTCCAGATATTTTCTACACTTGATACCACTGTCCTGTGTAATACTGTCTGTACAGCGAAAAACTGTCAACAAGTGCTGACCTAGATACAGCATCCTATCGGTAATACAGGTCAAGCTGTCCTACTGGTGTTGATGTGTTCAAACAAATGTTCTTTCAGCTGTAAACTGTGATTCTCAACACAAAACTGCGTAAGCTGGACCCAGGAATCTGGCTCGCCACTGTAAAGACGTTATTTCTTACTACACCTGTAGTACACCACTGTAAAGTATCAGTCTGTCTGCTCTGTAAGGAAGAGTGGTGTGTTGTTGAGATCAGGCATGCTCCAGTCTACCCAGCTGTAAATGGGTAACTCACCCTAGTCCTGAGTTAGGGAAGGCAAAGGCTCCAGGGGAAGCAGGCCCTAAACTTGGTCACTTCAGCCGACGCAGGATGGTGTATGTATGAAGTAGTAGTGTAGAGTGTGATTACCGCGAATGGTGTACTGTTCGTGTGCTGACCAATATAATCACTCATACACATGTGTCTACAAGGCACCAATGCAGACTGCTGGAATCTTAGTTTACTCAATTTATTCAGACGTACACACTGGGACATACGAGTACATCAGGCTTTGTTGACATAACAATTTGTAGGTATACATAGCAGATCTGAAGTCATGACACATGCAGAAATAATGGGTAGTACATCAAAGTTCAATGTCATGATACATCATCTTATGAAACCACGAAAAGGGGGTTTCTAGCAGGATTGAGATCTCTCTGTCACTGTCCGATAATAAGATAAATAATCTGTTCTCTTGGCAGTGATCAAAACAGACGATGACCGAAATCCAACATGGCTACCTTCCTGAGTTGTCGTTCACTCATTCATAGGAAGAATATCAGCCAAAGTTAATTTACAATGGATATATAAAGGATTTCATGAATGGTTCCATGCAGCACTACGGTGATCAGGTTAGTTCACGTAGCCATAACCGCTGCAGGAAAATCTGTCATCTTCGTCGATACAAAACACGACACTAGCATATCGAAGCACCCAAAAGTCAAGCTAGGCCTAACCGACGAGAGATCATCAAAAATACGAGCTGGGTTTACCTGGAGTCCGAATCATCTATATACTGACATAAGGAGAGTCTCTAACACAAACTATCGTAGAGACACTATCTCCTCCAGAAGAAAAAACCACTTCGTAAGACATTTTTTCTTGACGAAGGGACCAGCTCTTGAAAAACGTACCCCGCCATTCTTAGCAGTACATCGGAACTCATCACGACTTGTTAAGACAACTCATACTTCCGCTAACAAGAATCTAGTCCCTCATACCCATCCAAAATATACAATATAGGACTGATTCTACTTGTACTAATAATATGTAATACATATGAATTCAGGCCATAAACACAATAAGCAAATTAATATATTTTCTGGCCCTAAAATTAAGTACAAACGCAAGCGTACTATTCTTTGTAATATGTGCGTCAAAAATATGCACGCAACAGTACGTTAACAACAGCTGATGGAAAGTGCACCGCAGAAGGAAGAGTAGAATAGACCAGAAAAAAGTAGCATTCAATGAAATGAATGGTGTTTTAGGCGACAGAGCTTTATTATAAAAGAAAGAACGATTTTTTCTGATATGTAGAGCCTGTTCTGTCACATGAAAGCGAGTCATGGACAATTACTAAACAAACAAAGAAGTCGATAGGGGTCACAGAGATGGGGTTTTACAAAAGAATGTTAATAAAATCACGGCCAACTAAATAGAGCAGCGAGAAGTCGTGAACGAGGTCAGTCCAACAAGGAAGTTTAGTGCTTATATCAGAAGGAAGAAATCGCCTTCTTCGGGAGGGACGGGGGTGTTGTGAAAAGGGTAAAACTTGAATATTATGTTACCACAGGTAAAACTGAAGCAAAAATAAATAAAGTCTAGAGATAAGAAGTTGTGGAAAGGCATGGTTACCAACGCCAGAGGGCACAGTACTTGAGAAAGAAGGAGTATGTATTGATATGACCTCACAATTTCATTATTTTCGTGCTGTCAACACATTGATGCTGTACCCGGTGTTGAAGCCACAACAGTCAATTTTCAACAAGAGTAAAGTTTGCATTGCGGTAATTATCTCTACTTGCTTTTGTTTGTGGAACTGTGTATTCTGTAAGGTTGTCCGTCCTTTTTATTACAAGACTGGAAACCCATTCAAGTTTTGCGTTGGTGTGTGTTTTACATGTGCAGTGATTCCCCAGTCTGTTCTATTTCTCACGGAGTCATGTTTTTTTACATGGAGTTTCTTGCCTCCGAAGTTGATGTGGGTTCCATGCTAGTTCTTGACAAGCTTCATTAAGGGCCTGTTTTAGCCACTTCTATTTAAGATTAAAGTATTGTTATAACCTTGCCGCGTTTCAAATATTTGTAGCTCAAAATCTCTATGTCCCCACTCATCGTTGAGAGTTGAAAATTTCCATGCATCTCTTTTATCGTTTTGCAGTTTAATCTTTGAAGTTTTGACCGACATTGACCAAACCAATTTTATATAACTAGAATAATGTAAAATGAGGCGAAAATAACTTTTTTAAATTGAGGATTTCAAAGTAAGAACGAACGAACGAACTTTATTTTCGAAGGGTTGAGAATTGGGCGCGCAGGCCCGTCTAACATTCTGCCCTTTCACTCTCATTTATCTTGCATACTATATCCTTTTATTCCCACATATTACTTTAAGCATTAATTTAAAGGCATGCAACATTATAAAGTTAACATAACAGCATTCATTTACAGTATACAATCATAATAAAAAATGAGTAGCCTAGGTTTTTTTTTTTTTTTTTTTTTTTTTTTTTAAATAAAGATAGTGACTGAAGAAAAATAATAATAATAAAAAATAAAATAATATAAACAAAACAATAAATAAATAAGTTATGTATACCGACACTCACTTATGCGGTCAAAACGTCTAATCTGTAGTATTTTTGAATGTGTCATCAATCCTCAATACAAGAATTACAAAAACACATTCTCGCTTACATCCATACATTCTTGGCGGAAATTGAAATAATAATAATAACACTTTCTTGCGCACTTCTGTAACAGAAAAAGTCTTTCAGCAGTTTAAAAAAAAAAAAAAAAGAGAAATAATGAGCTGCGAATATAGATGGTGTTTCGTAATTTTAGGGGTTGGGGAGGGAGGTTTGGATGGAATAGATGATGAATCGATGAAATCTTCAAATGGCTAGGTCACCGAGTCTGTTGTTTTATACACAGCTCTAATAATTCACATGTGCCTAACATTTGGTGTTTACATTTATGAAGGTATATTGTATTCAAAAATGAATATTTCTGGACAGAAGTGACGACCGTTCCAAACAACTATTATTGACCTATGACCTAATATTATATAACAAATTTAAAGGATCCAATTTTATTAAAATTTAAAAAAAAATGCACTAAAAACTTGACTGCATTTGTTAACAGTCATCAAAGAAGGTCACTGTAGTGTTTTTTTAAATTTACATGTTCATTAAATTGTATGTCCATTTGAATGCTAGTGAAACAAGAAATAAGGAAAAGGCCTGGCATCTGGATAGATGACACAATTATGAAATCAATTAAAGTCAATACAATGTGGTTCTGGAATCCCCGTGGCGAGGTCATGAAATAACCTCCTTTAGTCGTCACTGACTATTGGAATGCGCCTCCGAGGTGACAGACCCTGTTGGCGTGTTGTTTATTCTTCTGCTTCCAGGGTGCCAGCTTAGGCACAGTTATACGGAAATCAAGCTTTTGTCAATACAGCATGAGTTTAGTTTGGTGTGAAATTTGTTCTTCTGGGACTTTCTAAACGTTTTTCGTACACTCTCTGACGACACCTTGAATATTTTCTAAGAAAGCAGTGATCAGCTTGAGGCTATTTGTATCTCCATAGAATTTTTCTAGGAATGTTACTGGTGACAGCAACATGTGCTTTCTCTGTTCCTTATATGTCTGGCATCTTCGAAGCAGATGTTCAGCAGTAATTTTATCAGTGCCACAGTTACTCTCATCTGTAGTTCCTATCTTTAGCTTGTTGAATAGGTGGTATCTCAATCTGTTGTGGCCAGTGCGGAGTCTGATGATTACCAAATGTTTTTTCTGCTGACCTGATAATATGCGTAATTTTTTGTGGGGCCTGGATGCTCTGCTTCCCATTTGTTTCTGTATCTGCTTCTGATAAAACTCTTTCCTTTTTCGAAAGTTATACTTGTATAAGGCCTTTATTAATCTATTTATTTATCATGCCATTTTCTTTTTAGTGTTCTCTTGGGACTTTCTCTATTGATAATATATCATGCGAGCTTCTTTTGATATAGACGGCTTTTAGAGAGATCATGCTGTATACAATCTGATTATTCTAGAAATTGGTTTTTGTCGGCAGATTTCTAGGTCAGTCACAAGTTACCTAAAGGGAAGATCAGTTTCAAATACAAATGTAATGGATGTTTTACCATGGAACCTATATGATGGACGGACGGACTAATAGATAGATAGATAGATAGATAGATAGATAGATAGATAGATAGATAGATAGATAGATAGATAGACAGACAGACAGACAGACAGACAGACAGACAGACAGACAGACAGACAGACAGACAGACAGACAGACAGACAGACAGACAGACAGACAGACAGACAGACAGACAGACAGACAGACAGACAGACAGACAGACAGACAGACAGACAGATAGATAGATAGATAGATAGACAGGGTTCCAAAGGTTGTTATTGCC